>CAMQGK010000277.1:2682500-3172500 GCA_947000775.1 Pterois miles | reverse complement strand
ACAGGATGCAGCACTTTTTAGAGACTGATACCTTGGTGCACGCTGAGCTCATGACAGATTTGTGGAAGTCCCCATCCACAAACACCTAAAATGTGGCAAGAAATAATAAGTACAAGAACGAACAGATAGTAAAGTCCATGTATAGTCCCTGAAGACTGTTCTTCCTACCCTGTATCCGTACACAAATGTGCCGTTGCTGCAGCCCAGCTCGTCGAGTGGCGGCCTCTCCCAGCCAATCATCAGGCTGCTCTGGCCCACTGTTTTGATGACCTCAACAGAGCAAACCTCGGCTGGAGCTTCTGGAGGTGATCGGACAAAGAAAAGTCAAGCACATCGCCCTGTCTTGCTTGTACAAAGCAATGCTTGGAATACTGTAAACGTGCGGTACAATACAAGCTAAACACACACAAATCAATTGACTTCTATTTTGCTTTTACAGCTGACCTATTAAATTTTCTACCACAGTGAAGTGATATCACAGGACTCACTGTATACTGAACTTACTAATGAATCCAAGCGACTAGTAAAGGCTTATATTGTCATGTTTTGTAGTGTGCTACTGTGAAACACAGGACAACATCAAACTGCCAGACTGTGCAGGAATTATACACATTATTTCCAATACATCTGACAGAAACAGAGAATGATCTATATCTAAACTGGGCAGTATACCAGCAAAAACTAATATTCTACAAGCGTAAACTGCAATATTATGCACCGAAGCTATAGCACATACTCGTGCACATCCTGTTTTATTGTCAAATCAATAAATCAACTTTTTATAAAAACAACACGGTCTTCCACTGGGAGTTTAAACACTGGTTTGTTCTGTGTTTGTGTAAATAATCTCAAATAGTAAATATGTGCATTACCTGGTTTGGGTCTTGCTGTTTTGGTGGCGGCCTTTCTGGCAGACTTGTTGGATCTCTCAGGAGAGCAATGAGCAGGCGGAGTGTAGGATGGAGCAAATACGAGTCCACGATGCGCTGGTCTAGCTCCATTCGTTTTAGAAGGCGTGTTAAAATGATTAGCCTCGGGGGCAGTTGATACGTTAGAGGCAGTTGTGTCTGAGGCAGTGGTTTTTGGATTAGAAGATATTAAGACATCAGAGTCAAAGGTAGCGGACCTCAGAGTTAAAGGAGGAGAAGCTGTGTGTTTAGATTTGTCAGGGATAGCAGTGATTTTCTTTGACAGTTTTGGGGATGTTGTTACATTAGCGCCACTGCTTGAGGTGCATTTGGCTTTGCAAGGTGCCACAGTGGTGAAAGGAAAGCTAGAAGAGCTAGGTAAAGCAGGTGCTGCAGCTTTGGATGCATCTGCTTTAAAGTGATGGTTAGTCAACACGTTGGGACTGAATGTAACATGAGCAGATCGAGAGGCGACTGCATTAAAAAGCGTGGTGGTGTTTGTCACTGCTGGAGTGTGCTTAGCTTGGCTGGCAGCAGCGCTGACTGGGAGAGAGCTGGTATGTGGTATGTTGGAACTGAGGCTCTGCATCTTTGTCTGGCAGGCTGGTCTCAGGTCTGCAGGGGCTGAACATGAAAGACTTTTCCTGGGCTGCTGTCCTCTTCCTCTGCTCACAGGAGCCTTGGAATGAAGAGAAAAGCATTAATTACATATATACTGATATAGTATTAGAATCATAATCAGGTTTATTGCCAAGCAGGTTTTAAGGTAATCGTAAATTTCATGGTAATCGGGTGATAACTAGCAAGTAACATATATGAAATTTCTTCATTTATGTAGACAATAAGTCACAATAGTGAGATTTGTGCCTGATCAGAAGTGTCTTCTATTAGTTTTGGTTTTCCACCTCCGATGAAGAGCACATGATTCTCAAGCCCAACGGCCCTATTTTAACCATAATATCCTATTTTAGCATGTAGTTATTAAATAATGTTTGCAAGTTATCACCTAACTGCTATGAAATTTGCGGCCCTGTAAAATGGGGTGTTAGCAGTATTCTCACACAAGAAATTTGCTAAATGCAATTAACAACAATAAAGAGAGTAAGAGTAAACATATTATTGTGTGCATATGTCTTCATGTCTGGTGAGACTTACTGTACATGAAAGCAATGTTTTTGTTTTTTTCATACTTCAACACTCACCTGCATCTGTGTAATGCTGAATATTAAGAAAGCTTCAGTGTACCTGATAGCTGCTCATCAGAGTCTTCTGCAGTTGCTCGTGTAGGTTGATGATCTTCTCGGGACTACTCAGCCTCCTGCTCGGACTGACACCTGCACTGGACGAGGGAGGAGTCGGACTCAGTGAGGATCCAGTCCAACTGGTGGGCTCTGTGGAGGACTTCCCCTTCGTATCTGAGTGATGAAATCCAGATTTCTCCGGCCCGCTAGCAGAGGGAGGGAGCTGTAGTGGGATAGAGAAAAAGGCAGATAGTCCAGCAGTTTTTCTCCCAATTTAATTTACAAAAGTACAAACAATTTTACAAACACTGATATTTTAAAGTCAAATTAACTGTGATAACTTGTAAATATGACTGTGGCAGCTACGTGCTCACAAGTATGTTGGACGCGTTTGCTTTTACGAACAATTACGACAAGCAAAACCTCTTTCAGTGCTCACATGGCCACATAACCAATGGATTAATCAAGAAAATAATCAACAGATTAATCGACAGTGAAAATAAATGTTAGTCGCAGCCCTAAAATGAATACATACTGTATGTGAACAGAAATATTTGGATTATCTCACCTGTGTTGTATTGGAGATGATGCTCTCTTTCAGTGCTGGAACAACAGGTGATGGTGTTGCTTGGACTCTGGCTTGCTCTTGCACTGGTGAGGCTGGCACAGGTGAGTTGACATCTTTCTTTAGTGTTCCTGTTGGAGTGACTTCACTACAGCAGTCTGGATGATTTTCTGTGGATTCAGTGGTGACTAAAGATGTGCGTTTTTCACTTCTCAGTGCTCTACATTTTATTCCCGACTCAGGCGTGATGCATTTTTGGTGTTGCTGACTAATAAGTGGGGATATATCCAAGCAGGTCTGATCAGGTGTGAATCCACCGGTGTACTCTTGGAATATGGAAATAAATCCTGGTGTAAACCCGGTGCTGTACTCTCTGGTCTTCATGTTGCTCCCAGGTGTGAACGCTGCAGTGTAGTCCTGCAGAGCAGCATCACTGAGCAGCTGATCAACCTGCTGTGTGAGTGTGGGATCCACACAGCCGTGTCTGTGCATGGCCTTCATCATCTGAACCAACAAGCTGTTCCTCTCCTGACACTTCACCACCAAGCACGACAGCTTGGCCTGTTATTGGACGAAACACCTATTGGTCAAACTCAACTATTGTAATACGACAATATGAATGAAAAGCTCTATCTGTTGTATATCTCACCTTTAAAGGGGCTGTTTCCAGATCATTCTGGCTGCTCTTTTTCAGGAGTGCATCGTACTACAGTACAAACAAGACAATAAAAACATGATAAGTACTGTTTATAAGATACAGATAAAAACTCCCATCTCATAACATTTAACTGCTTTGACTATCATGGACACAAAGCCACAGCTGACAGGTTACCTACCTTAGCTCTGATGTCAATGTAACGTGTCCTGAGTGAGATGAGAATGGCACTCAGAGCATCCTTGTTGCCCTCCCCTCGTTTTAGAGCAATATACTCAGAGTTTAGCGCTTCCAGTGCCACCGTCTGTGAGGATTTAACCACACACGGAAACAGATGTGTGATGAGAACTCTCATATTATCCATTACTGCTCAATTTTAGTAGTCGTAACATCATCAAAAGTCAAACAAGTGAAGCACTGTGATATGCTAAAGACCTTCAATTTAGCCACACAAAGTAATGAATGATAGTTTTACAATCTGGTCTGTCTGTACTACAATGGATCTTTGCGTTCCTATCAAAAAAAGGAACAAATTGGACCAGTTTTTGTTCCACATGTTTTATGTAGTCTTTGTTCAGATGCAAGAATGACACTGATAACATTTCCATATACTGTACAGGTGCCAACCGTAGAGCTAATTTATGTTATATAACAAATGAAAAAGATACCTTAGCTTTGAGCTGAGCTGTGAGGATGTTGTATTGCTTCTCTATTTGTGCCTTTAGTGACAGAGCATCAGTCTTTTCCCTGATCAGGCCTGTCAATTTACCCTGCAACTCATCCACCTGCAGTAGACACAAACACCTCTTACTGTAGAGATAAATAATAGACACACAGACACATACAACAGATGAACAATGTATGTTTGGGTTTACACCACGTGGTAAAGATAGAGGAAAGCAAAACAACAGATAGTCGAAATTATGGATTTTAATGTGTGAATGTTGAGTTTTTAACTTATAGCTTTGTTAGTAATGCTGCAATATTTGGTTCTATACCTGGGTTATGAGGTTGTCATTTTCCTGTCTGTTTTCTTCCATCTGATTGGCCACGTCTGTCAACCTCACCACCTTGTCAGCTGCTTGGCCTGCCTTCCTCTCTGCCTCCACCCTCCTGGTTTCTGACTGGCACAATTCACTGTGCAGCCTCTTGGTCTGAACATGCCACAAATATAGACATGAACACATGAAGTTAGAGAATTCTCCACTGATGCACCACTGCCCTGTAAATATAAACGTACAGCTGAAGATTTTTAAAAATGTGCTCCTAAGTGACACCCGTTTTTTAAATTAAGAATCAAACTATCTGTCAAAAAAAAAAATATTTTCCCCCAAAATTCCCCAAAACATTTGGAGGGAGTTTGACAAAACAATCCCAGCTCAGTTTTACTGAGTTCTCCATCACCTAACGCTAGTAAGTAGACCTTGAGTCAATATTATCTTCATCACAACCAATGTCCACAAAGGTTAATGAAGACAGGAGAAGATGTGTAAACTCACATCTGCACGGCTCTTGTCCAGTTCTTCTCGTGACCTCTTTAGTTCTGCTCCCAAAGCTTCCACCTCCTTCATCAGATCACTTTGCTCCTGTTTTCAGTCAAAACATGTTGGGTAAGCACACACTGATCCAATATAATGATACACAATAAGCCACAATGCTTAAAGGATAGCTAAACTGACCCTACAGAGGCACAAAGGGTCATTCATTTTTAAGTGAACAGACGTATGGTCTCCCTGCCTCTATCTGACTATTGTTTGTTTATCTAGTTTTATCCTGTTTTATGTTCAGTTTCCATTATTTTGTTACTTTGAATGGTTTAAGTTTCAGTTTTGTGCAGCTTTAAAGTGATTCTGATTATTCCGATTCTGCACTTATGTAGAGGGTTATTTTTTTTAGTTTTATTGTGCATTTAAATGAAAATACAATTGTAAAATTGATTACATTCATATTCATATATTATTTTTTGATAATAACATATTTAAAAAAAATACCTGAACAGAGTTTCCTCTGTGGTCATGAGTCTGACATCTTTGTGTAGCTCCGGTCCCAACTGGGGTCTCGGCCTTCTTTGTCGTAATGCCGCTGTTTGGACTCAGCAGAAGCTGCTTCTGATCCCTCCCGTCTGTTTGTGTTTGGCTGGGCAGAGCAGTTTGGATGCTGACTCTTTCCTCTCTCAGACCCTGAAGTAATACCTTTATCTGATTTTCTTCCTGTTTCAAACAGCTGATTGAATGCTCAATTCTTTCTTTATCTTCTCTCAGACTGCTGACTGATTTTATTAACTTGTCTCGGTCTTCTTGTGAAGATGATTGCTGCTCGTCTCTCTGCTCCTTCAGACACTTGAGGGAATCGGTTAGTTTGTCTCTCTCTTGTTTCAAAGAGAGCACCATCTGGCTTAACTGCTCACTCTCTGTCTGTAAACTCTGAAGTGACTGCATGATCTGATCTCTCTCTTCTTTTGCACTTGAAAGAGATTCCAACAGTGTCTCTTTTTCTCTTTGGAGACCAGATAAAGACTCTTTCTCCTCTTTCAGGCCACTCATAGTCCTGATAAGCTGGTCTCTCTCATCCTTCAGCCCGCAGACTATCCTGGTGAGCTGCTCTCTCTCTTGTTTGAGACCAGCTAGAGACCGAGTGATGCTGTCTTTCTCCTCCTTCAGTCCCCAAACTGTTCGAGTTAACTGCTGTTTCACTTCTGTCTGTGTTTGGATTGACAGAGCTACTTCCCTCTGCTGCTCTCTGAGTGAATTTATGCAGTCGGATAGTTCCTCTTCTTCCGTTTTGAGGCTCTGGACCGACTTCGTCAACTGGCACACTTGATCAGTCAGTGAACTAACATGCAGACTGCTTTTAAGGCTGTTCTGCTGCACATCATCATGAGTATCATGTTGAGAGCCAGGTGCTAAATCTGCACTCAAATCATCTAGTTGTTGACTGGACGACAATTGTGGTTCTTCCTCTTTTAGCATGCTTTCCACCAAACTGTCCACACATTCTTCTAGGTTGTTTTGTTGTAAACTTTCTGGTATTGCAGCTGTGTGTTCACTTTGCAGTTGAGATCCACACAGTTCCTCACTGACCTGTGATTCCTCCACACGCTGCTCACTCTCCACCAATCTTTGCTGCAGTTCCATGATGGTATTGAGATCATCTTCGGTCTTCTTGGTGAGTTCTGTTATCAAACACTCTTGTTCCTGGCTCCCCATCTCCAGCCCGACTCTGTCCTCATCCAGCTTGGAGATACGCTCCTTCAGCTGTGTTTGCTCCCTCTTGATCTCCTCTTCTCTGAGCTCAATGTGAGCCAGAAGCTCCTGGATCCGGTCCGCCAAGGCCCGATTCTCCTGATTCAGGGCCTGGACAAGATCGCCCTGGGAGAGGGTAAAAATGGTGTTATCTTCTGCTCCATCCCTGCTGGGTGGTGTGCTAATCTGAGAAAACAAAGAGAGGTAGCATTGGTGATGTACTAGAAAAGTGTGTAATTGAAAGCTGTATAAAAAATGTGAATACTGCAACCCCTGTGACATACCTTTTCTTTTGAAAAGCCCTGCTCCGCCTCTGCTTCTTGTCTCCTGAGTTGTAATGTCAGTTGAGTATTCTCTTGAGCCATCATCTGCAGCTGCTCCTGTGTGTGCTCCAGGGCGACCTCCAGGCGGTCACGTTGTTCTTGAAGTGCTTCGAGATCCATCCCCAACCCCAGACTCCTGTAGGCTTCCTTCAGGGCATCAGACTCCTCACTGGGGCTTTCTTCCAAGTTTAAGATCCCTCTGGTGCACCAGGTCCCCAGTTTAAGCTCATCTAGGGTCTCTGTAGTAAAGGAGAGTGAGTGGAGGCTGGTGTTGGTGCTGGAGCAGAGGTGGTGAAAGATTTTAGGTGGAGTTTCTGATCTGGCAGATGAGGAGGGATCCTCTGTGTTGTTCTGTGGGCTCTCTGCTGCCGCCTGGTGGTGAACAGGTTGAACTGCAGATGCATGAGGCTGGCCTGTTCCCTCATCCAACGCAAGATGTACCTACACAAGGAACAACACATGTTGTAGGACGCAAAAGTTGTTTATGAAAAAATGACACATATTCATTAATTCAGTATCCATAACCACTTATCCTATTCAGGGTTGTCACAAAAAAGGGAGAACATGCAAACTGCACACAGAAGAACCACACGCCAGGTTTAAAAAATGACTAATAATAATCCAAATTGATGTCTCAGTCAGCTATAGTGAAATACAGATATTCAGATACACCTGTATACACATTTGTAATGGAAGAGGTGGTTACATAACACTAAATCCTCACAACACAGCTTTCACTCTTCGGGATCATCCACTATTTTTCTGCCGTAATACCTTCTCATGAAATAACAGGAAGGATTTTACAATGTTAAGCCACTGCTAACACAGTATTAAATGTTTATGGATCCCTGTATTTGTTCAGAACCACATTAAAAATAATAATTGATCAGTTGATCTTAACTGTTTATATCTAGTAATAATCCTCTTGATTCAAACAAGCCCTCAGCAAATGCTCCTTATCTTAACCCATAATTCAATCTTACATACTCCTGGCATTCATACCTAAATATCTGTGAATTCGGTTGGATATGATAGCAGTCTTGCTTTTTTAAACCACATGTGGAACGAATGTGTTTCTAACATCGTAATAGAGCATGTTTTGTTCTTGAGGACCGGGAACCTATTGCGGAGCCGACCATCATGATTCTTCTCGACTTGTGCTTGTGAGATATCCTGTATTCTTATGCCGTTCACCTCTGTGCCTTGTGTTTCATTACAGCAGATAAATATAGTACTGATCACTATATACTGTGTATAGAGATAGGCTGGTCCTCACTAGCAACAGGAAGAGAGCTACATACCACAGTTTTTGTTTATACGTCTCATGCTAAAGCTGCCTCAGTTAGTTACATCTCTTCTCTGATTTAAAACTTCAGTTCATCAGTTGAAGATGAGGACTGGCTGAAGTAAATACTGAACATGAGAAGACCGCCTTCCAGTGCTTTGCACAATATAAATCAAATGAACTAGGACATTAAAATTGGAAAGTCTCAGCAAATTGGAAGAATTGGACCTTTTAAGAAATCTCTGTATTTTGTTGTTTGTCTATTCTGCAGTACTCAATGAGACTACATGATTAAATAAAGGTTATAAGAAAAGTATTCGTGTCTTACGCACCTCTCCCATGGCAGTGGTATGTGAGAGAGTGTTGGACCCAGGACACGGGCATATCGGCATTGTGGATGACTGACTTGCTGGTTCCCTAAGGATCTGCTGGAGTCTGTGGTTCTCCTCTTTCAGCTCTTCAACCTCCTCCGTCAAGGAGCTTTCAGACAGCTTCAGCTGGTGCATCTCTGCCTTCATCTCCTCCACCTTGCATCCCAGGAAGTGGCTGCTCTCTTGGGCTTCCTGCAGCTGCTCCATCAGTCCCCTCCGCTCTGTCACCCCATCCTCCTCTCTCTCCAGCAGCACCCTGAGATCCTCCTGCAGGCTCAGGATGAAGCCTTGCAGCCTGGCTTCATTTGAATCTTTGACTCTTCCCTCTTGTGTCTCTTTCACACCGTCTCGTCCTCCCTCTCTCTCATTTCCCGCACTTGGCTGCCACTGCCTCCTCCTCTCCTCTTTTCTCTCCTCCTCTCCTTCACCCTCTCCTCTCATGGGAGGCAGCCTCTCTTGTTCTTCCCAGTGTGTTACAGTCCCGGCAGTAATTCTGACTGCACTGATCGTTGTGATGCCAGTGGCGGCGCTCACGGTCATGTCCAGTAGCTGCTTTTCTAAAGTGTATATCCGGTTCTGTAGGATCTGCTCTCTGTCCCGGGCCAGGCTGAGCTTGTGCTGGAGTTGTGTTTTAAAGTTCTCAAAGTATTGGGACTGGCGACCCATCTCCTCCTCTTTGGCCTTCAGCTGCCTCTGACAGCGCTGCAGTCGGTCCCTCCAGACCCGCTCCCCTCGCTCCTTGTCCTGGGTCTGAGCAGGATGGAGGAGAGAAGGATGGAAACAGATGGAAAATATTAAAGAGTGAGATACCACAGAGGAGTCTGGAAAACCAACTCTTGAGTTAACCTCATAATCCCAACACAGTCACTCAAAGCTTCCTCTATAATGTGTTTTAACCGTAGTGGTCTCCTGAACACTAGTGTCCTCTTAGAACATGAATCAGTTGGTGTGTTCTTGTTAGTATTTCAGAGATAATAGTCTATAGTGTTGATGTCATGTTATGACCTTTGTCTGATTTATGCTTCTTTTGGGTTTTTTTTTTTTTTTACTATGCATGAGCAAACAATCCAGTTTTCCCTCTGGGAATTAATAAAGTTATCTATCGAACCACCAAAGTGTAATTATTTAAAAGCAGATATACAATAAAAAGATATCCCCACATTACCATACATCTCAAATACTGAAACTGAAAAAACAAAACAAATGTAACTTGGAAATGGAGAACGTTATTTCCTTTTTTACGTTTAGTTTTTGCAAATTTTAAGGCACATATTCCAGACAAAAACAAGACAAAAACTATATATCATGCACAGTATGTCGTATCTCTGTCACTTAGTTTCAGCTTTTCAGGACTGTTTGCCTGCTATATGCAGTATATTGTTTGTTTTTGACTAATGTACAGACAGCTGAAGTTAGCCTCTTTGGAGCTCTATTATTTGTCATATTTTACTTTAAACTTACATATCATGCTGCCAATCATCCATCTTTAACATAACCTGAACTTCGTAGAATGTTATAATTTTGAAGTTACCCTAGAGTTAAGGTCCTTGTCCATTATGTATTCCATCCCTTGTATATTCTATGTACCTAAACCTGTATGACTAAAGTCAACCTTCAAGACTTACACATCAACGATAGTCTTTGTGTTTTCCAGTTTGTACATCCATAGCTATTGATACATTCAGAGATCCCCACCACTCACCATGGTCCTGACCTCCTCCCTGAGCATGTGGAGTCTCTGGTCCAGCCTCTGGGAGTGTTGCATGCTGGGGAGGTGGGAGGCAGCAGCTAGCTGGTAGAGCTGTAGCAGCAGGCTCCTCTCTGACCTCTCCAACTCTCTGATCCTAACACCACAACACAACACGGACAAACCCACATTACATCATCTTGTTGAATTCACGCAAATGTGCGCATTGACATAAAGCTGGACGGTTGAATAACTTCCTCTTTTAAGCTGACCTAAACATCTACACCTTTGAATTTGAAGGTTTTACCTCCCAATGCGAGAATTGATGAAAACATGCAAATAAAATCTGCAGCGAGTAATTCCAAGGGAAACGTTAGCAGCGGCGGGCTTGCATGCAAGTGTGCAGTGCAGTCAGGTGTGTGTGATATGTGATATCACCTTGGCCAAAAGTGAGTATATAGTAGCAGGTGTGTGTGTGTGTGTGTGTGTGTGTGTGTGTGTGTGTGTGTGTGTGTGTGTGTGTGTGTGTGTGTGTGTGGCTGTCACTGGATCCCCTCTCCCCCAGTCTCTCACCTGTTCCTCAGGTAGCTGTCAAACTGGAGGGCTGACCCTGCACTCTGCTCTGGGATGGTTCCCATTGAGTCTGTCACCACGGTAACAGAACTTCTTCCGGTACCCGTCGTGTCTGATGAGGTCATGTGATCCTCCATTCGTTCGCCTGTGCCCACTAGATGAGTTTTACCTTCAGGAAGCAAAAACAGGAAAAACTGTTACACATATTTTTTATGATGCTTGTTTTTTTTTTTATTTCTAATCTACACATTCATCATATACACACAGCCACTGGCACAGTTAAATACAGAAAAATATGCACAAGCACCAAATAAAGTCATCTATTATTCACCATGTCAACAGCTTGGTAGCAAGTTGTCGAGCAGAGGTGTCTCTCAGGTTACCCCGCCTCCTAATCATCCTGTCTCCTCCTGCACCTCCTACCACTTCACATAAATCCTCCAATCCCAGAACACTTAAAGGAGAGGTTCATGTTGTTACTCACATGCCCGTCTGTGCACTGAAACAGTTTTTGGTCACTGTTAACAAATAACTAAGCTTGCTAGCAAGCTTGGCTAATGCATAACTAAAGACAGGCAAGAATACATAAGTCAATGGATAACCAGTTCTCATTAGTAGTATAAGAAAATCATTAATTTGCAGATTTTGCATTATTGTATTCTATAAACAGTGAAACTCAGACAACCTTAAATTAGCTGTTGTAGTAATAAATATACAAATGAGTCAATTCTCAAAAGTAAACTTAAATGACAACCTGCTTTTGGCTCTTCACTGACTGTAGTTTCATCTTCTCAACACAGCGACAAGCTTCCAGTAAGTTTAGCTTCTCCCCTGTGAACTTTGTTGCATTGTTGTTTCCTTAGAAACGCCACAGACGTTGGACTTTGCCAGAATCCTCCAAATCCAGTTGGCACTCAACTTGTTCACCCCCTCACTCGGCACTGTGTTTCCACTCTTGTCCTCCTCCCTTCATCTCTCCTTTTCTACTGTCCGACTGGGCATTCTTTCAGCACAGGCTGTGGCTCTTCTCCTTTTAATAAATCCTCTGATTCAGAGTTTTCCTCTCAGTAAATCCATGTTTGCTTCTCACAGAGGAGTTTTTACTATATGTTCCAGGTCCAAGAACCACTAGAGTAAATGTTATTTATAAATAAATCTCACTTTAATCTCATGTATATCTGGTTACTTATATGTTTTGCATTCCAGGTAAGGGTCAAAAGTGCACATTTATCAAAAAGGCCATGGGGTTTTCGTGAGCTGTCTACAAGTGCATAAAAAACAATTAGGCTTTGTTTCGTCCTCGCCTGCTTCCACAGCGCCTCAACACCTAAGAGAGAAGAAACATTTTAAAACTTATTTCATTAACACTGTAAAATATAGATATGATAAAGGGAATAAAGGTGCTACCTGATGTGGGTCCACGGTCATTTTCATTAAGGCCAAAGAATAAATGCTAAAGAGAAAAACAAAAAGAGGAACAAAAACTAAAGGAACACAAGGGGTTTAATCAACAGGTGAAGAAAGAGAGAGAAGAAAAAGAGAGTCAAGGAGTTAATAAAATAACACACCATCAACACAGCAGATGTTAACGCCTTCACATTCTCTCATGCTACCAGCCATAACAGAAAACTTTCTTATAGAGAAACAAAAAGGATATGAATATGTACCTTTTCCTCTATTTCCTTTATTTGTCTCTTTTGCAAGTCAAGCCTGTCCTCCAGCTCTCTAATTCTCTGCAAGGCAAACACAGATGTGGTTAGGTGGTCAAAATTTGTTTGAATATAAAACTAAAGACCATTTGGCCAGATCTCACACGATCTAACGTAGCGAAACAGAGACCAACTATTCCTGTATAAGCTCCAAACACTCCAAAGCCTCTTTCCCATCATGCCTTCTGTCTCCATGGTAGCTGTGGTGGGAAAGAATGAGCTGCCATGGCAACCAAAGAGCAGATTTAACAGTGAACAGTGGAAGTGACTCCATCTTTGAGCAGCTTATTCACTGCCTGTGGAATAATGTATTAAATCCAAGGTCACACTTCATTTTGCAGGTCCACAAATTTCAGGTTAATTAGGTGATAATTAGCAAGTAACCTATTTGAAATTTGTTTGGATTTACTGCCAAATTACCCCAATATTTACCACAAAATGTACCAAAACTTACATTATTATAAATATCACTCAACAACTTATCAAAAGAGGATATAATGGTTAAAATAGGGCCCTTAGGCTTGAGAAGCAGCTGTGCGCTGCTCTTCATTAGAGGTGGAAAACCAAAACTAATAGGAGACACTTCTGATCAGGCACAAATCTCACCATTATGTGACTTATTGTCTACACAAATGTAACCTGGTATCTAATGTAATGATTCAGGGACTTTTTTAAAGAAATTTCAAAGAAGTTCTTTGATAATTATCTATTTATCAGCAGACATGGAAATAAAGCGTATCAATAAACTTAGTATTCTTTTCCTGGAAATGTATTACATAAATTAAAAGCTACTGGGAAATAGCAGAATATACTTATCAAATAATGTTTATAATAAAGTAATTTTGAGGTAAATATTGGGGTAATTTGGCAGTAATTCAAAAGAAATTTCAAATAGTTTACTTGCTTATTATCACCTAATTACCATGAAATTTGCAGACCACCAAAATTGTGTTACCAAATCTTTTATATACTGTAGCTACAGTATCTGTAAGTGTGTTCAGGGTTGAGAAAGGAGGACACAAAACACACACGGGCAGACAGTGAATGCTTCAATACTGAATGCTTCAACCAAACGCAGTTTAATCATTCATTAAGGTAATAAAAACAAGCTGTTTAAGTTTTAATTACTAAACAACTGAGTCAGCCAGGATACTGAGAAAGTGTGTAAACTAAAGCCTTACTGTAGGGAAGAGGAGATTATTTTACTCCATCTATAAACTATATTAGTAGTTTCCATAAATGTAATTATTTAGTTAGTATGTCTCATGAGTAGTTGATTAGAAATGTCATTTTGAAGTGTTCTATGGTTAGGGATCAGGAAAACCATGTTAGTAAGTTACAATACAATTGATTCAAATGAAGTTTAAGGTCAATGAAGGTGAATCACATATACTGTACGAGCCGTAAAACTAATGTGAGGGCTGTGGAGTGGAGGGATACTGAAGGACTGAGGGGGTATTAAGATCACATTGACACACACACACACACACACACACAAAGTCATCCTGTCTCATCCTTTCACTCTTCTACCTCTACATGTGCACTTACAGATATAGGGTTACAGGTTGCACACACAGGGATACTGCATCTTTCTCATAGCACCAGAGGTCTGGTGGGGTCAGACGTTTCAGACATGTACCAGGGGTCAAATTGAGGGAGGGCAGGACTCGGTGACCTAACTCTATTTGTTTTCAGCCTTACCTGCTGGGCCTGCTGTAGGAGCTCCATGCGCTCCTGTAAGATCTGACTGTCAAACTGCCGGCTCTGCCGGAGAATCTGACGCCGCAGCTTGTCCACGGCTAGCCTCAGCTCCTCCCTCTGCCTGTCTGTCAGCGACTCGGCCACCGCCTGGCATGCCGGCTGCTCCTGCTGCAGAGCGCTATACAGCGTGGCCTCCAGCTCCTCGATCCTCTGCACAGCCAGCCACATACACACAAACACACACACACACACACATACAGGTACACAAACACATGTGGACGTGCACATGCGCATGCAGAAACACACACAGGTATGCACATGGAGGCACGCACACAAACAGATATGCACACGCACACAAACAAATGCACGCGCATATACACACACACACACATACACACCACTGTGACCATGGCAGATATGAGGAACACTGTTCCACTTTATATTAAGGGTTATTTAGGCTCGACCTTCACATGGTAACTTTAACAACACAAACCATGTTTTTATTCTCAGTCTCCTACAGATGATGAACTCTACAGTTGGCTGGCTGACGTTACCATGTAAAACACAAGCTTTCACTAACACAATATAAAGTGGGACCATAAACACAAACCAACACCAAAACTGACCAAATCAAATGGTTAGATTCATATGGAGAGAGTTAACTTCTGTTTTCTGTCTATTTAAGTCAGTGGGAGGGGAGAATGTTTTAAGATTACCAGTGTTAAAGTCTTATTAAACCCATTCTGTATAGAATTTTTTTATTTAACTTCACTAGTCGTCTACTTAAATCAAGTCCCACAGGATTCATGAAGGCATCGTCACAGTGTCTACAATTTAAGAGAGTAGATCAGTGATTTGACTTTTCTGATCACAAAAGAGCATTAGGCCAATAAACAGGAAGCCAAATATCAATTCAGTGGCTTACATTGTTGACAGAATTTAGACTTCAGTGGTAAAAGATGCAGTATCCCGTCACAATGCAACAAGTTTTACCTTTATGGAGGATGTTGCATTCATGATGTTTAATGGGGTCCAAATGTTTATGTGTCATGCTGGAATGACAATGTTGCAACTCTGCAATCACTTTATCATGAACCACTGCCCTTCGTACACAACCTTGGTTTATGTTGTAATCAGTATAAATAAGTGCATTTTGTCATTTGAGAGGCCCACTTTTGTACAAAGGGACAGATAGTGCTCCAGGCTCCGTACCATGTAGGACTGATCCAAGGCCTGCTTCCTGTAGTCCAACTCTTCCTCGAGGAATCCCTTCTGCTTACTGAACAGCTCCTGCAACAAGATGTGATAATATATAATGCAGGGCATGGTATCACAACTGAACGGTGGAGTACAGTACATACTAGAATCAGGAAAACTGTGAGTGGTACATTTTATATCTGGATGGGCTTTTTGACATTAGAACAGCAGAAAGATAAAAAAGCTTTTTCTATGTATACAACAGTAATAATTAGTAAGTATATTTTAGAAGATTGTGTACTCAAATGGTAAATTGATTTTTCACCTTGTCATTTTCCAGGTCGATCATCTTCTGTGTGAGGGCGGCCTCTGTGCTATCTATCTGCTTCAACCACTGTACAGAGAGGAAAGGCGACGGATTAATGCAGAAATAACTGCATTATCAACATCCATTTTTAACTTAAAAATTACTCAAATGTAGTGGCTGTATTGGTAGTAAATTAAGTGTTATGGCACCGTGCGTCCACTGTGTGACAGTAAAAACACAGAAAAGCCTTTCACTCGCCTTTTCACACAGTGAGATCACCGTCCCCGCTTGAATCACCGCTACCTGCTCCTCATTTCTGAGGTTCTACGAAAAACACAACAGGAGTTATCAGAAATTATAAAAAAAAGATCTTATTTTAATCCAGCTGTGTGTTTGAACTCACCCCATTATCCCCCAGGATATCCAGTTTCTTCATCAGCTCAGGGATGATTACATCCTGCAGGTCAAAACCAGACATCATATTGAGGGCGTGCAGTCTTAAAAGGAAAACGGTGAGTGATAGTGTGTTTTATCACCTTGACTCCCTGCTGGTGGCAGTAGATCTGCAGGGCGCTGCTGCTGTTCTCAGGGAATGCAGACATGTGGAGGTTGAGGGCAGGAGATCTGCGCTCCCTCTCCTACAGAAAATACACACCATGTTAATACCAATATACCCGTAAGGCTGAAAACATTGTGACATCAGCCAAACTAATATTTCTAACAAGTAACATTGATGGTGGTTCACTGTGAATGACAGATACTGAATGTAAATGAGAGTGAAAGGGGAGTGCATGAGGGGTTTACTTACATGACACTGAAAACGTGGTCGGGATCTGCCAAAATGAGGGAGGTGGAAACCCATAGATTTAAATGGGAAACCAAACCAAACCAATAGGGAGTTTGAAAACACATGCTGAAACTAAAAACTGAGGTCAGAAACCTAACTTTTTTGGTGCATCTCCATTTCAGACTTTAATGTTAAAGAATAGGATAAACAAACATCCCCAAAGCACATGTCACTGTTGATCATTCTTTTATCTTATGGAAAATGGAAACAATATGTAGGACACATGCAGAAATGAAAGACAAAATGAACAAAGATGGGACTTAACACTGAACTTAAATACATTTTTATTCAATTAAAAATTATATTCATCTTAACACAACATTCTTTCATTAAAA
Source organism: Pterois miles (assembly GCA_947000775.1). Classification (NCBI taxonomy): domain Eukaryota; kingdom Metazoa; phylum Chordata; class Actinopteri; order Perciformes; family Scorpaenidae; genus Pterois; species Pterois miles. The sequence goes on along the minus strand of CAMQGK010000277.1, from coordinate 3,155,554 downwards.
AAATATTCCAGTTCAGAGGGGGGTGTGCACACAGCTGCCATGCAAAACAATGTAAAACACAGATGCATAGAGAGGAGGACTCAAGTGTGCATAAGTGAAGAGTCTGTCTGTCTGTCAGTCAGTCTAATGAGTCACTGTATGTAGGTCTTGCGTCTGGAACTGAGATTGTTGTTGTCGCCTCCTGGTGACAGTTTGACGTTGGTACAGTCTCTTACTTCCAGTTCAAGCACCCTGAATTCCAGCAGCTCGTTCTGATCCCGGGCGTCCTGAACCTCGGCCTGCAGCCGCAACTCCGCCTGCTGCAATGCACCCATCTACACACACACACACACACACACACACACACACACACACACACACACACACACACACACACACACACACACACACACACACACACACACCTTTGTTATAATGAGTTGGAAAGGTTTTCAAAGCATTGTGAAAACTTTGAATAATGGATGTCCTGTAGTTATCATAGTTTTTAGATAGCTAAGAATCACCCCAAATTAAAGGAACACTTCACCCACAAAATGGTTACGTGTATATCAGCTCACCTGTGTTATTTGGTATTCTTGTAGAAACCTTTGTTTTTCTCATATGTCTCCACAGTGAACGGAGAATCAAAAAAACAGATGTCTTGAATTGAAATAAATGGGGTTTCAACAGCAAACAACAGCCAAACTATATGCTAGATGCAAGAGTTTGGGAAGTAGTGAGCATACAACTGGATAAATGAGACTTGTATTATACAGGACAAGTTGTATGAGTTTGTAAACAGATGTTTTGATGTAGTTTGGCTGGTGTTGAACCCTCATGTACTAATCATCAAGGCTTCTGTTCACCATGTAGGCTTGCAAGCAAAACAAACAAGTTTTCTTCGTGAATACAGGGTACAAGGTAACACAGGGTGAGTAACTAATATACAAGTGACAATTCTGTTAAGTATTAATTAATAATTGCATTGAATCTGCACAAATTTAATTTTAGTTTTCTGTACAAATTATGGCCAACTGGTATCACTGGTTGTGCTTTGCTAGCCTAAGGTCACAGATCACCAAAAGGTCAGCCCTTGGTCTGGGTTTCCAACCTTTTTGGGATCAACATTAACACAGTTTATAGAAAACTGTCAAATACTGAAAGCTGGCACTCTGTTTTAAACCACATTTTTTCTAGTTTTAACTGTGTTCATTTGGTATCGGTACAGGGAATATACATATAAAGTGATGCATTAAAAGTGAGTAGGCTAATGCAATTTACCTTTTCATGAAGTTCCTGGTTGGTCCTGAGCAAGTACGCCTTCTCCTCCACCCACTTTGAATCCTGCCATAACAACCAAACACAACATCAGCAAGAAATGACACTGGCAGGAAGCAGAGAGGAAGGAGCGCCTCCCCGATGACATCTATCACACTTCTAAATGACAAATGCAAAGGTACCACAGACACACACAGACAGGAACAGGGTGGCAGTGGCACACGTTTATTGATCCAGAGAAATAAAGACCTGTCCTGAGATAACAGGCAAAAGAGCTCCATTCACAGTCATCCAGAGTTCACAGTAACAGGAGAAACAGAGGCGATCCAAGGTGAAAAACAGCAGAGCAGCAAATCAAATTAAAGCCACAGTGGAACAGGAATCATGCAAAAAACGTGCCGTGACTTACAAAAAACTTCAGAGTAGTGATATGAATTCATCATAATAGTTTCAGTGTTCCTCATGATAATCAGTATAGGTAATAATTAAGGTGCTAAATGTCAGAAGTTATTTTAATCAAATTAGTTTTGACAGAATAGTCAAGGCTTTTCTTCCCCACATGCAAAGGTTTAGCAGACCAAGAAGTTTTAGGATGACTTTTGTACATATTAAATAAACTACAATCAAGGTAAACTGAATTTTCATAATCAGAAAAGATGAGACCTGACAGGAATCAAAGTGGTTTAAGCCTCTTCTCCAGAATCCACATCACTGAAAGCCCAATAAAAGGAAACAGAACCAAGAAGGGACAGATAGTGTGGGAGAGCATGCAGACGTGACATCACAGGAATCTGCGGCAGACCTGGTCAGCATAGGGCCAGCCCAGGAGCAGAGCAGCCAGACAGACATGCAGGAGGGCCAGTGAGAGCAGGACCAGAGCGCTCCTGTCACCATCCCTCGTCTTTGCTGTTACCTGCCCCCTCTCGGCCAGGGCCTTCTCCAGGTCCACCATCTTGGCCTGGCAGCTGCTGAGCTCCATCTGCATCTGCTCACGTGTCTGTGGGAGGACAGACTTTTAAAAAAAACTTTACATGGTATTACTGCAAAGCATACATTTCAGTAATTTACGAGACTTGAAAGTTACTGTATATTGACTTCTTAAGCGTGTGTAAAGTGTGTTTAGTTTGTTTGCAAAGTTGTAAAAGAAAAATGTTTGAGAACTGTTGAATTATGGCAAAAGGGGGTAAAGTGCTAAATAGTGAAAAAGTACAAACCCTGGCCTCCCTCTCAGCATCCAGAGAGCCCCCCGTCTGCTCTTGGAGAAGGGCGTAGGCTCTCTGGAGAGCCTGGTACTCTCTGGTCAACTGACGGAAGCGAAGCTCAGACTCTTCACGGGAAATACTCTATTTATTTATTTAAGAAAAAAAATTAAGATATTTAAGATATATTAAAAAGAGACAGGGTCAAACAAACAGAAATCTTTACTACAACTTATTTGTAAGTCACTTATTCTATAAATTATCGTTAAAGGTGATCTTGAGAAACTAGCAAGAGTACATTAGATTTCTAAAAAACATCCAGCCAAAAAACCCAGCCCAGTGTTGCCAACTGAAAGCAGCTAGCAGCACTAGCTCCAAAAGCCCCTAAATGTAGAGACAAAGTCACCCAATCTGCTGTCTTTTCAGACCTCTCTCCAAATCCACTTCCCCAGTATTATCATTATAAATATAAACATATCATAATGAATGTGAACTGTGAACATGACTATGGTATAGTATAGTACTCAAAGCTGTCAAGCTAAAAGCTTGTGAAGACTCAAGTGATGCGCAATGAGTATGATCAAGTGGACAGGCAGGTAGACTTAATTTGTTGATTGCTTTCAAGATGTAATGAGAATTTCAAATAACATAACAAAAATGTTTGTAAAATCTTTACCAACCCTGACTTTCATGTTCTGTCAGGTATCTCAATATATATGCAGCACATCTTTCAGCTGTTGGAACAAAGTATAGAATAAGGTTTAAATTATTTGTTATTTCAGTGTAAACAGAGGATTTTTCTTACCTCCTCCAAATCCTCCTCTGGAGTTGCAGGTGTGCGGTCGGTGAGGTCAGTGTTGTAGGAGGTCAAAGAAGAGGTCTCAGAGTCCACCGACTCCTCATCAAATCCAAAATATGTCTCCACAACATGCCTCTACAGAGGAAAATAGGAGAACAGAGGATATGCACATTTCCAATAAAACCCAATCCAGAGAAAGAAAGCCAATGAATATAACAATCACCCAAACTATAACACACCTGATTTCAGAATAATTAATTTTTACTTTTATTTTTTAAGTCCATCACACACACCTGCTTATGTTTAAAAAATTGCTTAATTGTGTACAGTTATAGTTTATACACCGACTTTTTGTAAAACTCGTCAAAACCAGGTACTGTCATTCTGTTCTTTATCTCAGACAAAGTAAATGTGATCATATCAAGTATCTGCGTGTTTGCTTTTTCTTTCTTTCTAGTAACTTTTCCAAACCCCAGAGTCCTTACCATCATGTTTATAAGTCATCTCCTGGCAACCAGAGAAGTAGAGGCAGACTAGGGCACAGAGGCAAATGAAGGACGAGAAGTAAAGGATAAGGAGGATGTACTCCGTCATGTTGCTACTAGACCAGAAACACCAACCAAAAACTATAAAGTATCTCCCAGAAATATGTCTATGATATCTTGGACGGTACTAGCTGATTTATAAAGATCTGTGCAGGCTGTAATGTCCAAAAAGCACAACTGCTTTCCGTTGTACTCCCACACAAAATGAAAAAGCAGACAGCAAAGCTTCTGGTTACAATCAAACTACTCCTACAGGAAAACCATGAGGCTGGCTTCTGTTTTTTGTTTTGTCTTCAAGTTCATGTATTGAGCTTCTGCTTTAAATTCCTAATAAAAAAAAAAAAAAGGAGACAAATTTCCAGGTGCAAGTCCGAGAGCCAAGTCGCTGCTCCCAACGCTGCGTCCAGCTTGCAAAGGTGACAAAATGGTTCCAGCAGGAGTGGTGGGAGAAAATGTCTGACATGCATCTATAAACTCCTCCTCCGCCTCCTCCTAGCAACATCACAGACTCTAAAATGTCCCCTGGTGTATTTGCCCAAACATGCACACACCCAATTAGTTATCGTAATCCCTTTCCCCGTTTATCCACACACAAGGTAGCACAGATGAAAAGACACATACTGTAGGCTAAGTGATTAATGTATTCATGATCGTATAATGACAGTAAATACTCAAAATAAAGCAACAGCCAAAATAAATAAATAATTTTCCAACAGCTGTGGTGGTTGGTTCATGTAGGAGTCATGTATGTGTTCAGCGTGATGCTCCCAACTGTGAGGGATACTGTCATCATTGTCTCCTGAGCCCAATTAAATGCAAACATGCACAAAGAGACATTCACACTCAATTAAAAAGAGTAGTCAAGGATCAGTCAACCACAGATAAGGTAGTTGCTCAGCTATGCACCATTGAATTAAAAAAAAAAACACTTACTTTAGACAGTTTGAAAGGTTTCCTCTTGTTCTTTTTGCACATCACCAATCGGTCACGTTCCTAAAGACAAACACACACAGTAGATTGAGATCAAGACCAGCCTCACATCTGAGATTTAGACGAGACACAGGTTTCACACCGCTCAATCACAACAACAGCTGTCAGTAGAATATATTTCATGCAGCAGTCATTTTTTTTCTACAGAACTTGAGGTAAAAAAAAAAAAAAAAAAAAAAGCAAGAAAATGAAAATCAAACTGCGCTAATAATTGAGATGAAGTGGCAGACAGCAAACAATATGATCACAGGAATAAAGCATGTGGGTTCAAGCGCTTGTGATGAATTGGGCTATCAAAGGAAGGTAAAGAAGATAGTGTGGGAGGGGAAGGACGGGTGGTGATGAATAAATTAGACATTTTCTGATGAATTAAAGATTGTGTACACATATTCTTCAACCATTAATACATACCACTAAACACAACCCCTGTCCCTTCTGAAAATATAGAACCTATACCCCTAATCAATAGGGATCCAAAAGCCAGAGAGGAGCAGGAATTACAGGCTAGTGCTTTCACAGTGTGATGCCTCCAGTATGCCAAAATGTCTGACAGGAGTCAAATACTTTTCATCTGACGGCATATATCATTATATCGCCTTCTAGTATCCCATTTTAGGACAATCTCTGATCATTACCAGAAAAAGTGAGAGTTATCAGCTCTCAGAGTGCTGCAGGAATGAGTCCGAAGACCTGTAAATGAACAGTTAGCATTTTAGCACTTCCAGTTCCCTCATCTGTACGTCAGTGGGTTTGCTTGAATGGGTTTTAGTTAGATGGCTCAAATGATGTCTGTGGTTTTATTTGTTTCACAATATAAAATACATCAGTAAATATACCACTTATGAATTTTGAAGCTTTTACATGTCTTATAAAAGGCAGTTCCTAACAAGTGGCTAAATGAGTCAACTAAACGTCATCACACCAGCTCGCCTGCCTTTACAGCCTTGTTATTTATACTCCACTCACGGGACTGTGGTGTAGTTAGCGTTTTACTTCTGGTGCCTGCATTCATACTTCAAAATCATACAGGCGGTGTTCATTTCATCAAAAAACTGAATTTCCCCACTGTGGGACTAATAAAGGAATATCTTCTTCGTCTTCTTCTTCTTCATTTGATTATCTTACGGCACAAAACTTGTAAGTACAATATCATAAATGAGTGTTTGTCACAGAGTTTATTTTCTGCAATAATCCAGAGCCCAACAGAAAATCTCTCACTTTTGTCGAGGGAACCAGGGCAAGTCTAACTTCCAGGATGGCCTTCAAATATGTCATCCCTGCACCACTCTACTAAAGAAACACGTTACTCATATGTCAAAAGCAGTGAACACACATTAAAATCAGTTGGAACTGACTGATTTCTTCACAAAATACAGTTTTGTTTGAGTAAAATCCTGACCTGCGTGAGCTCGTCAATGATGCCACGTTGCTCGGAAACCTGCAGCTTGAGGAACTCGACTTCCTGTTCCTCGTGGGCATGGCTCAGGTCTGTCAGGGAGCTTGGACGTTTCAGCTGGGTCTGAATGGATGGTTGCTGTGGGGGGGGCCGAGAGGAGGCAGCTTTTTCCTTCTGAGGGAGGGAGACAGAGAGAGAGGTCACATTATAGTTGAAAGGAGAATTATTTCAGGCTTCTCCTCAAATAGCCAGCAGAGGTCCTGCTTCCTTTTTAATGGCAGGGACACTCAAAGTGCAGTAACACAACCCATCGTCCTCTACAGATTAAACCTAAAATATGTGCTATTTTCTACTAGTATCTGAACTTTGCATTAATCTAGAGAATAGAGGAAAACAGCAGAGAGTACAAGTAAAACATATAGTGGATGCATCTCACCATCTCTGCATTCTCTCGGCTCAGGTTCTTCAGTTTCTCCTCCATGCGTTGCAGCGTTTGCAGGAGGTCGTCATTCTTCTTGGACAGTCGCTTGTTCTTCTCAAACAGGGGCTTCATCTGGCTCTCGGCCTCTCGCACCCGCTTCAACTGGGCGGAGGAAGGAAACAGGGAGGGGAAACAATGCAGTCTTAAGTCTTCTAGTGACACAGAAATTCTGGTTTGAGCAGGAGAGGAAAGATCAAGGCTGGAGGGCTTAGAAAATAAAATGTTTTAACACACGTTCCATAGGCATGTATACACATGTGTATTTACATACCTATAATCACTGCACATATATACTGCTCTGTGTATGTGTGTGTGGGTTTCTCACTAATTCATTCCTCTCATCGGCCAGCAGTGCATTTCTGTCCTCCAGTTTCCTGATGACCGAGTGGAGCTCTGCAATCTTCAGCTGGAACCTCCTCATGTCACGCTCCTCCACCTCCTGTGGAGCAGGGGGGAGAGGGGAGGAGGCGGGAGATAACAACTAAAAAAGGGAGTACATGCAGGCAGGCAGGCAGGTAATTGAGGTGGATGGGAAAGAGGAGGTGATGGGATGAAGGATGAGATGCCATTTCACTGTGCAACTGTGAGCCTGTATGTGCAGTATACACAGTATATCCACATGTTTCTCATGAATGTATGAGCTGTGCAGGCTTGACTTAATGTACAAATATACAATATTGCTGTACATCTCCATATGATTCATGTTTTTTCTTGTCACTAGGGAAAAATAATTATGCAATTATAATCAACTCATATCTCTGAGTCTCCTTTAAAATCGCCTGCAATAAAGACCTGCTAAAGAAACGTACTGTCTCAATTTGCATACTTCTGTAGTACTTGCTATTTTGAGCAGATAAATGCATTTACACTGACAAGTATGGCAAAATGCAGTGCACAATGAACACCCGGATAGTGTACTCATAACAGTCAAAAAGTTGGACACTTCTCACCCTCAATGGGCACCATCTAGGCTATGTAGCATAAGGGGAGGTCCCAGCACTAGTTGTGGTTGCTCCAGTGAACAAAATGTAAGTTAAATACCACTATACAGTTATAGGAGCGGAGCCACCAGTGTTGTTTATTTGGTTAATTTAGCAGTGTGTAATAATTTGGTACTGTAAACGATGTTGCTGCTAGCTATCTTGCTCCGGTGAGTGCACAACAGCCATGTTCGATTTGAATTTCGACGCTACCCTTTTGAAATTCATGTACTCTGCAAGTAAGTACCATGTGTACACTGTGTACTCCATGGAAGTGTACTAATGGAAAATTAGTAAGTAGTAAATTGAGATGCAGCAAAAAATACATGCGGAATATTTTGTATTATTTTATTTTTCATATTTTAGAGTCTAATAAAAGTTTCAGCTAGGGATTTTTTTACACTTTTCGGTAGCTAATGCCAAGAACCTTTCTGAAGGCTTTGTTGTCATAGCAACCTATAACGTAATTTTTTGCACACTTGCTTAATGAAAATTAACAAATATGAAAAATTAACAAATCAGAATATTGGCCTCATGCATGTAGAGCATGTGCACATTTTAGATTGTCTGTGATATTACTGCATTCGTGCACATGTACAGATGCGTGTGTGTACCTGGTTGTTAAGCAGTTCGGGGTTGTCTCCTAGCCCAGGCACCAGCTCTCTCTTGGGGCTGCCGTGGTTGTGTCTCTCAGCCTCTCGTACCTGACCCAGCTGCTCATCCAGAGCTTCTTTCTGCAGCTGAAGTTTCTGGGCGTAGCCGGCCTGCACCCCCAGCTCCCTCTCCAGGGCACACATCACCCGGTCCTTCGCTTTCAGCTCATCCATCTATAACAGGGATGGACAGGAACATGGAGACGCAGAGACAGACAGTTTTCCATTAAATCCCAGTTACAGCCCATATTAATATCACTGGGTATAACAATGTATAGTGTGGATATTTATGAGTTTCGGTTGCAGAAAATATATCAAAGGTGTTTACGAAATTCAGCAAAAAATGTGAGTATCTTGTTTACTTGAAGTCCATTGTTCTTCTGTCTTATTTATGTGCAGACAATCGGGTTTAGCATGATACAGCCTTTAACCAACACTGTCCACACCTTCAGTCTAACAAGCTATATATTCTGATGGTTGAGAAGAGAACAAGGGAGCAACAGTGTTTTAAAACATAGTGCTTCAGCTGTGATTAATTTATGATGCTTTGTTCTCGCTGTGCGTTCACACACCTTCTTCTGACAAATGTTCATTCTTCTACTTCCTCTGTATTTGTTCTTTAACAACTGGTATTTCCTGCATGGCTTGCTCTCCATCAATGGGCCATTTTTACTCTGTTACCACTCTGATTCAACATATTAAGTCTCCTTGCTCAAACATTCCTTTGCTAACAATAGTCCCCGATGTAGCCCTACTGTATGTAACTTCACTGTATGTAGGGTTAATGAGTAACAGCAGCAGGTTTACAGACTTCTGTTTTTGCAGATAAGTATGACATGGTGAGACAAGCTAAGACAGACGATACAGCAATTAGCCTGTAACCTTCATACAATGTCAGTTAGATAAACTTCAGAAGCAGGAAAACAGATGTCAGTGCAGGATGGACTCTTGGTGATATTCAAATGTGGCTGACACAGACGAGGACCATAAAAATAACATCTGCTGGGTTTGTCAGGGTAACCTATCACAGGAATAATAGACACTTTATGGGGCAGTATGAAATCTGTCTTGTTATTTGTTGCTACACATTTTGTAATTTAATTCAAGTTAGCTTGTTGTGATGGACATAACAGGACACTCTACAACAGAGGCCCAAGGAAGTGACCATATATGGTGTGATGGTTTTAAAGGTCCTGAAAATCAATTTGCTCAATGAGCTTCGTATTTTCTGAGCATCACTGTGAACATACTCTGACAAGGTTAGAAAAGTTTTGGTTATTTCAACTCAGAGATTTCTGTCTGTGTATTTTGCAACAAGGATTTAACTACTAACCAACTAACTAACTAACTATCTACCTTTTAATTTAAATGTGATGGCAGTTGTGGGGTGGGGGAGTGTGTTGGGGTTGCTTATTTTGCCAGACCACACGGACCTGATCAGATCAGCTTAGTTTTTCAGTGTTAAATACAAAGGGTGATTGTTGTTTATAATATTTAAATCATGAATATTTAAAGTTATTGAGACATATTAGACAGTCTGAGCAAGTTGACTGTAGTGTAAATGCAAATATGCTAACTGGTGAACTAAGATAAAGGTTAATAAATTAAATTTAAATTTAAATGATATGTTGTGTAACATATTATATGATATTATAGAGACATCAGCAAGTATACCATCAACCACGTTAATTCATTAGCATTTATCTAAAGAGTTAGCCAGTGGTAAGTTCAAGATAAAATATATGTAGTGTCGCTTCTTGTCTTTCTAGCACCATGTGGTCTCACCAGTCGGCGGATGTCTCTCTCACAGTCCCGTTTGATGCGGTGCACCTCATCCTGGTGCTGTTGGTAGGCCGTGCGGAGATCTGCAGCTTTGGCTTTATCAGCCTGCAGAGCATTCGCATGCGCCTCCTCAGCCTGCTTCCTGGCTGTCTTATGCTCCTGGATCTAAAATAAAACACATACACACAATAGCATAAACACACAACAACAAAGAGAGTCACACTTGAGCATTTATAAACACACGTCCTAGCCCATTAGACAGTTGTAATGATAGATGCCCTGTTTGTCTGGAAAGGCTACAACGGCACAATAGCTTGGCAACAGGCTTTTCCACCCTGCATCCTGTTTTTCAGCAGTAAATTTACAAAAGTTTACACAGTTCCACATCAACAGCCACACACACACATACATGGTCACATAATGGATTCAGAATGCCAACTTTCCACCAAAAAACACTGAAACACTCCTGTTACAATTTTGTGAAGTCATAGCCTGAATACAACAGAAAAAAAACAAATAAGCCACCACAGTTGATGCGTAAGTGCTTTGACTATGGTGCGGTGCATCCAAATTGCATTAACTAGAACCAGAACTTTGAGGCACATTAAGCTGAGCTCTACTATATTAGAAGCAGAGTGTATGAGATGCAGTTTGAAAGCAGTTTTTGGATTAATACTTGGGTGTATTGGGTGATGTCACGGTTACCACGTCCATATTTTTCCACAATCTATAAAACATAATTAATACCACATTACTGTCACATATTTGTACAACCTACCTCCTGCTGCAGCTTTATCCTCTCCCCATCAAAAGCTCTCCTGGCCTCCTCCCGAGCCTCTCCCAGAAGAGCATTTTTGAGCTTGTCAGCAGCTCCATCTCTCAGTGCGTTCACAAGCCCCTGAAGCCTCTGCACCTCAGCATCCCGGATCTTGATGGACCGGGCCAGCTCCACTTCATGCTGCCGCGCCAGGGTCTCACGGGCAGCCGCTATCTCACGTAGTTTTTCTTCGTGGAGTTTGGCGCGCAGGTCAGTGAGCGCCACAGCATGCTTGTGCTGCTCAAGCTCCCGAGCCTGCCGCTGCTCCTGGAGCCTCTCACGGAGCTTACATACCTGGGACACCGACACATTTTCACTCATTATCATCCAAATTACAGGCCGCCAGTGTGTTCATCCATTTGCCCCCAGACTGTGTGCAACACTGTGATGACTTCATTTGCAAGTTTGTGCTTTAAATCCTGAAAAAAAATGGATGAACAGCTATCAAGTAGTGATTTATTCCCCAACAGGGAGCAGCAGACACTCAAATAGAGAACAGTTATTGTTCCTGTGCTGGCTGCATCTCTGTACTTGTCCTTCCTTAAATATCAATATTATACTTTATGCACTGCTGTTGACATTCTTACATCCATTGCTCTACATGCCATGTTGCAGATGTTTTTATGCAAAGTGCGACAGAGCTCCAACAATTAACCGATTACTTGTCAGTCATTAATTAATTATTGTTAATTATTTTGATAATCAATTAATCAGTTTAAGTAATTTTTTATGAAAAAAGTCAAAATTCACTGAATCCAGCCTCTGAAATGTGAGTATTTTCTGGTTTCTTTACTCTTCTGTGACAGTAAACTAAATATCTTTGAGTTGTGGCCAAAAAAACAAATGGGGACGTCATCTTGGGCTTTGGGAAACACTGATTGACATTTTTCACCATTTTACAGACCAAACAACTAATCAATTAATCGATAAAATAATCAACAAATTAATCAGCAATGAAAATAATTATTAAACAATGAAAAGTGCAAACGTTTTAACCATAGCTTGACCTCATAAGAGCTTAATCCTGGTACTGTTACTGCCATTTTCCAAGTACAACCATGACAGATGCAAAGGAGGGCACAAAGAGGTAGTTTCTGTGTCAGAAGATATAAGGAGAGGTTAACCACTCAGACAGCTTTTCCACGACTAGGTACAGTGTTAAGGGGAGGCCTATCAACCACTTAATAAATATAATGCTGGTTGGCCACAAGGTGTCCACTGATGACACATGAAAATCCAACTTGTGGAGAAAAGTATATAAGCTCACACCGAGTGCAACCACCACTATTACAGCTGCTACTAAGTATTACCTCTAGGGCTGAACCGAATACTTTGAATCTTCAACCATTACTATAGTATTCAACCACCAAATTGGTATTCAAATGTTTTTTTTTTTTTTACATTTTTCATATACATGTATGTAATACTAATGTATAAATCCCAAAATAGCCCACGAAATAAGGAATAATCACATTTTTCATTATTCATATTCAGCATTAACTATTATCAGCTATTAAATGGTAAATGGACTCATTATATATGTATTATATATTATAAATATATGTATTTATATAGTGCTTTACTAGTTTTCGACCATTCAGAGTACTTTACACTACATGTCAGCATTCACATTCACTCACACATTCATACGCTGAGAGCAGAGGCTGCCATGCAAGACGCCATCTTTGCCCATCAGGATCTAATCTAAATACTCATCGACACACCAATGGCTAAGCCTCCGGGAGCAATTTGGGGTTAAGTGTCTTGCTCAAGGACACATTGACTTGTGACTGGAGGGGGATCGAACACCTTCTGATTGGTAAACGACCTGCTCTACCCTTTGAGCTACAGCCTGAGCTATTCTCAGTCAGATATCACTGGTTGTTGTGTGTAGAGGTGTGTGTGTGTACAGTACTGCAGCAGCGCCACTGTCCAAGGCACTGAAACGAAGGGAGATGGACACAGACAGATGGCAAAAGATGCTAGCCTGCTGCTCCACACTGCTCCACAAAGTTTTGAATAAGTTCGAATATTTCTTGGAAGCCCAAAAACAGGTATTCAGGACAGCCCTATTTCTTAATAAGAATGCTTGTACTGAATATTAACGACTAGAAACTATGAGCCTGCATAATGAGGAAATAATGTAGAAATAAGTCTTTGAAATTCGTCACCCTCTCCTTCCTCTGCTTCTATTACAACTATCACTGTCGTCATTCCTCTACACAAGGCCTCTACTTCCTCCTCCTCACCTTGCCCCGCTCCTGCTGCAGCTCAATCTGGGCATCCAGCAGTTTGCTCCTCAGTTCCTCGTTGGTGGCCTGCACCGAGTCGGCCATCACCTCCGATTTGTCCGGCTTCCTTCCCTTCTTAAGGGGTGGGGCCGCAGTGGGTGTGGTCGAGGACATCACACTCTGGCCGCCCAATCAGGACGGACATAGAGTGTCAAGTGTGGTGGCGAAAAGGAGGAGAGAGTCAGTCACTGCTCCGCCTCTGTGCGAGGCCCTGCATCATCATCATCATCATCATCATATCGTTGTCAAGTCTACATCATTGCTGGAGGTAGCAGAGAGTTCCTATTTGAAAGAGACAGACAAACACAAAGAAAAAGAAAAAGTATGAGTCAGCATTGAAGACTGGGTTACACCACAGTACTCTGCACAATGCACTGGACCCAAGCCACATGACGCACTACAGCCTGGGGAAAACAGACTATTTTTGGGACTAACATTTACACTCTCCTCTGTCACCCTATTCTCTCTAACAAATACATGTGGGCCATTTATCATCATCCTATTCCAGTCCCTGGGCCGTACTTAGGAGCCCCATAGTGCATGAAAATGTGTCTGACCACCATAGTTATAATCCCTGGCCCTCTCAACACTTCTCTCTTTCAGTAGACCAATAAATGAATCCTTTACTCTGATGTTTCCTTTTTCCAGATATCCTTTAATCTGTTCTGGATCTGCCCACATACCTGTATTGTAGATAATAAAGAGCAGTTGTAGTCCATTTAACCCCTGCAGATCAAACTAATCACCACATATCACATCAGCACTCCTTTATCATCTGACTGCAATTCCCTGAACACTGACAGCCTGTGCTGATCGAGCTCAAGAGAAGCCTCCTTGGAAAATTTGATCTGGACATCTTTGCCTCATTTGTCTATTTTTTTTCTATTGCTTTCTTTTTGTCTTCCCACCTTCTAAATAAATTACTGTGACAAACAGATATCTGACTGATTTTGTCTCAACTCTTTGGACCAGGTGAATGTAGGCGGCAGCTGCTTCGATTACTGCCTCTTCATCCATCAGTGCAATACAATTGCAAGATTTGTCTCCACCACCTTTTCCTTTCTAAACATACGGGATATACCGGAAAGATATATATATATATATATATATATATATATATATATATATATATATATATATATATATATATATATATATATATATATATATATATATATATATATAAAGAGAGAGAGAGAGAGAGAGAGAGAGAGAGAGAGAGAGAGAGAGAGAGAGAGAGAAATTATCTATACCCAAAAGTGAAGCCAAAACATCTCAATTACCAGCTGGTGGCTGGCTGTTAAGTTTAGGATGTGTTTGATCTGATATGTTGCAGCATTTTAAACACCAATATCTCAGGCAATCATGGTCATTTAATTGTTGGAAACCAACATTGTGATTGTTATTAATATTTGATTAATTATTCATTATGCTCGACTAATCGATTATTTGACTGTCTTTGCTGTTATTTAAAAGTAATAAAGGTTATCATTAATATACATTGGCCAAGCTGGAAAAAATGTGGCACCCAACTGAATTACACAAACCGAGGCAAATACTTAGAGATTTTAATTGATGATTAGTTCTCTTAGTAATCCTGATCCTTTTTTTCCCAGTTAAGGATGACTATAGTTGTGTTAGCAGGTGTATTTTTGGCATATTTTGTTATGGATTTCTTGCTACAATGGCACACATTCACTGCGCTGAAAGTGGACTCCTCTAATCTCTTCCTGGCATGAACTGTAACCCAGTAACCTTCCAGTTCTTTCTGCTGACTATTAAATAAATAATGCATCAATGAGGGAGCTAAAGCATTAAGACCGCAGGCGCCTCCATCTTTTTCTACACACAAACACTACCAAACATTCATACAACATACACAGATGGCAGCAATAGTTACCAAGGCAACCCTTGCTCTCAAAAACTCCAGTCCTCCTCTCATAGCAAAGGATGGTGGGAAGGAGGAGTCTCACGGTGGATTTGAAACACACACAGACAAAACTGCATTATATAGAGGCTGCACATTCGAAAAAACACACATACAATTTTGTTATCTGGTCCAATCTCTGAGCTGAGGTTGACTGAGAGACAGAAATGCACTGATGCTGGAGGGCAAGGAAGCTTTCACAGGCAAACGCTGGGACCCGGTGGGGATGGGAGGAAAAAAGAATAAGCCCATATAGGCAAAGAACAGGAATGAGCAGACCTCTACCCAAGAAAACCAACCTTCAACCATTTCCCCCCTCTCCTCTTACATTCCTCCACCTTCACTTGCAGGCATGGTGATGTTACCGAGCTGAGGAAATCAGTGATGTCACTCTCATTCACAGGGACAGCAAGAAAGAGAGGGAGATCATTCACACACACAAACATGGACACAAGCACACACTTACACAGAACAACCAGGACAGATGCAGCAGACATCTATTCACACAAAAGCTCTTTATGCCTACTCACATTACTAACAAATGTGTCTTTATTTAGAGAAGGTCAATAGACTTGACTCACGTGAACTGGAATTTGAAAACATAATTTACAAGACCAAATAAATGTCTTTTGTACGCCCTCCACCCTGCCAGCATGTTTATGCATGCATGTGCTATTATCAGAAGCCAGGTGTATCCACACTGAAATGGCTGAGAGGCATGACGGATGGTTTTACTGTTTTTTTTCTATTTTTGTCTTATTCACATATTTTGGGTCAGATCTAGTCTATTATAACCTTTTCTTGCAAAACAATAGAGGTCTTTTGTCAATAATATAGGTGGGAAACACCAGAAGACCCACAATACTCTTATTGCGATTTTAAAGATTTTTGAGAGAGCATTGCAATTAGATATATTGTCATATATTGTGATTTATTACCTTTTTACATCTGCAAATTATTCAGTTTGTCAATATCTGTTTTGTCGACTAAGAAGGGACCAAAATTTAGGGTAAATTTGAAGTATTTTTAGCATTCTTCCCAACAAGCTAACATGACATTCCTTAGGTTTTCTAGTTTCACGTGATACCAGTATCTTAATTTCAGATTGTTAAAAGGTTAATAGTTTATATAACAAAAGGTCAATACTTGACGTCTGTGGATCAATACAATAATGCCAGGCAAAATAAGGTGATACTATACTGTGTCTATTTCTCCCCTACCCCTAATTAATAATAATACATTTTTCACTTGGGTTGAGTCCAGATTTTCCCATGTGTACAAGCCAAACACTGAATGTGCAATCAACCACACACAGTTCCCACAAAGCCCCCTGCAGCCACATGTTCCCAATCTGGCAGCCAGAGCCAAACTCTGGGAGTTTATAGGGGAAACTGGAAGAGTTTATAGGGGCACCAAGACGCTAACAGGCACCTTTAATGTTCACAGAAGCAAACAAAAGCCGGCAGAGGTCATAAACCTTAAATTACCTCATCCTCTCCGATATACAGTATACACAGTTACTGAGCTTAAATTGCTCTAAAAGCACAATTGTTTAAACAAAAACCTTTCAACAGACAGAACTGATGGTCGAGATCAGAGTGTCATCGTCGACCCTGCTTTCACCCACATATAGCTGATAATCCAGTATTCATAACTACAGGACACAAGGCAGAAGTGAGCATGGTTCACATACCGCTTACCTCACTCCTGTAACAGTCAACCATACCAACTTTGAAGTTTCTAAGTAACGTTGTTTTTTAGTTCTGCTCCAGAAATGGAAAAGAAGATGAAAATAATCACTTTTTTTTAGGGGGAAATAAAAAAAAAAACTTTACATCAGCACCCTGGACATCTAACCTCAGAAAGGCACAACTAGACCACATTGCGAAACCACAACATTTTGCCTCGGAAACAAAATTGAAGTTGAAAAATATCAGTTTTTGGCAGAAATTTTAAAACTTTTGGACACCCTGGACTTCTAACCCCCCAAAAGGCACAACTTCACCACACTGCCAACCATTATACCAAATTTGAAGCTCCTACGCTAAACAGTTTTCAAATTCTGCACCAGAAATAAAATAGAAGTTGGAAAAGTCACTGTTTTGTTTTGAAGTTCCTAAATCAAATAGTTTCTGAGTTTTCTTCCGCAAATGACAGCAGACAGAAGGCTGGAACAATGGACAGACGGACGGACACGCGGAGTACTCCTAACTATGCTGTCAGGGGGTATAATTACTATGACTCATCAAATCAATCACAGGTTATATTTTGCAAAGAGTAAAAGATAAATTGAATACAACAGGAACAAAAAATGCACCTTAAAGACATATTTAAATGCAGTGAACTGAGACAATCAGTTTAAACAACGGAGCTAAATCACTCGATAGAGACTGCAAGAAAGAAGGAATGAAGAAGTCCTGCAGCTGCTGAGGAGTTTCACAATTAAACTAATTACTGCTTGAGAATGAGACTGAAAACAGTCAGCAACAAAATGTGTCCAACAGCATAAATAAAGCATTAGTTGAAGTAAAGCTTTAGGCTGGCACCTATGACTGGCTGATACTGAAGTCTTGATGCTTTCAAAACAGGCTGAACAAAGTGCGACAAACGTATATAGGTAGTTTCATAACTGCCTCAGGAAATCCCTGTTCTCTCTGTGCAATGACGGGCCTGTAGAGGGTTACAACAATACTCTGGTTGGTGGGTGTTCGGTGTTGCCTTATAGTTGAAAGATATAAATGTAGGATGTGATGTGACAATGTTTGTATTTCTTTGTACTAAACATCAGCACTGAACTGTACAGTATAGTGGACAGTTATAAGGCAGTGTTTTCTTAACATGAACCTACTTTAACAGCTGGGGACTGTTTTGATCATTTGAAATGAGAAGCCCTTGCACAAAAAAAAGCCTGCCTGCCAGCTGGCAATAAAACCAGTAAGTTTTTTATTTCAGGTACATGTAGTGGCAGTGCTCCTGAAACCTTTCTGCCATTTGTCTTTCTGCAGCATAGTGCAACCATACAATCAAATTAGGGACGCACCGATCTGACGTTTTGAGTGCAGATACGATAGCAATACCTGGGCTTTGGGTATCGGCCGATACATCCATCCATCTTCAACGCTTATCCCGTTAGGGGTTGTGGGAGGGCTCAAGCTGATCCCAGCTGGCATTGGGCGAAGGTGGGATACACCCTGGACAGGTCACCAGCCCATCACAGGGCTGACACATATAGACAGACAACCATTCACAGTCACATCCACACCTACGGGCAATTTAGAGTCAACAATTAACCAATTAATTGCATGTCTTTGGACACCAGCAACTGTGGGAGGAAGCCGGAGAGCCTGGAGAAAACCCATGCTAAGATGGAAAGAACATGCAAACTCCACACAGAAGGGCCCCAAGCCTCTTGCTGTGAGGCGGCAGTGCTAACCACCATGCAGGTCTGGCCGATACCAGTGATTACTTAATAAGCTGTATGGCTCACTGTGTGGAAGTGACCGGGATCATTCTCTTATGGGTGAGCAAACAGCAGACTTGACGTAAACGCTGCTAAACGTTGCTTTCTTAACTTTGTATAACAAATTATATACAAAATTATTATTAGTAATATTGTTATTATTATACATTATCTCTTATTGAAATAATAAAATGTACACCAGCAACTTGGCACAAAAAATTATAATTAACAGGAATTACAATTGCAATTACAGTGTAAACCAGCAGCAACACGTCCAAACATGGTCAAAACTGACACAATAATTTAAATTCCAGTATATAATGTATATAAACATATAACTGAACTTTTGGCAAAAGTTGAATCGAAGGCAACTGGACTTAGATCTAAGTCCAGTTGTCACTAAATATGACCTGGATGAATGAGAACCTTCACAGACATATAACTGAACTGAATAGACTGGCCCCATTGTCACTATCGGTCCAGTATCAGATCCTGTTTTGGTGCATCTGTAAATCAAATGTAAATAAATAAAACCAAAACCTTTTCCATTTTGGCCCACAGTAAATGATCAGTTTCATTATTGATTAATCTGCTATTGATTCATCTGAGCAATAATCACTGTCTGTATTAATCAATTAGTCATTGCTCTACAAAACATCAGAAAATAGTGAAAATGCTTTTTATGCTCAGCCAACAGTCTAAAACCTGAAGATTTTCATTTCACCATAAAATGACAGGAGAAAAGCAGCATGATGATGATGATAAAGCTGCAATCATTCCATTTTGGTATAGCTGCTTGAAAATTAACTTAAATGATAAACTGATTATCAAAATAGTACATTTCTGGTTGATTACCTAATGGATTAATCAACTAACTATTTGAGTTCTAGTTGCTTCTTCCTATGAAAAGCCATGTTGCTCTCCACTCACTGCCTGTTTCTATACGACTAGTTGATTCATATCACACCTCAAAACTCCTATTAAGTCTATATTAATGAAGTCACCTATTTAAAACAAGTCAAGTGCAGTGGAATGAGAAATGGCATTAAGCCTGCAGAGATCCAGTATGTGATTGTATTATTGCTGAGGGATGTCCCCATCTTGTGATTTAAACTAAACAAACTTAAATTTTTTGACACAATTGTTGGGCTACAAAAAGAAATTAATAACACTCTGAAATGTTTGACAAATATAACATTTAATAACATTTACTTGAGTAATTTGATTACATGTCATAGCAATATGAAATGATGCACTATACGGTTAACTGTTCTTTAGCAGAGGTTATTTATATATTATAGGTGTTTTATGGGTTATAAATTAAGTGCAAAATGTTGGCATCTTTGCAACGGTCACAAGCTTAATACACACTCACAGATGGACCTCCTCGAAGCTAGACAGACCACACACACGCTCATATGGTGTCAAACATTAACTAGACGTTAGTGAGACATGCAGGCCCAATAAATACATAAAAGAGCTGCAACGGGAGCTGAAACAAAGGCTCGTTGCGTCTCCATCTAGGTTAAAAATCAGTGAGGGTGTGGACAGACTGAGATATACAATGCCTCATAGGCTTATATACAGACACAACATACATTTTCATTGTAGTTCATATCAGCATCAGCAGACTGTCAGAACAGGTCTGGCCATGCTCCAGACATCCCTCTACAGTCCACACACACACATACACACACTTAGCAGTCTAGCGATCTACTCCAAAGACACCATAAAGATCCCACTGAGAGGCTGAGTAACCCAGCCAAGTGCTGCACTAGTGGAGCATATGACCTACAAACGACTATGCCAGCAGAATGACTACAAGTTACTGACCCCAATGACTAGTCAACCCAAACAGATAAACAAGAAGTCTGTCTCTCTCTCTGTGTCTCTTGACACATGCACACATATGCCACCTCATTGACGCTAGTTTTGTTGCTCAGGGTTTAGAGCTATATTACCTACTAATGTGTCCATTTGGTCATTTACTGCAGGGGGGTTGGCCTGTGCATACTTATATGTGCATGTATGCTTTTGTATGCATGGATGCATCTGAGTGCACGTTAGCAGTGATAGCCTCTCTCCCCTCAGAAAGACATGACTGTGCCGTCAGTAATGTGATTAACCTTGCCTCTCTCTCTCGGACTACACAGAGAGCACATTAATCAGTACTGGCTGGTTACTATTAACCCCCCAGTTTACACATAAACATTAATACACAGTACAGACATCTGTCCCATTCTTCACATGAAGAATATAGGATGTCTTCAAGAAAGGGTTATAAAGAAAGAAGTGAAGCAATGAGAGAGGTGTGCACATTGGGGGGTATAGCAGTCTACAGGGATTATCCTGGCAGCAGTGTTATACTCAGGAAAGCAGGGATATGGAGGGAGAGATAGGGTTATGAATGACGAATAAGTGGAATGAATTAAGTTAAGGAGAGGAGTCTGGATAAATGCAGGGGGTGAGAGGGATAAAAGGAGGGTAACTACTGTATGACGTAAAAAGGAGTCCCAGTGAATGTCAGCATTCATTGATTTTAACAGAGTAGGGATGCACTGATCCCGCTTTTTCAGTCCGGATACTGATAGCGCTACCTAGGCTTTGGGTATCAGCTGATACCGAGTACCAATCCGATACCAGCGTTTAATCAATAAATTGTATGGCTCACTGAGTGGAAGTGACTGGGATCATTCTTTTATGTGTAAGGAAACATCACACCTAGACTTAAACGTGACTTTCCTTTAACATTGCAAAATGTTGACAAAATAAGTACATAAAGATGCATTTAATTGTTCTTTGGTATTAAAATCAGAAATTGCATACAAGCAATTTGGTTAAAATATCTTGTGTAAACCTTTTAAAAGCAGCAACAAATTGGTCAAAACGTAAACATGAATTAAAATTACAGTATATAATGTATGTGAACATAAAATTGAATTAAATGAAATCTGATCCAGCTATTTGAGTCAGTATCTGTACATCCCTATAACTGAGTAGGATGTCAGGTTGAAAAAAATAACATTAAACATCCTTAAATAGACAGTGAGCCTATCTTCCTGTTACAATAATAATTATAGTTTTGTCCCAGTGCCTGCATAAGAGCTATCCTTAAAATCAGCAACACATAATGAGCAAAGATATGCAGCATAGTGTATACAGCATGCCCCGGGCAGGCTGATCAAACAGATCTGAATGTGCAACACATGTTGGTTGTCCACTGGGGCAGATTTACGAGCCTCTGGAGCTGCAGACACAGTAGCAGAGCTGTTATGACAGACCCCGCCGGTAAACACACAGACGAGCAGAGGCAATGCATGGCAGAGGACTGGTGTGGGTAAAAAGGCTATGGTAGTGGTGGAGATGTTGGGGATGGCTTAATGCGATGTGGCCAGGTCTCTAATGAGCTGTCAAACGGGAGATTATATGGTAGAGTGCTGCTGGAAGGAGCGCCGGCTGTCCGGCTTGCCAACCACACCCCACGGCGACATGCATGGAGGCTGCTGCAGCAGCATCCTCCAGCCACAGAGGTCGGATGTCCTTGCACTCAAGCTGTAATGTGTTGATGTTTCTGTGTGAACCACTGTCATGTAGCCCTGGTGTGACCAAAGACGTTATATAATGTGATCCATATTCCACCAGGGGCCTCCCTTTAATTTAAACCGGGCAGGACACGGGGAGAAACGAGACGGTTAAGATAACGTGATAATCAGGAGGACAGTAAAAGCAGCTGAATGTAAATCACTCGTGTCGTGTAACGTTATCATCACGGTTCATACTTCCTCTTTAGCTAGCTGGCAGAGTCGGGTGTCATATAGGTTCACGGTGGAGACAAAATCCACATCCCAGTCTGGAGGGTCGATAACGAGGTTTGGCAGTTTTACTGTTTGTAGCTCAAAACTCGCACCGAAAGCCAGATATGGTGTCGGCGGTGCTCTGTCCGTTTCTGCTCCGCTAGCAGATGAAACGCGGATGTCGGATACATGTCACAGCTCATAACCGCAGCTAACCGCCCCGTCAGAGTCGACACAAAGTTGGTTTTCCTCCCAGACCGAGCAAACTCACCTGAAATGGAGGTCCGGTGGTCACAAGTGTCCTGATGTTGAAGCGGTCGTTAATTAGCTTCCCATCCAGGAAGGGAGGCTGAGCTTCGGCGTGTTCACTGAATGAACTCACCTCCACACCTATTCAAAAAAAGATGGCGAGCCCCGCTAACCGCAAACAGCGACCGGTTACAACTTTATTCCTCGGATATCACACACATTTTCCTGAGGAAAGTTGTATTTCCACCGCTGACATGCTCCTCGAGCTGCAGACTGGACTCAGCTTCCCCTCCTCTCGCGCCCGCACGTTGACACTTTCCTCCACGCCCACACACACACTTGGGTGCACGCGCGACGTCATCCGTTTCTACATTTCAAACACATGAGTAAAAATAAATAAATAAATACAAACAGTGTGGACGTGAACATGGGAAGGTGGGAAAAAAAAATGCCGGGCGGGCGTCGCCGGTAGCGTGAAAGAAGCGCGACACCTGACTGCGTGTTCAAGAATGACACCGCGCGCGCTTAATGCGTGGACACGCAGCCGGTGCGGGAGCGACGTACGTCGTCAGAGCGTTAAGGTAGTACCCCACGGACGTATAACGGGAGGGTACACACACCACACACACACATCCATGGTACAGACACACCAACATTAAAGGGAGACAGTAGTTGAAACGACGCCTTTCTTGTCCGTATGAGCGAGAATTAAACCACTGAGACCCACGATAGACCCGTTTTTGTCTTTTTTTAGGGGGGCACAGGGGGTCTTTAGGGGGAGACAGCAGGTCAACACTAGATGTCACATAGAAGCGGTGTACATCATCTGAACCTAAAGATTTATTTCAGATGCAGCACTGTGTCAAGTTTTCTTGTTACAAATCACAAATAATCATTAATCAATTAAAACAAATTGCATATGTGTACAAGGACTTAGATCATTATTCTGGAAGTATATGATTTCTATCCCCGTGCTCTGTTATGTCTCACAAGTTGCAGCAATTTTGGGTTGAAACCATTTGTTACACAGATTTGGTGCTAAATTTTATATTTTTTTTACCATTTGAGAATTGATAATAAAACTTATCAGTAATCTCTCAAAAATACCACATTAAGACCTTAAGTAACACCATAGAAAAAGTCATGCTGTGATTTGGTATCAAAAACTTTTGACATTTTGGTGATTCCTGCAAGAATTATATTTTTGGCAACCACCTCTGTTGTGGAAACTGCTCAGAAACCACCTAATTGTGAATCTACCCCAGATAGCCATCCATCCTCTGAATGCTCTATGACTCTAGTTTGTGAGTTTCATGAGTCTGTAGGGTCAAGTTTAAAAAAAAATAGGTCTGCACGGTGGTGCAGTGGTTAGCGCTGTTGCCTCACAGCAAGAGGGTCGCAAGTTCGATTCCAGCTTGGGACTCTTCTGTGTGGAGTTTGCATGTTCTCCCCGTGTAAGCGTGGGTTTTCTCCAGGTACTCCGGCTTCCTCCCACCGTCCAAAGACATGCTGTTTAGGTTAATTGATGACTCTAAATTGCCTGTAGGATGTGAGCGTGAATGGTTGTCTGTCTCTATGTTGTCTGTCTGTGATGGACTGGCGACCTGTCCAGGGTGAACCCTGCCTTCGCCCTATGCCAGCTGGGATTGGCTCCAGCCCCCCCGCGACCCCTAACGGGAAAAGCGGTTGACGATGGAAGGATGGAGGTCTCACCACAATGAAATGGCTACTATAGTGACTTACATCATCACACATGAATACAATTAGGCTCATTTGATCTGCAAGAGTCTCAGCTTTACAGTGATACCCAATGTATGTAATTCAAGACTGTTTAGGGACCCGGAAATATTCAAACACGTCATTTTAGAATAGGCAAAAATGATAATACTGCATTCAAAAACTGCATGTGATTATCATAAAGTGGGCAGGTCTGTAAAGAGGGGACTTTTGTGTACCCACAGAACCCATTTTCAGTCACATTTCTTAAGGTCAAAGGTCAAGGGGCCCTTTTGAAAATGGCCATGACAGTTTTTCCTCACCAAAATTTAGCCCAACTTTGGAGCATGATTTAGTCTCTTTTCTGGCAAGCTAGCATGGTTGGTAGCAATGGATTTATGAGGTCATCTAGTTTCATATGACATCTTTAACTTCACTCTAGCCTTCAAACTGAACCTGCTACAGCCTCTGAAAGACAGAAAAGTCGGTCGGGATCGGAGGTTAACAAAGGTCGGAAATAAGCTGGGAACCAAAAGATTTCTGTTTGTGAATAAAACTGGAAACCTAATGTATTCTAGAGATTATTGAAGTATTTTATTTATTTATTTATCTTTATAAGACTAATCGTATTATGTCTTTCCTTTTTCATTTTATTGCCATTTCATTAATTTATCTCATTATTATAATTTAAATAATTTATACTATAATGTTGAAAATGTTATTAGCACTCTGGGCTACTTGTTTTGTACTATCTGATGTGCTATGTAGCCTATAAACTTATAGATGATGATGCTAGACAATATTATTATATAAGAGAGCCATGGTGACTCTTGCCAGGGATCATTGTAAAAATAACTTGTTCTTCATAAGTAAAGGTTATTAAAGTTTAACCACCACCATCATCATCATCATCATCATCATCATCATCATCCTCATACAAACTCACTGTCTGTATCTTCTTCTCATTGTAACTGAAAAGCTTCAATTACAGGTACCTTAGGCCTCCTAATTCAGTATATTTATCTAGGACAATACGACTTGTTAGATCATAATACTGTGGTGAATAAAATCTGACAGTATAAAAGTGGTGTGAGAGTGACCCAGATTCTGGAGGATGCATTACTTACGCACAGCTGCCTGTCTCTGCCTCTCCACACTGTGCCTGCCTGTCTGCCACACACATCATCATGGCTTTCTGTGGCTGCAGCATATGCAACCCAATGCTGCGGGGCAATGTAGGCTATGGGAAGAGGAGGAGGAAGATTGTGTACAACATGTCATCTTATGCAGTAGTGGTCACACAGTGGGCATTTTTCCAGGTTGAGCACTTCATTATATGGAACATTTCTGAGTGTGGTAAAGCAGGCAAGCAGAGGGGGTGGGGGGTTGGAGTATTATACTCCATTTGGGTTCCTGCTGAGGCCAGCAAACAGACACCCAGATGGAGAGATAAAGTGAAAAAACATTGTGGCTGCAAGCAGAGAGAGATGAGGAGAGGGAGGGATGAGTGTGTCCTGCTTTGTTTTGGTAAAAGATTGAGTCAGAGAGCGAATGTGTGTCAGAGAGCAGTAATGAGTGAGTGAGGTATTTTCACTGTTTTCCACAGCATGGGATTTTAAGGGTCTGTTTTTGTACCATGCTCTCTCTGAACAGGATAAAGGAAACTTTATTTCATTTGACGTCACAATAACCTTGTGATCTGGCCTTGTGATTTCTCATCCGCAGATAAAAGAACAGCCCGAGGTGTTATTGGACTCAGGTGATACTTAAAGAGTAAAAATGATGGTAGGTATAAGTGAAAAGTATCCTGAGCCTGTGATACGCTTCTGACTGAATGGTGAAGTTATACAAGCATCTTAATCACAGATTTCTCCATGGGAAGAAAGAAACAACCTCTAGTCGGTCACTGTTTCCATCTCTTCAGCCCAGTTCTGAGTAACAGTAATGTGAGGAGTCACCGTTTTTATTAACTTAACATAATCACCTTAGGTTTTCTGCATGTCCATGAGAGCTGTCCATAATAAGCTTAACATATTCATGACTGCTGGCAGATTAAATTCATTAGCTTTTAGAGATGGCCTTTGGTATTCAGAGGGGACCAGAGGCTCACATGAAGAATATAACCTTCTGTCTATGCAGCATTTATTTTAGACACTTTTCTATAGCCAACCACTAACCGACCTATTTTCCAAAATGTAACCCCCAAGCCCCCAGGCTGTAGTGCTTGTGGTGACGTAAAACTTTCATATGAAGGTAATTAGGCTTCCCGGGCATGAGTCACCACTGTTAGTCACCAAAAAATCTGAGCCTGATGTTCCATAGTGTATCCTAAAAAAAACTTTAATTCATAACATGAACATAACAAGTTGACAACCCTGTGAGTGTTTAGTTGATGTGGGAAAAACACTTCAAATATAGTAACAAGTATTTGTCTTTGTTCCTTTCCTTCTGGGTAAGATATGAGGTGTTTAATGGAAATGTCATTGTTGAATGTTCCATTAGACAGTCCAGTACTTTGATCTCCAAATACACTATTACTGCCCACACCCAGAATCATAATACAAGTTGTTTAATGAAGCCACGGTACAAGTGGTGTGACACAACAAGGAGGGTTAAAGTTGTATTAACATTACAGTGTAGTTTTAGTGGCCAGAAATGTAAATAAACAATACACTGTACTGTGTAATTTTCTATTGGTTACCATAACGTCACCATAATAATATTGTGATTATGTGACTGTATTATTGTGAACCACAATCCACACAGAATTTAATGCTTTCCATCCCTGCTTTATGCCATTTTCAGGACATTAACTGAAAACCTGATTTGTCCTTTATTTTAATATCTTATTAAAAGGGCACTCCACCAATACTGAGGTTCACATTACTTATCAAGTGAAGTGCTAGCTAGTCTGCTCTCAGATAGATTCTGCTCTATTCTCAGATACATTTAGGAGGCAGGGAAATTGCAGTCTAATGAAAGACACTCTTGAGATGCATTATGGGAATTGTAGGATTTCTGGATATCTTAAAAGTAAAATCAAACTTCTTCAATTTTGACAATTAAAGCCAAGTTCATGTGAGTGCAAATGCAAGTAAATCGCTGGAGAACCCTTTTAAGACAAAACATATTTTAAAGAGCCCACACCTAAAGGGTTGTGAATAAAGGCCACTATGTACACAATTATTCCTATTCTCCATATTTTGCTTTTCTTTCTCTGCTTCTTCTTTTACACACATACCTCAAAATAGCTACAGATCAATGCGCAGGGCTGGCAGCTGAAGAAGGGACATGAACCACAGGAAGGAGCTGAGTTTTCCCCACTTAAAAAAGTGTGTAGGAAGTGCCAATGATTTTAGCATTTTATATGTCTGTAATAACAGGCTCATGTAAAAGATGGTTCATACTCTAAGATGATTAGTCAGCGGCACCACCATTACGAGAGTTGGATTAACTCCCTGTCTGAGGATTTCCCCAAAGTGAAATCTGTAGCAGACTTTATGACATGTTGTCTGTTCTTATGTTGGCATCATAACATAAACAAGCTGGTATGATATTTAGAGTATATGATATGTAATTAGAAGGAATGTGACCAAAGTATCAGCTGGCTAACGTCCATCCAGAATTACATCCCATTTCCCTGCAGAGAGAAACTTCAAAGGTCAGAATAGCTACTGGGCTGTGATGGAAATACTCATCTTCACTGCAGTCAATGTCCGTTCTCATGTAACCCCTCTGGTTACTATGGTTACAGATCATCCCTCCTCTCCTCCTCCTCAGGTCTCTGAGAGTCATTAATAATGCCAGGGGAGACCGTGGGTGGGGCCAGGACCTGTTACCTAGATGCAGAAAGAGACAAAGAGGGGGTTGAGTGCATTTTGGACTAATAGTCTCTATTCTGTTGTGCCATGCAGCAGTTTTTATAAGTGTAACTGACATACTGTAGTAGGCTTATCAGATATGGGGACGGACGGACACAGGATGGGGAAGTCTCCATCACACAAGCTCTAGAATAAGTCTATCTTGAGGGGATACAGAGAAAGAAAACAAGCGGACTGAGGTAAAAACACCAACTTGGTTCAATTTTCAACAGTGTGAAAACCTGCAAGAGTTTACTGTATGCATCTCAGTGTGCCCAACTAATCTACTTGGAGATTTGCATAATCAAAAGCTTTGGACATATAACAAGCTCATTATTACAAATATCTTGTTTGAGCCGCTTTACCTAATTTAAATGGGCACTGCATCCATGAGTGCATGTGTGTCTAAGCCTGTTGCAGACTGATTGCCTAACAGAGATTGAAGGTGTGCATGTGTAGGACCAAAACCAGTATAAGGGTCATGCTTATCCTCCCAAATGGATTGCATTAATCTACTAATCAAGAGCCATTTACATAACTGCTTCAATGCAGCCGCAGTTAAGCAATTACTGCCCCCATTTCCTTTTTTCCCACAATATGATAGGCCTATTTACTCTGATACCCAGACAAGAACTTTAATCTCACTTCCCCAGAGTCCTGTTGCTTAGTCTCTTTGTAAATTAAAGCACTGTCTGCTCTCCTTCCTTTTTCACCTGGGTGCCCCTCTTCTGAACTTTAATGTTTTTTTCTTTCCTTGGCTGTTTTCTAGTGTTCCTTATGGCAGGTTTCACTGTAGCCTACATGTATGTGAGCACAGAGCAATAAGGCTACTTCCAAGCGTCATTACAAACCCTTATGTTTGGGCACAGTTAATATTGTGTTGTCACAGAGTAAAACTGGCAGAAAATATCATACGTTCAGAGGTAGACAATCACAAGTTTTACCTGCTTGTTTAGCACAATATTGAATCAGGTTAAACATAGTTGTTGGACACTGAATCCTGAAAAAAACAATTACATGGATGTTAGGTTCCAGCACCTTAAATATTTAAGAACAATTTAAACTCTTAAATAACACATAAATATGCTGACTATATTCCTACAGCCAACATGACTTTAAAGTGTCCTGAACTGCCTTTTTACTGTAGACCTACTTGACTAAAATACTGTATAAGTCTCTGTTTATTTATGTATGTATTTATTTATTTAAATATCAGGAACAGTGCACAGATTCTTACTTAGTACCAGAGTCTAAGCTAATTTACATTTGTAGTCCCTGAGCAGGAAACAGATAGTGACATATCTTTTATTTATCATAAGAGGAATACACAATAGAGATGGAACAGGCATTCTATAAATATGGAAATAATAAAGGAAACTGACAAGAACAGTAAATACAAACGAAGACATAAAATACATTGGCGGGTTAATTTTAAAATGTTTTTAAAATGTGCTTTTGGCTTTAATGTAATTTCAAAGACTGTATAAAGATTGAAGGAAAATAGTAATCCTAGGTAGCCTGTTCTTATTTTTTTATATCCACGTTTGTAAATGAAAACATGTCGTGTATTGCCATCTCCTGGTAGACAACTTTATTACGTTGTCACAAACAACAGTAAACGGAATAGACTGATTGATAATAAAACAAAGCAATCGTTTAAATAAAACATCAGTCTCAATTATAGAAACATATCTTAGAATTTAACTAATTTAACAATAACTGTCCCTTATAGCATTTTAAGGATTCAGC
Organism: Pterois miles; assembly: GCA_947000775.1. NCBI lineage: Eukaryota > Metazoa > Chordata > Actinopteri > Perciformes > Scorpaenidae > Pterois > Pterois miles. Next base: position 3,125,609 of record CAMQGK010000277.1, on the reverse strand, counting down.
AACTTAACTAAAAAGCTGTAAAATCTTTCGACAATTGATTGCTCTTGACTGAGATGAATTTGTTGCGCTTCCTACCTTATCATCCAATCAAATTGCGGTTTGAAAAAAGCGAGGCCTTGGTTTTGACCAATCACAACACGCAGAATTTAAAGTGGGCGTGGACGTCGAGTGGAGCAGCTGACAGGCCGGAGTTGTGTGTGTTTTGAGTTTGGCCGCAGAGAGCCAGCGGACTGAGAGATTGTATAGACTGATTTTACAAAAGCGAGAGGGAAGAATGACTTGGGACAAGGAATAGCAGATAAACTGAGATATTTGTCGAGGTCTTTTCACTTGGAGGATTGAAAATTAGCTGGTTTGTTCGTGGTAAAGGTGAGTGGACAGTAGTGACATTAGCATTAGCAACAAAACCACTGGTTATTTTAGCTACCTGCCATACCTATAACTGTCAGCTATATGTCGGTTACACAAAGACTGCGGCGGTGTATATATACACTGCATTGCATTAGCTGCAGCTAGATAAATTAGGATTGTTGCATGCCCAATCCACCGGTTGAGTTTGTTTAATTGGAGCCAGTTGTTGCTGGCCAAGGGGGGTTTAGGTTCCCCTAAAATGCAACAGGACGTTTCCAGTCAGGGCACTCCAAGCATGTCACCCTCTCAATATAGCTGCGCAGGGCTCACTTGATAATGTCTAAAATAGTCTGCAGACCACATGACAAAATGTTTTCCACAACTTTACTAAGTGAAGTCAAACACAACAGTGGATTTGCAGTAGGGATATTAACTGTTAATTTAAAAGGCTGTTTAGTCAGCACAGGTCAATATTCAACTATGTGGAAACAGATAAGTCTGTTTAACCCAACACTGCTCCAACCTAATGACTCATCTGTTGTCAGTAGCTGTTGGCTTGGAATGAAAATCTGCTGCCACATGTTTGAGAGCCACATGTGCTAGATAGTTCATATCTAATATTATGAACTCAGATTTCTTCATCTTGGGCTTTCTTTTCCTCTTCTGGAAATCATTTTTGTTTGCAGTTTTGTTAGTTTTGTTTGTTGCTTGTTGAAATGAAGAGAGGAAGTGTCCTATTTACAACAGCTGTTACTCCACCACAGGTGTCCCCTCCTTCTCCACTCCTACCCTCTGCCTGTCAGCTGTTTGGCCTTGAACATAAGGCTTCCTGTTTCCTTTCACTTTCAGCAGCTAATTACACACTACCCTACCACTTAAATTTTACTGTTACTGTTTTCAGATTCTTTCGAATATCACTTTGTCATTAACCCCTACAGTTTCGTTTTTGACTGATTAACTGTCTGGTATGTTTTCAGCCATGGAGCCGTCGCTGACTGGTAACCCAGCCTCCCTAAAACCCACCCCCTCATCTCCCTCCACCCTGAGGCCAGGCCTTTCCTCTTCCAGCTCATCATCTACCACAACCACACCAACCTCAGACCGCCCTAGGCCTAAACTCACCATGCCAACACCTCTAACCACACCCTCACCTCCTCCCTCCACCGCTTCCCCACGGACTTCTTCAGGTCTCTCCTCCCGTTCCTCCTCCCTGTCCACGCCACCTGCCTCCCCTCTCCGCCAGCCCATCAGGAGCCCCTCTCAGGTGGGCAGATCTCAGCTTAATGCAGCCTCTACGGGGACTGGATCCACAACAGCTGCCATGGCTCCACAGCCTCCTCCCACACCTGAACCAGGTCAGAATCAAACTCTGAGCTTTGACCTTTAAACCACAAAATCTTTACTTCATTGTCTCACTTCTTCTCCACCAATCAGTGCAGCAAACGTTCCCAGATCGCGGTGTGTAATGTGGTGTCTCCATGACAACCATACACATTTACCACAACATGTAAAGCAGTCATTCCCACTCTGCTGACTGCTGTCTTTTCAGACCATTTCAGCTGTTAGTTGTTAGTTCCCACTAACCAACTGTTGCATGGAAAGTTCACAATGTGAGATCTGTTAGCTGCACTGAGTATCACATCTAAATTTGTTGCATGGCTTTGCAGTGATGCCTAGATATGTAAATATGGAGTACCGGTATTATGTGTAGAAATCTATCACCCCAGTCATTTTATTTAGACACCTTACTGGACTGATCATAATGTAGCAAATCAAAGTAAAAATTGGAGACAGATTGCAGCACTGTGTAAGCATGTATGTGTTACATCAGGAAAGCTAGCAGCTGCTGTTATTTTAGGAGCTCTGCCAGGGTATGAGCAGCCAGCAGCATTGACGGGCATCTGGCGGAAGTTACCAGATCCCTTTGCATTTTCTTTTGCCTCCAGAGACAGGCAGGCACAAACAGACCACTTCACTCACCACTATCACTTACAGCCTGGGAGCCTTCTGAATCTTGAAACGTGTTTCCACATTTGCTGCCGTGACACAACAAATGTGACACCTTACTTTACAGGAAGTAGACACATTTTCCATGTGGGCTCTCTAGCTCAAGAGGAACTGGGATTTGAGATCAGCACAACTCATCAGCCAACGAAGATGATAAATACAGCACCAGGTTTCAGAGGGATGTTCTTATCAGGACACATGCTGTTTCTGGAAGGATCTGACTCACGTTGATGCTCTGGGATCACTGACTGGCACATCAAATGGACTGTTTCCATAATATGCAGACTAGACTATTTTAAAACCAAAGATGAGTAAAACGAACTGTGATTATCCTTTCAATAGTCAGCTGAAGAAAACCTATTTTATAGTTGAAATTTCAGTTTTTCCTCAAACTTCAGGACATAGGCATGGAATTTAAATGGTTCAGTTTAAGTTAAAGCATTTCTGCATTCATATAATTTGTCAGTTAAAGACATGAGCTTGAAATGGAAACAGCTCAGTCAGCAGTTTCCCTGCTTTCACTGCACTGTGTTGTGATTAGACGTGTGTGTGTGTGTGTGTGTGTGTGTGTGTGTGTGTGTGTGTGTGTGTGTGTGTGTGTGTGTGTGTGTGTGTGTCGTGGGTGCACATGTTTGGTTTGTCTGGTGTTTCATTTATATCTGTGTGTTATCCACCTATTTATAGAAGAGACACTTTACTCATACCAACTACCAACTCATTAATAGGGCTGTTCTCAACCAAAGAAATACGGAGCTGATTGTGCGATTTTGTTGACTAATATATTAGTTGATTTAATGGACAAACTGAGTTTCTCCACAAAGAATCACCACAATCTTTTAGACAAAAGAAATCTGAGTTGACTAAGACCAAAATGACAGATTAGTGAATTAGTGAATGAGTTGACCAAAAGAGGGCATCTCTACTTATTAACATCCACAAATTTTACACAATAAGGCATTTTTGTTGGAAGAATCTGTAGTATCTATTGTTAAATCTTACTTTCTGTTTCCTTCAGAAGAGCCTGAGGAAGAGGTCACTTTTGAAGATTTGGAGGAGAGAGCAAAGTCAGGAGACGCAAAAGCACAGACCAAGGTCAGTGTCAATGAACATATTGCAAATATTATTGACTTTAATGACCATATGGTGGGCACAGAAAATGTTATTCTAACAGTGACATATTGATGGGAAGGACAGGACGGTCATGAGTCGACTAAGTCTCAGTAATGCTTGCCTGTCTAAGAGTCTGTGTGGGTGTGTGTGTTGTCCAGATGGGACGGTACTTCCTGGCGGTGGCAGAAGAAAGAGACGAGGAGCTGAACAACTGTACAGCGGTCACTTGGCTAGTCCAGGCCGCTAAACAAGGTCGCAAGGATGCCGTCAAACAACTGCAGCAGTGCTTAGCCTCCAGGAAAGGTAGTGAAATCTCCCACTGCTACCCTCAATCTATGGCTATTAGCAAAGTAGTGTCATTGGTTTGATGTGATGAATAGTTGTCCGACATCAGTGCGCACTGTTGTGTTTTTCAGGCATCACTCTGGAGAATTTTGAGGAGGTGAAGAAGTTGTGTACAGAGACGCGCTTTGAAAGAGGAGTCAGGAAAGCAGCTCTGCTAATGTACTGGAAGTTGAACCCGGAGAGGAAGAAGTCGGTGGCTGTTTCTGAGATGCTGGAGAATGTTGAACACGTCCACACAGAGCCAGGTACACAACAGGACATTTAATTTAATACGCTGGCATTGTACAGTTTTAGCTGCAGATTGTTTTAAAGACGCAAGGAAATACAGACTGCTTGCTGTCTGTCTCCTTCATTTACAGGCAAACCAGTGTCCCCAGGCCCACTAAACAGCTCTGCCAAGAAACAGAGGAGAGTCCTGGAGACTATGGTCACCAGTGAAGGTTTGCATGGTTTGAACGGCAACTTGTAAAAAGCTCACAGCTGCAATATGAAAACACAACATTCAGATTTCTATTTGCTGATACGGTAACGTGTGCATGTCTTCTGTATGTCTTTGTAGCCAGATGCCAAGTGGGTCTTGACGACTTTGTTGAGATGACTAAGAAGTACGCTCAGGGTGTTGCACCTTCACCAGTCATGGCTGCAGCAGGAGGGGATGATGACGATGATGATGATGATGATGTAGTAGTGAAGAATCCAGATGAACTGCCCTTACACCAAAAGGTAGGAAGCTCTCAGACTTCGTAATTTTCTTTTTTACCATGGGTAAGTCCTCCTTTACTCAAAAATACATGTTGCTAATTGTGACTTCATTGGTTGCCTATTAGTCTTTGTTTCAGCTCTCTGAATTAGTCCTTTGTAGACGTAGAAATCAGATTTTTGAGTCCTATTGATGTACTGACCCTGCTCCTGTCTCGTGGTTCCCCCAGCTGCTGAAGTTCCCTCTGTTCGCTTTGCTGGAGATCAAGGAGCACCTCATCGACTGGGCGTCACGAGCCGGCATGCAGTGGCTCAGCGCCTTGATCCCCACGCATCACGTCAACGCACTCATCTTCTTCTTCATCATCTCCAACCTCACAGTCGAGTTCTTCATCTTCCTCATCCCTTTGCTGGTGTTCTACCTCTCGTTCTTCTCGATGGTCATCTGCACACTGCGGGTGTTTCAGGTTAGTGATTGCGCCTATTGAAGACATTCACTTTGTCTAGAGCTCAGCTGTATTGTTTTCTTATTGAACCTGTGTAGCAGTGGAAGCTTCTTTAACCGGAGGACTTTGTGTACTAGAGCAGTGGTTTTCAAAGTAGGGTCCTTGAGGGGGTCTCCGGCAAAAAAGGGGACAGGGTTATTTTCACTACAGACCACTATTTTGGTCATTGGTTTCATACACTTTCTGTCTTAAAACATCTAAACGCAAAAATCAGATCAGATGGGGGACACTAGGACAAAATCTTATCAAATGAGGGTCTGTGGTCTCAGTTTAGGGGTGTTTGACATGACAAAGTTTTGGAGCTACTGTATTAAAACATATATGTACTTATCTTTGGAGGTAAACCTAAACAGAAATTAATTAGCATGTTTTCCAACAGAATTCAAAAGCATGGGAAAACTTCCGGGCCCTGACAGACCTGCTGACTCATTTTGAACCCGGTCTTGATCTGGAGCAAGCCGAGACCAACTTTGGATGGACACACTTGGAGCCTTATCTGTAAGAACATCTCTATTTACATGAATCCAACATATTCAGTCCATGTGTATTTATTTCCTTTGTATTGTTGACTCTGTTTTGTTTGCAAATGTATTTTTTTTTCAGGTTTTACTAGTGTGACTACAATATTTCTGTTCAGCGTTTCTGCTTAGTTTAACTTCTTTAAGTTGACCATTAATATAACAAATAGTAAGAACACACAGAAGTAGAAAAGAAGTAAAAGTGAAGTATTGTACTCAAAATAAACAATAAGATTTATCCATTTGTGCCCAAAGACTGTGTTTAGTATAAGGAAACATTTGTTCTAATTGGTCAAAAGTCCTGAAATTTGGTACACACATACTTTGCATACAAGTAAATATTTAACAGCACAATTTAGGCTTATTTACACCTCATATGAGTGCATATCTTTGATATTCAGTTTGCTATGAGTGCATAGATACCAAATACTTGATTGTGCTCCTTGTAGTTTCTGAGATACAGCCATTTTCTTATCATACTATATCTAATCTTTGGGCACATGAGACTACTGTTTTTTTTTCTAAAATATAATGGAGTATCATGGATATTATGCTATGATAAGAAAAACAAACTTTTCAGCCAATCGGTTTGCTCGATTTTGAAAATTTATTCACATTTGTGGTTAGGCAAGTCCAGAGAACACGTCCACCAAAGGAAATCAGAAAATTCAGTTGCAAGCTCAAATGGGTTGAAGAAAATTAATGAAGTCAAGATGATAAATATGCCAAATTAACTAAAAATGCTTCTGCTACTATAATACATCCTGTCTCTTTGTGTTCCAGGTACTTCCTGCTCTCTGTGATCTTTGTGGTTTTCTCTTTCCCCGTTGCCGATAAATCCTGGATCCCCTGCTCAGAGTTGGCTGCCGTCGCTCTCTTCTTCACTGTCACCGCCTTCCTCAGCCTCCATGCCTCTGCTCAGCTCTTTGCCCGCAAAGCCCTACTCACAGAGGTCCTCTCCGGAGTGTGCTCTCTCACCCACCACCTGCCGGACTCCCTCCCCTGGTTCCTCAGGGTCTTTGGGATGACGTTCGTCACTGTGCCTCTAGGGGACATCGTGGTGTTGAACCTCGGGGTGCCATGTCTGCTATATGGACACCTTTTCTATCTGCTCTTCCGTATGGCCCAGTTGAGGGGCTTCAAAGGCACCTACCTGTGTCTGGTGCCCTACCTGGTTTGCTTCACGTGGTGTGAGCTCAGCTTGGTGTTCCTTAATAATGCCACTGCAATAGGACTGATCCGCACCTGCGTTGGCTACTTCCTTTTCTTGTTTGCTCTTCCTATACTCTCATTAGGCCTGGCTGCAATGCTCATCATCCAGTTGCTGCAGTGGTTTCTCGCCCTGGAAGTGACCAAGATGGTGGTCACCTTGACAATTTGCTTTGTGCCAGTAGTGCTGAGGCTTTGGACACGCTTCAGTCTCAACCCCATAGTGGTTTTTCGGTCTTTGTCACGGAGCAGCATTGTGAAGCTCATCCTGGTGTGGCTCAGTGCGGTGGTGCTCTTCTGCTGGATGTATGTCTACAGGTCTGAAGGCATGAAGGTTTATAACTCCACGCTGACATGGCCAGAGTACAGCACTCTCTGCGGCCCTCGGGCCTGGAAAGAGGCCAACATGGCCCAAACTCAGATTCTCTGCTCTCATCTCGAAGGACATCGGGTCACCTGGACTGGACGCTTCAAATACGTACGCCTTACCGATATTGAGAATGGACCGCAGTCGGTTATCAACCTGCTGCCTGTGTTTGTGGGGAACTGGATGAGATGCCTGTATGGCGAGCCGTATCCTTTGTGTGAGGAGGTGAAAAACGACACAGCTGAGCCACAGCCTCTACCTGCCCCGGCTCCTCCTCCGGAAGATCCCCTCTGTAAACTCAAAAAACTGGCCAAGCACGAATGTCACATCAAGCGCTTTGATCGATACAAATTCGAGGTGACAATGGGCATGCCGCTGGAGAGGAAGACCAAGAACGGGACGATCATAGAGGACGAAGATGCGACTAAGGACATAGTCCTGCGGGCTAGTAACGAGTTCAAGTCTATGCTTTTATACTTAAAGACAGGAAGCCTGGTGGAGTTCAGCACCATACTGGAGGGCCGTTTGGGCTCCAAGTGGCCCGTGTTTGAACTGAAAGCCATTCACTGCCTGTCGTGCGCCGACGCCCGCTTGCCCAGCCGCAGGCAGTACAAGATTGAACACGACTGGAGGCGCACGGCTCAGAGTGCCCTGCAGTTTGGTTTTGACTTCTTCTTCAACCCCTTCCTGACCGCTCAGCTCGAGCAACACTCTGAAATAGAGACTGAAACAGAGACCCTGACACAGGAGGGGGGTAGAGATCTGGCAAACACACCTCTTATGATGTATGATAATGGTAACACTAGAAGAATAATAATGATTGGACTCACTCGTCTTAACACTGCAAGAGGGTGGACACATAATCACACATTTGTGGTATCAGTCATGTTGTAAACCTGATCGTGGGTGTGTTTGCATTCTTATAGCTTTTGAGCCAAAATATGTGAGAACACATACTGTAATATAATGAAATTAATTACTCTAATAGGGAGAAACAATAATGTCTAATAGTGTTTTTTAGAATAAGTAATTTACTGCCTAACACTAAAGTAATTAAGCCTCCTCAGCTGTGGTCAGTTGTGCATTTCATCCGACAGCCTGTTAATGAAGACATTTTGAATTTGTTCATCCCTACAAACACTGTGTGCGGAGTCCATTTATATTTATCAAACATTTGTTGCCAAAATCATCAGTATTTAATTTTACAATTTCTTTGTTGAACTGTAGTCTCTTTGTTGTGTCTGTGGCTGACAGGTTATAGAAGAAAAGCTTTCTCTTTTTATACAAAAGGTTGTAATGATAACTTTCCTCTGCTGTCATACTGTAATCATTTAACATTAGACAGTATACTGTACTATATGTACAGTAAGTCATTGTACTGGGAAGTTGTTTTAAGTGCCTTATGAGACATAGTCTCAATTCAAAAGTAATTTGGAAGAGAAAAGATGTCTTTAATCCTTAACCCTAGTTGATTTCTCTCTCCTCAATATCTTTTTGTCCTCTCGCTGTCCTCCTTCTCCTCCTTTGTTTGTCTCTGCTGTGCAGAGATTTGATATATTGAACATTTGCAGTCCCTGAGTGATGATGTGTTTTAAGTTAGGATGTCAGTACTGTTTTCTTTACTGTGACCCATAAATATAATGAAAACAACTGCTTGTTGCTGTTTTTATTCAATATTAAGTGCACGATATACGGTAAACGGTAAATTGTTAAATACAACATTTTAAAGGTATGAAGGATGCTCTTTCCTCTCTTTATAAGCATGTGCTATATACAGTATATGTTTTGCTCATATAGTTTGAGATCACTAATTTTTTTCATGGAAGACATTTTGATATGAACACAGTAGGAAAACCACAGGTGGAAATGGAAAATGAATTATGGCTGAATTCTGTTTAGCTGCTTCAGGGTCCAGGTATTGTGCATAATGGTTTCCTGTCACACCGTCGCCTTAATGACACAACAGAGCCATCGTTTACGTTATCCGTTACCAAGGCTGCAACTAATGATTATTTTCATTATCAACTAATCTGTCAATTATTTTCTCGAATTAAACGTTTGGTCTATAAAATGTCAGAAAATTGTGAAAAATGTCAATCCCAGTTTCTCAGAGTCTAAGGTGATGTGTTTAAATGTCATGTTTAGTTAGTCCAAAACCCAAAGCTACTCAGTTTAATATGATATAAAAGAGAGACAAGCAGGAAATCTCCTTATCTGACAAGCTGAAAACAGCATTTTCTGCCATTTTTGCATGAAAAATTACTTTTACGGTTAATCAGCTATTAAAATGGTTGGTGTTTATTTTTCTGTAGACTAAACATCACAGCTCTATCAATAATTCCTGTGTGCTTTGTGACAATTTACCTACAGACAATTATCACCAGAATCTGCAGCTCCCTTCAGTTTTACTGACCTTTATTATGTTTCAGCTCATGGTTTAGCTGTACTGTTCTGGTCTCACCAGGGTCCCATTCCTTAAAGCTGTAGTGGGTGAGATTGGAGCAAATACGATTAAAAAAAGTTATATTTATAAAATGGTCACTATATCCTGACAGTAGTGCATGAAACAGGTAACCTGAAAAAAATCATGTGCCTGTGTCCTCTAATGCTCCTAATGGCATCTGCAAGATTTCACAGACTGGAGAAAAACAACCAATCAGATCTGACTTCAGGTCCGCTGTCTGGCTGCCATCTAAGAGAGCCAGCTGTCAATCACTCGCAAACTCTGACCAAACGGTTAAACTAGGCAGAGGTGATCAAATATGAATCAATATTCTGTTACTATGATGCCTATTTGTAAATTTCCCCACTGTGGGACTAATAAAGGAATATCTTATCTTATCTTATCTTATTTCTCACTGCAAATGAGAAAGTTTATGATCTGGCAGCCATGTTGTGATCTGTTAAAGAAGTACCAAGCACTGCTCACAAGACCGCAGGACAGCCAATAGGAACGTTCTCTCTCTGAAATGACCTGTGATTGGTCAAAGTCTCCCGTCACAGGGTAGATTTTCTAAAGCCTGAAAACAGAGCCACGAAGAGGTGCAGGAGTCTAGTTTTCTCTCAGAGCACTTGAAGTGAGAGGTTATTATTAAATTTTTGCCCAATGATACCAAAAAAATGTTGCCTACTGAAGCTTTAACTAGAGAAACAGATGACCCTGTCTACACACTGAGCAATGAATCCTTCAATCTTTGTGATGTCTCTTAAGCCCCTAGCATTTAATGAAATACAACAAAATTCAGCATTATTGTGAACCAAAAACAGTAAGAAGTTGTATAAAAAGAAGTGAAAAAGTAAGAAAAGAAACTTTAGGCAATGTTCCTTCATTGACTAAATACCAATAAACTCAACCATCCAACCTTCTCTCAGTTGGGCAAAATAAGACCCTATTTTAATGCTTATTCTTTCATAGTATTTAACTACCAGTACATCTCAAGTGTTCACACTGATGATTTTATGTATCCAGCACTTCCTCTGTGATAAGCTCATTTTCCAGCCGCCTGTGCTTGTTGTATCTTCGGCCACAGTGCTGCGCGATCCTCCCTGTCAGCCTTGCAGAAACCTTCGCTGAAGCCGATCCCGAGGTCTTTGCAGATGGAGGATTCCTTAGTCGTCTTCCACAGAGCATCCCAATGTGTCCTCTGCATCAACTGGACGATGATCTGCCTCGTCTTGTAATCTTCTCGTCTGCCCAGCCGATGAGCAGAGTCCACAATGAAGTTAATGTTAGGGGCCCAGGGTGGGGAGATTTTCATCACCGCTTTTCGTGTGTTTTCTCCTTCTTCTCTTTTATCCCTCGGCGTCTGAGATTCCCACGATGTTTTTATCGTTCAGGTTCCAGGACTCTTTCCATTAACTCAGTGTTGTCTTTTTTAATCGCTGACATCACCCGCTCTGTGGTTTGTAGCTGAGTTTTGCAGACTTTAAACTCAACCGCTTTAGCTACATTAGCTAGCATAACTGAGTTCTGTTGTATCTGGGTGCAGAGATTATCCACTTTATCAGTGAACTGTTTTATAGTGTCCAGCATGGCCTTCGTACCTCCATCAGATGCCGAGTCTCCCATTTTGGTAGTCTCTTGTTTTTTTTCACTGGAGAAAATGGGTCATTTCTTTTGAGGATCTCAGCCGAAACTTCCATTTTAGCCGCATAGTTGTGGCAAGTAGCGGTCGGACTCTCACGGGCTGACACGGTTGGTTTCATGGCTAAGTTCTTTGTAAGCATCAAATACCAAAACAGTTCAGGCATAAAAGGGTCAGATGTAGACAGACGGTGAAGTTATTCTAATTTTGGGACATGCAGACAGCGCTCAGAAACGACGATGCACCCGTCCGCCATCTTGCCGGAAGTCGGCATTCGATCACCCTGCTGCTTACAGAGTTACTCTGGCTCCCCTAAGATTTGGAAAGAACCATCAACAATCTGACAGACGATTTACTGAGAGATATCAGTTTTGCTGATAACATTATCAGAATGGACCAGCCATCGATCCTCGTAGGAGGATCTTCAAGGCTGTGTTTGCAATCCTGTGTGAGTGGTTTGGCTCTGAAAAGGTGCTCTGCTATAATGCCTTGTTTGCACCATCAGAGGATCCGACCTATAGATATGAACTTATGCTAGTCTTGAAGTCTTGCTTGGCCAAGAAGAACGCTGTTGTCAGGTTCATCTCATCTTTGCGCTGCCCTTCAGGGGATGCTTCAGTAATAAGACCAGCTCCTAACAGGCAACCCGGTCTCAGCTCATTGTATTGGTTGATTTTGAGGCATGATTACCTGGGTTCTCATTAGTAGGGATGTATCTCCACTACTCTGGGCTGGTTGACCTCTCTGTTGTTTACATACGCATAAAATGATCTAGATTCATTACGAATAATAAAGGACCACTCTACTATCAGAATAAGAGTCAAATTCTGTGTCCATCTCATTCATGATTGCCGCTGCTATTTCCACAGCCAAAACAGCAGCACACAGCTTAAGCTTTGGACCAGTCTCAGGACGCAGAGTGAGTTCGGCCTTGCCAAATATGAAGCCAACATTAGTTTTACTACTTGCATCAACTGTCCACAAGTAGGCTACACAGCAATGGTGGTTGTACATACATTTCCATCATGTATTATATGCCTCATAAAACTAACCTAGCAATCACAATATAAACATTGATGCAAATATAGACATCATATAAAAGCAATACTTACAGATGATGCTTCAATAAATGATTCCAGAAGAAGATGGATGTAGATGCTTTGACTACACAGCTCCACAATGTGCTTTCTACTCAGGAGTGCAAGGAAACAAAATGGCCTCCTGCAGGGTTCAAACAAACCCCCAGGAAGAGTGCTGATCATTGATCCCAATTTTTGTAGTGGCCAAATGGTGATACTACAACATCCATGTCCATCATGTGATGCCAGTGGGCCCTGAAAGACTTTTCCCCATAGACTTACATTGAGAAAGAGACTGTCACTCAGCAACTTCCCAGTATGAACACTCTAATAGTCCTCATTTAAATCATTAGGTCCTAAAAGTTGTAAAACGCACTAATAGAAGAATCTAGTTATTTTCCCTCCCTTCATGTGAATGAGACATAACCGAGCCATGTGACCATACCTTCTCCATTGGCCCAATGGATGCAGAACGGCCGGAAGATCTGGGTACTTTTCCTGGCAGAAGTCAAGCCATGTAGGCATCATGCGCCACTGAGCAACTTTTATAGAAATGAATGGGGCCACGCCTCCAACACTGTATCCACTTCTCTTAATACATCCATGGGTTCAACAGCCAAGCTACGAAGCCTGTATTAAACACAACAGAATCAGCACCACCTAGTGGCTGTAAAATGAACTGAAAGTTTATTTTTCTCTGGTCAGAACAGTACTGCCTTTCCTGTCTTCGTCTACCGTTTTGCTTCACTCTCACTGCTCTCATAGTGTCTTTTCAGGCCACCAAACAGCAGACAGACAGTGAGACTAGCTGGTGAACATGGTGGAGCATTTAGCAGCTAAAGAGTGCATTTCCTGTAGGAGATGGCAGAGACCAAAACACAGATGAAACAGAGCTAATATTGGATTTACATACATAAGTGACCAGACACACAAATCCAGAATAATGATACTATACACTGCACGATAAAAGTTCGCCATTATCAACATCCAAGATGATGATATATTGATGTTGTGTGCAACTAGTTTCTGCTTCCCCCATGTGGCCATAAGATCAATTATTGCAGGATTAAAAATGACAACATTGATAACATTCTGTGACTAGATTGTCCCTCTTCTGTACCTTTGTATTCACTTCACAACAAATGGTTGCTGGTTTGTTGAATGACCTGCAAATTTTATGGTTGGGTTGAGTGAGACTCAGACATGTGATACCAACTTGTTAGAAGTGTGAACCAAACCTTGGATATATAAACATTCATTGTGAATGCGTCAAAATTTTTAAAACACTTAATTCACAGTGGGAAGATTTTTTTAGGACAAGCAATACATTTAACCAGCACCTTTCTAAAAGCTCTGCATTATTATTATTATACAAAAACATGTTATCAATGAAACCCTTAATGTGTAATGTTTCACCTGTGTTTTCCTGCTATGACAGGCCATAATGTCCAGTGTGAAAAAAGTCTGTGAATGCGATTCGTTTGGGAGCAACAAGAGTCCTCAGATGCTAGCAAGAGTTATTCAGACAGCAATATGACAAATACAAGTATAAGTACAAGATAGACTGACTTTGACAAGATGGAAAGAAAAAAAAACGATGCTTAGGTCTTGTGAGTAGAAACTCGTGTGCAATAAGTGCAATAAGGCTGTGCTGACACTAGGTGGTGCTTCCGACCAGATGACTTGACTGGTATCACAGACCATAATGATGTCCCCTAATAGGCCCATATAAATTGAAGCGTGAACATTTCCATAATGGCACTGGCTATTACTGTCAGTCTTATATAATCACATTGCAATAAAAATCACAGCTATACGCTCATTGGATGCAATTTCGTTGAAATCTTTATTCAGAAAAAAAACATATTAACATTATTTATAACTGTCCATTTGACAATTTTGTCATCAACATACAATAACACAAAAATATGTGAATCAACATTAGTTTGGTCAGGACGTGGTGGTGTAAAACTGACCCAAAAAAAAGGATAAATAAAAGAATAAACTGTTCTCTAAAAATAAAAGCTTCTGCACATCAGCAAAATAATCAGTGAGGAAGGCTGAGGAGATTTAAGTACCATCTCTGCTGTATATTTGGAGGCAATCATCGATACAGGTGGTCGAGTCTGCAGTCTGTTTAAGGGTAACAAAACCTCATACATGTGAAAAACAGAGTGGATATATACAGACACCATGTAGGCCCTTTGTTTTTTCTTCTTTTTTTTTTTCTTTTAGAGAACAACATTAATGAAAACATTCCCCATTCTTCTTGGTTCTCAGTTTCAGTCGAGTAGAAACTGATTCTTGTACGGCTTCATTCAAAATGTACATGTAAGTGTATGAACCGAACACTGGTAAACATGCTTCAGTGTCCGAAGACACAAATAAAGATAGGAGAGCTCGGTCATCTATGGTTACTCGTGCTGCTCGGGGCCCTGGGGCCCCTGAAGCCTTTGTACAGCTGGGTCTAAATGGTTAAGAAGGCAGCCAAGTCAGTCAGTTCGATTTATAAACACCTAGGCTAAATTGGTTTTACATGCAGCATCTTTTTTGCTTGATTGTTGAAATGATTTTGTTATATTTTAATTGCAATTTTTTTGCTTGATTTGTATTTAACGGCAAAGTAGCACATGACGTAGGCCCAGACCAGAAGCAGAATCCACAATCAGAGAGGTTGAGGGGACATTAATGACTGAAACACCCTGTGTGGAGCAGATAAGAGTGTGTCCTCATATTAGGCCAACTTCTGCTTCAATCTGCGGGACTGTAAATATTTCACCTCACTGAACACGGTCCAGTTGAGCTCAGAGGCGTCTGGGTGCACTTGGGTTAAGGGGAGGGTCCCGAATTCATCCTTTCACATCACACGTGTCATTTAAACATTGTTGTCTTCGTAATTACCATCATTATCATCATTTAAGAAGGTACAAAAACAGAAGTGTGGGGGGTAGCTGATCTGAAATCAAACTAACAGCCAGTTACATAAACGCCCCATTTTTCATCAGTGCCACTGGTTGACAACTACGAAGGGTTTTTTTGTTACACAAAACAGTGGGCATGGGATAAGAATAGGCTTTGCTCGGGCACACAAATACAGAAAGGAGAGGAGGAGGAGGAAGAGGAGGTGGAGAAAGCAAGAGAGCCTGAAGAAAAAAAAAAAAGACAAATATGTAAACGTCTCTCCAGTCTGGGGGGGTTTATCCCCCTCAGAAGCTGAGCTGTAGCAATCAACACACCATCAAGCACAATTCAGAGGTGAACAATCAAGAAATCCACAGTTTTGCAATCCATAATCCATTACGTAATCCAGCCTGGTCCCTTTCTAGCCCTTTCTAGGTCCTTTCAGTTCTGGGAGGCTGGGGAGGAGGTGGGGGAGATTGTGGAAGAGTATAAGTGTGTGTTTCCGATCGTGTGTGTGTGTTAGGCATATTCCCGTGTGTATTATGTCCGTAAATGTGTACATTCTGGCATAGCTGTGTGTTGAGGTGTAAACACGTTTGTATCCACCGCTGACATCCCGTCATTAATGCATCTCAGAGTTGAGTTTGTCCTGGAAGATGTACAGGTTGTTGGTGGCGGCGATGGCGATGATGTTCTCGGTCGGGTGCCAGGCCGTGTGGAGGATCTTCTTGGTGAAGTCCAGGCTGTCCACGCTGATGTCGTCTTTCCGGCGCTTCCCCCCGGCGGCGCAGACTCGCCGGGGCTTCAGGACGGCTCGGGGTTTGCTGCTTTCCCTCGACGCCTCCAGGGTCACATCGCGTTTGGTGTTGCGGTCGAACATGCGGAAGAAGTTGTTGTAGGCTCCGGTCATGATCACACTGAGGACAGAAATGATCAGTTACTACAGTCAAAATTAACCTTAATGCTCCACTACACGCTTAAATGTACAGGGTCACTTCCTCCAAATTACAAAAACATCACTTAGCCACTGTGGTATCTAGTCATGAAGATGATTTGGCTAAAATATTTAAGATTAATTTGTGGTGCTAACAGCGATGGTGGAGGACATATTCAGATCCTTTACTTTAGTAAAAGTAGCAATACTGCACTATGAAAATACCCAGTACAAGTACAAGTGCTGCATTCAAAATTCTAAGTAAAAATACACAAGTGTTATCAGCAAAATGTACTCAAAGTATATAAATTAAAGTACTGCAAGAGCCAAATTTCTCATTTTATAATATGGTGACTTGTATCTTTGTCGCCTCATTAGATATTCAGTTTATTATATTCTTTGTGCTTTGAGTTTAG
This sequence comes from Pterois miles, assembly GCA_947000775.1. Taxonomy (NCBI): domain Eukaryota; kingdom Metazoa; phylum Chordata; class Actinopteri; order Perciformes; family Scorpaenidae; genus Pterois; species Pterois miles. The sequence goes on along the minus strand of CAMQGK010000277.1, from coordinate 3,109,082 downwards.
TAAATGGGTTTATCATTATATTACATCCAATATGGAGCCTTGCCTGGAGTTACTCCCACTTTTCACCATGTTTCCCTGTTCTGCTTTTATATGAGGGCAGGGAGCCAGACCTCCGGTGGGTCCCAGGAAGAGCAGTAACACAGTTTTTGACTGCAGTGAATTGTCCGTTTTTCAGCTTATTTATTGAATCATTTTTGTTTGTTTATAATTATAAATATACATATACTATTGGGGCTGTTGTACAAAATATACTTTGCTTTCATATTAAATGTTATTTATCTCTTAAACACGCTGGATCTCTCTTATCTTTGTACTGCAATCTGAAGTGTGTCTGACTGCATACATCACATCTGGAGCCTCAAGGCAAGTTTGGATTGTCTTTATAGGCACTAATTAAGCAGAATGTACCCCAACTGCTGTGTGTATTTAATCTGTAACAATGCATCATATTTAATAAGGTAAATGAATACTGACTAGTATGGCTATTAAATAAATGTTGTGCAGTAAAATGTAGTGAATTTTAGTGGAATAAAAGTATAAAGTAGTATAAAAAAAGAGGGTGAGAAGTACATGCCAGTACATGTAGAAACACAAAATCCAAGTTTTTTTTCAATCATTTGGACATTTGGATCAACCAACCTTTTAACTGTAAACACACTTATTCACCACTAAAAGTACATAAGGTCACCAGTTTTACAAGTTCTCATCTTGGGACATTTAGCTGTCATACGTATAAAAACACAAAAACACATCTGGACTCTTCAGGTACCTGTCTGAGCCGTTCCAGGCGCACTCAAACTTGTCAAAGATGCAGTCGTTTTCGTAAAGGGAACACAACTTGCTGCGGAGGTAATCGTGAACCTGGAGGAACACACACACATAGATATGATTAAAAATGAGTCCAGCAGCACACGGCGTCTTCACTACCAGGTATCCACTCTGTGTAAACTATAAATAGAGGAGAGAGCAGAAGACACGCACACGAAGCTCAGCACAGACAAAACACATTAAATGTTGGAACACAAACCTCCCTGAAGGCAACTCTAATGAGACACAACACCAGCCCTGAGCAACATTTTAATCTAAACTCCTTTTCCATATCAGTAAACCTATTAACATCCAAACCCACCAAGGGCATGATAATAGAGACACACATGTGAACACACACACATATTCACTGACTAATAACTCTTTTCCCTGGTGCTTTCACTGCACCTGCCTGTGTCAGCGCTGTGATGCAAGGGGTTGAAATCTACACCCTCCTCCCGCCGCCGTCTCTGCATTAAGCCTCCTATTTTCACATTCTGCATAAAGTCAGCAGTCAACAGTCGCCTGGTGATCAATAAATGGTCAAGCTGAGGTCGACTCACTGCTGTACATCAAACCAGGTGACATTTTTGTTTTCCCCTACGGGTCTCTCTGCTCGGGGTGAAATGATACAGTGTCAGCTGGAGTTGAATCTTTCTCCCAGTCTGCATGAGCTCTGATTTAGAGTACAGCGCCTCATTCCTCATGGATTTGTGCGTATTTTTCATGTTCCAGGAGAAGAGTGTAAATTTACCAAAATAAGAGCTGAAATCTCATTTCTCCCCTTAGTTTCCTCCATTCAACCGCTGCCATCCCTCTCTCTCATCCTCTCATTTAAAGCTCTCCTCTACCCCTCTCATCACAACCTCCCAAACCCTCACCCCTCATCTCCCTCCCTCCCCGTTCTTCCTCCCTCTCCATGCTGCATTGCAGATCTAGGTGTCGGGCGCTATGTAAGGTATCCCTCCTTCCCGTTTCCACTTTATGAGTGGAGGCTCGGCGGACTATAAATAGCTCCAGTGCGTCTTGGCCTCCCACTCCTGGCTCATAGGCCCTCACACGTCAGGCAGACACCCAACAAACACACACATGTTCACCCACACGCCCGCGGCAGGAATACTAAACACACACTGAAAAAAACGGAGTTGATAAAAACTTCTACTGCACATGAATGCATAAACAGAAGCGCTTAGAAGTGACATGTGAGATAAATAGTGTGGATGTGAGAGAGGCACCAGCCAAAAATACACTGCTCAAAACTATTCAGGGAACGCTTAAATCACACAGCAGATCTTGAAGTTGAAAATATTTACTGATGTACATTGTAGAATTTGTTGAGAACAAAGTGACATAACAACAGTCAGTGGAAACCAAAATCATAAACCCACTGACGGCTGGATTCAAAATCACACTGAAAATCAAAGTTAAAAAAATGAAATTACAGGCTGATCCAATGTGCATGAATTTCATCACAGCAACTCATAATGGGACTCAGTAGAGTCTTTTGGCCCCTGTGTGCCTGCATGCTCTCTTGACAACATCTGGGCATGCTCCTGATGACAGATGGTGTCCTGGGGGATCTCCGCCCAGACCTGGATCAGAGCATCAGTGAGCTCCGCGACAGTCTGTGGCGGAACATGGCGGCATCAGATGCGCCGATACATAACGTCCCATAGGTACTCAATTGGATTTAGATCAGGGTAACGTAAGGTCCAGTCAATGACATCAATGCCTTCGTCATCCAGGAGCCGCCTACACACTCTGGCCACATAAGGCCAGGCATTGACTTGCACCAGGAGGAACCCAGGCCCACCGCACCAGTATAAGGTCTGACAGTCGCTCTGAGGATTTCATCCCGGTACCAAACAGCAGTCTGGGTATCATTGGATATGACATGGAGGTCCGTGTGACCCTCCAAGGATATGCCTCCCCAGACCATCACTGACCCACCTCAAAACCAGTTATGCTGGATGAAGTTACAGGCAGCATAACGTTCACGTTCACGGCGTCTCCAGACTCTTTCACGCCTGTCACATGTGCTCAGTGTGAATGTGCTCTCATCTGTGTAGAGAACGGGGCACCAATGGCGGACCTGCCAATTCTGGTGCTCTCTGGCGAATGACAATCAAGTTGCACAGTGCTGGGCTGTGAGCACAGATCCCAATAGAGGATGTTGAGCCCTCATGCCACCCTCACAGACAGTGTTTCTGACAATTTGGTCAGAAATATGCACACCAGTAGCCTGCTGGAGGTCATTCTGCACAGCTCTGGCAGTGCTCCTCCTGTTAAGCCTCACGCACAGGAGCAGATAACAGTCCTGCTGTTGGGTTGATGCCCTTCTACAGCCCTGTCCAGCCCTCCTGGAGTAACGGCCAGCCTCCTGGTATCTCCTCCATGCTCTTGAAACTGTGCTGGGAGACACAGCAAACCTTCTCTGCATGAATGAAAGGAGCTGGACTACCTGTCCAACCTGACTGGGCTGCAGGTACCACCTCATGTTACAAGTAGTGATGAGGACACTAGCAGAAGACAAAACTAGAGAAGAATCAGTCACAAAGGATGAGGAGAGAGTAACTGTCTTTCGCCACCACATGTAAAACCATTACCTTTTTGGGGGTTGTCTTGCTGTTGCCTCTCCATTGCATCACTTTCATTTGCACCAAAGCATCTGAAAGTGATTCATAATCACTTGTGCTTCCTGAATGGACAGATTGATATCTCTGAAATTTAACTCACTTGGTGTTATACTGTGATGATTAAGTGTTCCCTTAATATTTTTGAACAGTGTACAAAAAATTCTCTTTTCATCAGCTTAGTTTTGTATGTGTACATTTTCAGCATGTCATCTCTATCTCATATTCACGGTATGATGATAATTTACTGTTCTCACGCATGTATTAATCTGCCAAACACACAATCTGATGCATCTACAGATTATACCGTATATTAAAACCTTAGGCCCCAGTGAGGGTTTCTGGTGATTCTATACTGACAGGAAGAAGAAGAAGAAGTGCATTATTTGGCTCGTAATCAATCCAATTATCCTTAAAAGGTTTGGGGAAAAAAATCTAATAATCAGCAAGTGCTGTGACTCTGAGAGACAACCATCTTCCCATGATTCATTTCTGTGTCCAATTATTCATATTACCAGGATGACGATGCCCTCTTTCAGTAAAAGGACGGTGAGCCACCCAGCAGTGGTTTCAGTCACAAACAATTAACAGCAACTGAACATTTAATACAAACGGCTCCTTTGTACAATTTGGTCACAGCAGCTCTGCTCAAAGAGTCTGAGCAGCAACAGTGGGCTGAGCTAAGAGAATAAATCCATTACATAATATCTGAACTATCTTACATAGGATTCAGAGGAGACAATGGGTAAAAAAGTAAAGAAATAAACATATAGCAGGATGTTCTAGTAAGGTGTCCGGCCACCACAAGCCACAAGAATAGCATCATTCCTCCATCAGTCCAAAATCTCCCATATGTTTACAAAATATCCAGTGATGTTTGGTATAGAAGTACCTGCATTTGTTAAGGTTTTTTTCCACACATTTCTTTTAGGGTTTTCTCAAAATGTGCCACCAATCTGTAACTTTAAACATGTATGAACATAACCAAACAACACATCAGCAAGGCCAACTGATGACAGCAGAGAACAGAAATCACTCTCCTTCGTGCTTTATGTGATAAAACTTTTATAAGAAAAATGACTAAACTGTATGGAAGAGGAGGTTGTATTTCAAAGTGCCCTAGGTTGCATTTCTGTGTGATTTCTCTGATGCACCTGACTGAATCAAATACATGCAAAAATAATGTTCAGGTCTTGTAGTGTTGGTCCTTAGAAAAGACCAAATGTGCCATCATTTAAAAACTGGTTAGATTCATTAATTAGAACAACATGCTAGAAAATGATTTTTTTAAGGAAATTATAAAAGAATATTGAATACTTTTCTTTTACACGTGAAGAGAAAACATTTATTTTAATCAGTCTGTATAGTCAAGTAGCGTTATGTTTATGCTGGCCTTTGGATGACAAATTACTTGTAATGAAGGCACATTTTATAAAAACGGAAATAAAATGCTAACACTTCATTTTACAGGTCCACAAATTTCGTGGTAATTAGCAAGTAATCTCTTTGAAATGTTTGGAATTACTGCCAAATTACCCCAATATTTACCTCAAAATTGACTGAAAATGATTTTATTATAAACATGATTTAATAATTATATGCTAAAATAGCATATAATGGTTAAAATAGGGTCCTTAGGCTTGAGAAGCAGCTGCTCTTTATCGGAGGTGGAAAACCAAAACTAACAGAAGACACTTCTGATCAGGCACAAATCTCATCATTGTGACTTACTGTCTACACAAATGTAACCTGGTAGTTAATGTGATGATTCAGGGAGGTTTTAAAGAAATTTCAAAGAAGTTACTTGTTAATTATTAATTAACTTTGTATTCTTTTCCTGAAAATGAACTAAATAAAGCAGCTATTGGGAAAAAGAGGAATTCATTATTAAGTAATGTTTGTAATACAGAAATTAAATTAATTAATTAATTTTCAATACATTTTGAGGTAAATATTGTGGTAGTCTGGCAGTAACTCCAAAGAAATTTGAAAGAGGTCACTTGCTAATGATCACCTAATCACCATGAAATTTGCGGACCTGTAAAACGAAGCGTTACCAAAAAACATGTTCGTAAGGTAAATATATAATTAAGAGAATAAAAGAAAATAAAAAGACATGTTGCTCGTTTCTCAGCAACAGTGATTTTTTGTAATCTTATGTAAAAGTGAGTTGCAACGTTGGTTTATAAATTAAAATATGATTATTTAATGAAAAAAATGCACATAAGCAGGACCTTATGGCAGCAGCATGTGGTATACTGTCATGTTATAAAAGCTACTGGCTATCACTGAATGTTATCAGTCAGCTGATGAAGCTGGGATAAAACAACATAAACAGACGAGTGGATTCACAGAGAATATGTCAATGCTTCCTGATCAGTTCACCTTGCCCAGAGTCACTCTGCTCCTTGCCAGGAGGAACCTCATCACAGTAGCTGAGCCTGAGAGAAAATATTCATTCTCATGATTTTCACACACCTGGTATGTCTCCAGGGGCTTGCTCTCCATGTTGAGGTCCCAGACTTTGGCAGTCAGGTAGTCTCTGGTGAGCAGGTAGCGGCCGCTGTGGCTGAACTTGACGTCGGACACGGAGGAGATGATCTCAGAGAAGAAGGAGCGGGCGCTGGGGTCCTCTGGCTCCTCGAACACTGGAATAAAGGAGGAGAGAGGGAGAAGAGGAGGAGTGCTGTCAAGCCAGATGCCGGGCAGTAACACAAGATGAAAAATAAATATAAAAAAAACATACATATGAAAATAAAATTACAATGGTGACCTGGCCGAGAAATGCGTCAAAGATAAATGCTGAATGTGCGTTGATTTTGTATATACAATGAAAAGACAAACTATAGACTAAAAATGTTGTTATGGATTGTTGAAAGGACAGTTTTTGGTTAAAACTCTTAACTTTTGTTAAAAAACTGTTGAGAGATGAGGGACTCTAGACTAAGTCTAGTCTGAAGATCATTCCAGAACCAAGGGTCATAATAAAATCCCTTTTCCAGTTTCAGCCCACAAAGGTGGCACCTTCCACCACCAAATAAATGTATTATCATTATTATTATTATTATTATTATTATTATTAGATTATAGGTATTTTGTACAAGTACAACTTTTGCCTTGAATGACCTTGTACATTAAAATATACCAATGTTGCATCCTGCGCATAGCAAGTAAAGACCTTCCAACCAGACTGTACAATGTACAGTGATGAGTCCTGTAGTCTGTAGAGTCTGAAATATATCACAAAGCAACTTGATGAAGTGGGTCAAGTAAGGCCATAGTCTAGCTGAGACAGGAACAGGCCTGTAACCAGACGTTTATGTGAGGATGCAGAGAAACATGACTTGAATTGATATAAGAAACCCAGTGTGAACGTCAAAGTCTGTGTTTTTATCTTCTGTTCAGTGATAAAGAAATCTCCCGGCTGAGTCTATATGTTGACCGTAGTCTATGAGGCAACAGACCACACAGTTTGTGGTGTTGTTGTCTGAATGCATGTGTATGTACATCAGCACATTTCAAAGGGAACAATCTGATGTCTTCCACAAATAAAGAAACCTGGTAAATACAGGAATACTTTGATGAATATAACAACCAAACATTAAATTCCTTGCCGCTTGTTGGGGTGGTCACTGTACTAGTGACTCATACTGGTCAGAGCTGTAAAACACAACATTTCAATGTGGAAGTACACCCAAACGAAAAAGAAAAGAAAGGTGGGAAACCATAAATCTGAAGCATGAATGAAAATCTGTCATGAATTGAACTGTTGTCCCTAAATGATGGCAGATTTATGGGTACACTAACCCTGTTCTCCTGTATATTAATGGACCTGCAGTGGAAATAAATATTATTAAATGGTGAAATAATGTTCCAAAGGGGAAACATTGTGCTCCTAACATGTAGGGAAAGAAAATCCTACATGTTTGATTTTAGATCATTTATTTTCCAATAGGGCAGTTAAAGTTAATGTGATAAGAACATATTAACATAAGTTCGTACAACACTGTTAATTTGTTTAACGCATCAGTGTTTCGGAGGTTGTAGTGGCCTCAATTTAAAAGCTCGACTGAAAATACTCTAAGATACTAAATAATGCTCCAAACTTATGCTAAGTTCTGGGGAGGAAAAACTGTCATGGCCATTTTCAAAGGGGTCCCTTGACCTCTGACCTCCAGATATGTGAATGAAAATGGGTTCTCTGGGTACCCACAAGTCTCCCCTTTACAGACATGCCCACTTTATGATAATCACATGCAGTTTGGATCAAGTCATAGTCAAGTCAGCACACTGACAGCTGTTGTTGCCTGTTGGGCTGCAGTTTGCCATGTTATGATTTGAGCATATTTTCTGTGCTAAATGCAGAACCTGTGAGGGTTTCTGGACAACATCTGTCATTGTTTTGTGTTGTTAATTGATTTCCAATAATAAATATATGCATACATTTGCATAAAGCAGCATGTTTGTCCACTCCCTGGTGGTTAAGAGAATTAAATACTTGACAAATCTCCCTTTAAGGTACATTTTGAACAGATAAAAAAATGTGTGATTGATTTGTGATTAATCGCAATTAACTATGGACAATCATATGATTAATCGTGATTAAATATTTTAATTGATTGACAGCCATACTTACCAATAAAATGAACATATCTGAGATTTTGCAAGTTTCAATTCATTGACATTAAAATCTAATATAAAGTGTTTAGTGTCAAATCACCACCACAGAAGATAGTCCCAGCTCTTAACTTCATAATCATGCAAAAATAGAGTAAACTAATAATGATAATCCATTATGCTGGATTAGGTATGTTAAGCAAGTCTCTGCAAATTTATTTTCATAAATTAAAAGAAAAGTCAAGCCCAAAGTGATAACAATTCGTTCAACAGGGGCCATAAATGTGTGTATCAAATTTCATGTAAATCCATCCAATAGTTGTCCAGATTATTCATTCAAAGCAACGAATGTGAACCTCATGGTGGCATTAAAGGAAAAAAAAAAATCAGGGGATCAACAAAGTTATAAGGATTCATCATCTGGGAAATTTCATGGAAATAAATTGTTGAGCTATTTCAGTCTTTGATAAAGGTTCATCTTATCTTATCTTATCTTTGCAAAAGGTATGGACACTGCCATCCTGGATCCACGTGCTCTCATTTCAACTTGTCATATAGTGGTAATTTCTCAGACCATTCTACGTCACTTTTCGGTCACAGTAATTGTGCTCGGTGTTGTGAATTAACAAACACACTTTCTTAGGATTAGCCAACAAAACCACTATAAAGTTTAGGAAAAACAACATGGTTGGGTTAAAAATGACTACGTTTGTACGGTGAAAATGAAACTGAAGGTTGTGAACACTGGACATGATCAAACATCTGATTGTGACATGATGCTTGAGACATGAACAGCGACCTCCTGGATAAAAGCCTTGTGTTTGTTGGACCCTCAACCTCCACCACTGCCCACCCGCCCTCCCGATGTGTCTCTTTCACTCTTTAAACTAGTCACCACAGCACTGTTGCCACAGATGGGTTTACATTGTAATTAATGGAAGCCCGGTGCATTGCATACTGGGTTCATTGTGCGGCTATATCCAACGCTGACGGCCATGACAAAGTGCTGGTATTTGATGCCCTGGAGCCCCGCCACTAGCATAGGACTCTATATATATGGATATATATATATGTATATATATATATATATATATATATATAAAAAAAAAAAAATAAAAAAAAATATATATATAATATATATATATATATATATATATATATATATATATATATATATATATATATATATATATATATGGACTGCATTTCGAAGCATACTGCTGCATGAAAGGACATTAATCTAAAAACTTAGGGTGTGCTTTGAAAAATGTTCAGCAGCAGAATTAAATTTCTCTGATTTATAGTTCATAAGCTAAAACTACCATCAAACCATAATGTGTTGTCTGCATGTCAGCTCTCAGCTGGTTTACTCACATTTGGAGTGTTTGTCGCACAGCGCTGCTTCTCTCATGTCACAGAGGCGCAGGGTGCCTTTGCTGCTGCTATAGACGAACAGGTTACAGTGGTGGGGATGAAATTCAGCCGCTGTGATCACCTCCGTCAGATCCTCCATGTTGGCCGGCTTGATGTCCACGATGTCTGAGAGAAAGCGTCGCTCAGGGGAACAACAAAGACAGTCAACTTCCCGGGGCCTGAACTGTTCTGACCTGTTGAAGTCGACCATACTGTACTTACACACTCACTCTTTCATCCTTCTATAACTCTGTTCACTAACTGACTCGATGAGTTGTGTTTTTATGGTTTATGTGGAAACCCACACAGGTTCATAATCTACACACAAAATAAAAACAAAAGTGTATGTAAATGTATACATAACAATCACAATGTAAATGATTTACAGAGGAAATAAAGCAAACCAATTTATATATATCTTGGGGGGATTGCAGGGAGGAAAGTAATTCCACATTCAGATAAATTGTAATAGCATAAATCCTGTCTGGGTCATGCATGTGGCTGTACTGTGTCCTATTGAGCTGGATTAGAACTCAGAACGGGGCTGAAATATTTATGCAGCTTTTGAATTATTCATTAAGCTACATTTTCACTCCTCGAGAATAATATTCCCCTCCCCCAGCACTGTGTGTCTTTGTGCATTTCTTTATACAACAAAGTGGGGATTTGCAATGTGGGAGTTTGTTGTGTGAGTGTGTGTATGTGTGTGTGAGGGGGGGTTGATTATTTAGCATGTATAAGCATCTGTGTGTTAATGCATGCATTAATTATCTGAGTCCTTTAATAAATCTACTACAAATCGAACACTACACTCCATAAAGGATACTGAAGCTGCGGTCTGTGATGTCCAGATGCCAGAGGTTGATCCTCAGGTCATCAGCTGACATGTAGGTCTCATAGTCGGAGTTGACGGAGATGGAGTTGACGTGGTAGGTGTGGGCGTTGGCAAACACTCGCCGTGGGCTCACCTCCACCATCAGGTCCATCGGCATCAACACTGGCACCTTAAAGGACAGAGAGAGAGAGAGCAGTTTAACATCCAGTGTAACTGATTAGGAGAAGAAAGATGGTCAAGATACAGACAGTAGATTACATTTAAATAACTTCATTGTATCACGAATTAATATTGAATGCATTACTTCTTTTGGCATCAATATTGCATTATTGCTGGAGCACTAACTTGCTCGCTTGATAGCAAGATCAAGAGCCAATTCAGTGCATGAGTTGAAGCTCATTTGACTGAATTTTTATATCTTGGCATTTGCATTAAAACACAATTTCTTTGTCGAAACATGATTTACATTTTTATACACAGATTAAATGTGTGCCCTTATTTGCATACGGCCCAGTGGGAGCACCATCAACACACACATACAGATTCTTAGACCTCTACAAAAAAAGGATGTACTATACATGTGTATGCACACATATGTATGGGCACACTCTGTGACAGATTACCAAAAAACTCATATTAATAGTAGTAGTAGTTGTAGTAGCAGTAGAACAGATGTTGTGTTGCTGTCCTGTACAGCTGGAAAAGGAGGATTTCTCCGCCCCCTCACACACTCCTGCATGTAGTATTGTGCCAGTGACCCATTTTTTGACATGCAAACATATCTGTACCCACTGACCCAGTTATGTTGCACAACCTATTGCATTTATGAATGTAGATAGATAGATAGATAGATAGATAGATAGATAGATAGATAGATAGATAGATAGACAGATAGATAGACAGATGTTACCTGCAGGGAGGTGACAGTGGAAATGTCCTTGATGCGACCCTCCTCATCCTTCAGGTTGTATCCCTCTGGCCGTTTGTCTCTTTCACTCACCTTCCACAACTTAATAGTCTTATCTGGGAATCAGAAAAGGCCGTTAAGCAATCAGATAAGAACAGATTTAATCTTAAAGTATAACAAATGCATGTAAGGTGTGATATGCTTGAAGGTTAGGAAGCCATCTGGGGATCTTAGATTAGATGTGATTAAACCTATCAGAATAGGCTAAATATGGAAATTTATCTCAAATTGGTAAAATTCTCAAAAAAAAATAGAGCTGCATAAAAACACAAATCATCTGAGGCCTTTGAACCCAAAAGAAATGACTTAATAGACAAGATGATCCAGTGCGCTCCAGACTGTCAGCTCTGAAAGACAGCGTAGACTCTAAATGAGCAAACAGCGAGGTTTTGTTTAATTAACACTGACGAACACAGAAAGACTCTGTATTCTACTGAAAAAAATTACAGCATGCTTTCCACCAGCAGCACTACCCAACTGCTGAGGCAGGTCTTACATTTTTCATACCCCCAATCATAAATAATATAGTACTTAAATAAATCGATAACAAGGCGTTCAGGGAAAATCTATGGATCTTCCAATATAGCAATAAACTAAATGTAAACTGATGATGGGAGCTCTTATCCAAGGCAGATAGACATACTGTACTCCTAATGCGCTACAGGAATGTGATGCTACATAAGCAGCAACACAGGAAAACCTGCTTTCTGACCAAACTTATTCTAATAACTGTCTTCTGCTAATATAACTATCCACACAAACAAAGGCATACACAAATGGACATTTGCACAAACACACACAGCACCTTACACATTTTTCCTGCACAAAATACGCATGTTACAGTATTATATAACACATGCACAGTATTTATATTATTATTATTTTGTACTGTATTGTACTGCATTAGTTATCTTTTTAATGCCTTACTATTGTTAGTGTTATTGCTATCATTGCTGCAATGTTGAGAAGCAAAAACCAAAGAATTTTATTATTTTACTTTGCACTATAGATATATATAATATATATCTAGATAGATAGATAGACAGATAGACAGACAGACAGACAGACAGACAGATAGATAGATAGATAGATAGATAGATAGACAGGAGTGCAGGCATCAACATAAATTTACTTTCGCTTACATGTGATGTTGCTCATACTTAACTACTACAATATCTATATATTTTTGTGAAAAAGTAAAATTGATTGAAAATTTTAAAAATACAGAAATATACCTCCTTTAATTTTTGTCCTTGTTTTTTTATCAATGTTATACTTGTATAACTTGGATGTAACAATGAAGGAATCTTGCCCTCCTCTCTGTCAAAGACTTGTTAGGGGAGAAACAATCATAATCATTGAAACTGGTTCAAAAGAAGTGTTTTCTCACCACATATCAACCAATCACTTCACTACATCCACATTCATGCGTATGTGTATGGTCTCTCACCGTTAGTGGAGAGGAGGAAGTGTGCAGCGTTCTGCTGAGGCAACCATCGAATCTTATTGATCTTCTCCTCGATCTCCAGACTCTTAAGGTAGTCGAACTCGGGCTCATGGCTCTGGAAGGTGCTGTAGACGTTGTACTCTCCCTGGGAGAATGGCTCAGTCTTGCTCTGTGGAAAGAAAAGGGCGGTCGATAAAATGTGGGGAGAAAGATGTGCACTTGCTCACATGTACAGTCACAGTGCAATGAAACACCCCGGGCCAGAGCCACCTTGACCATGTGAAGAAACGGCATGGCATGGACTCTGCACCGTAATAACGATGCACCCTCTGACACATGAGGAGTATCAACTATTTATCAGTCAATCTAGACTGTAGCTGGAGGGGAACGGCGTGTGTTCATCACTGGTCTCACAGCTGGAATGAAAAATGTTATAATTGTGTGTAAGTGTGTGTGTGTGTGTGTGTGTGTGTGTGTGTGTGTGTACTGTAAGTGTCTACCTCAGGTTCCCTCTGAAAGATGACCACTCGGCCCCCCTTGTCCCCTGTGGCCAGGAGCTCTCCAGTGTGGTTGAACTCAACAGTGGAGATGATATCAGCTGGAGAGAGACAGACGAGGCAATGATGGAGGAACAGACAGAGAGATGTAGCATGAGAGGAGAGAACGGCAGGGAAAGAGAGAGAGGAGTAGCCATTAGCTAATTGACCACACATCACCATTCATCTATATAATCTGTTTATCTGGCAAGTCACCAGTCAAAGCATTATAATGTAAGGGGATTAAATTATGCAAATTAATGTGTAGAATAAAACAATATTTGATCGCTGACACAAATATTCTTAAATTGTGTGTATAAGCAATATTCAAATTATACAGTATATATTATTAGCTCATCAAAACATAGAGAAAATCAAACACACACACACGTTTCACAGTCGGCACAGGTGTTGCCCGTGTTCCAGTGTGACACATACACAGTGACGCACACTATGACACTTCCAGTTTACAAGATTAGAGTCACTTCAGTTCATCGTGTGTGTAGGAGAATAATTATGTACTCCACCATCTCTGTAGTGTCTTAAAGTGTAAACACAACCCAGAGTGTGTTTGCATTCGTGACCAAGTATCACTCAAAGATCATTTTTCAGGCCTGTTCATTTTCATACTTACAACAATGACCCCATCACAGCTACTCTCTGTGTCCCCAAACACCAAGACAGTGCGACTCAGTGACAAAGTAAGCACATTATTAACCACTTAGCATGTACTGACTTGGTGCTGTCAGTGGACTTTCCTGCCTCACAACGAATGTGTAATAGTTATGCCGTCTAATGAAGGTGTCAGTGTGATAACTGAAGCTTGAATCTGGTTTAATCTCCTCCCTGGCCTTCCGTCTTCTTATCCTCCTTCACTTCCCCTGCAGCAGATTTAAGTTTTATTTATAAATATCTATTTGCAAACAGCACTGCTCTGGAGGGAGAAAACATATTGGTGGCTTAAGTAATTTCAAGCTGAAGTTCAGTGAAAAGGAGGTGGTATAGTATATGAGAGGATGTAGCTACTAGGATTTGGGGTTAGCAAGGTAACTTTAGGGTTAACCCTGGGCTTAGTTCACTTCTTACTGGGGTAGATCGCCATGGTAACTCACGCTGAACAGATAAGATATCAGCTAAGCACTGCCTACTGACCAATCAGAGCTCAGTGTGCAGATCGTATGATAATATTACACAAAGACGAAGATGTTAAAGTTCTAATCCAGGCTGAAATCAACAGTTTAAACTGACGAATGCAGGAAGGCCAGCTGGCTGTATGCTGTGGGTGCTTACTGCTTTAAATTATGGTATTATAGTTTTTAACTTTCTCCCAAGTCCGTGTCACACCCTCAGAGACGGGGACTTATACACACTTAATTATTACTAAAGGGCATAATGAAGTGTAATCTATTCATGCATTATATTCTGAAAGGTTTTTACAATACACTGCCCCATCTAGACAATTACGTACACCTGACTTTTGAGTATTCCATTAAATTGTGTTAATTTACACATTGGCAGTTTTTTCCTTTGGCAGATGTCCTTCCTGCATTTGGCAGCTTCAACTGTGTTAAATTTAGTCTGGATTATGTGTTTAACTTCTTCCTATTTGTCTAATAGAGTTTGTAAAATGTGCCGCTCTGCTGACAGCAGACTTGTTTGGGATTGGTCAGATGCAGCAAACCCCACCCCTTTGATGTGAACACACTCATAGCCAGCCTGACACCCTGCGCTGGTTTACTGAGTTGTTATCCACCATTGCAGGGTTGCTTAGCAGGGTCGCAGTTGTTAAGGTTGGTTAAGCCAGATAACAAGAGTGTCTGGGTATGTGGCTCTAGCTTCGTAGTACAGGCCTCATGTAAAGTTATCTCACACCAAACTAATTTTCTAGTCTGCCAACCCTTTAACATCAACAATGCCATGGTCATGATTGGATACATTTAAAAATCCATCACCACTTAATATTTGATGTAGGCCCTATTTTGACCTGCTTTGTCATCCTCCTACATTCATGCTTCTACTCTATTTGAACAAAACAAGTAAACAAGTGTGTTTACCAGCAGGAGTGAACTGAACGTTCAGCTCAGTGGTGAAGCTTCAGATCTGTGGTAGGACTTCACACTTGTAAATACAAAGGCTGTGTTAAGGACAGACAGCTGCTGGTGATGCTGATCACCATGGCGATGGCGATGACTTCAGTGCTGAATGACTAGATGATTTTCAAAATGGCCATACAATCATCGACAGTCGCAACAAACTGATTGTTAAGATTTCTTTATAAAAGCGTATCCTTACTGTACATCCTCACATGATCCCCAGCAACACACTGCATCTGGATACACAACTGGTTCAGTTTTCAGACTGACCAAATCAGTTTACTACTAATAAAGCTACTCAAAAAAGGAATAGTTATTGGCTTCCTGGATACTTGTTATCACCAGGATTATTAGGCAACTGGCAGAGGCATTACAGAGTTACAGCACCTGGACAAACAAATGAGATGTATGTGTTAATTAGTGAGCTTTAGAGCTACTGGTAGGCAGTTTCCAGCTGATTCCTGTCTTAATGTTAAGCTAAGCTACGCTAAGTTAACTGACTGCTGGCTGTAGCTATGACAGATGTATAAAGAGAAGGTGGTGCATGAAGTTAAAATGGCTCAACTGCCGAGTGATAAACCACCCAGATCTTCTGGGTAACTTCTGCATCCATTAGGCTCATAGAGCAGTTGCACTAGCATCTTCCTTAACCCTGCCTCCCAGCCCTCAGACTGGAGCTCATACACGTGAAAGAAGGAAGGGAAATAACTCTGGATTCAGCTATTATTGCATTTTACAACTTTTAGGACCTAATGATATACATTGAATAAGAGCTATTCAAGTGCTCAAACTGGGTAGTTCGTTTACCTCTTAAAAAAAAAAAAAAAAAAAAAAAAAAAAATATTCAGTTTCAGTGAGTGCTGACCAGATTTCACTGTGCGTATATGACGTGTTGGTGACATGTTGGTGACATGTTGGTGACTTGTTGGTGACGTATTGATGACGTATTGATGACACATTGATGATGCATGACCCAGCCTCTTTTAACCGGCCTTGGTAGGCCCCAGGAAGATAAGATAAGATATTCCTTTATTAGTCCCACAGTGGAGAAATTCACAGTGAGAGTGGTATTGATCTAATCGTCTAATTCGCCTGCACAAAATTTGTATTTCCCCAAAATGCTAAACTAGGCTCCATGTCAAGCCAGGCTCCAAACATCAAGAATTAACAATTAGCGCAACATCCACTGTAGTAGTGGTAGTAGTAGCAGTAGTGGTTCTCCTGCTGACCCCACCTGCAAGCTCCAAAATATGTTAAAATCACTTTTCTCGGCTTAAGAAAAGTATTACAGATATTAAACCTCTATGGATCAAAAATTCATATCAGAAATAGTCATAATGGACCTTGTTTGTAGTTCCAAGTGTCCTGTAAACAGTTTTACAGTCATCTCTTTTACGGTGTTAGTCTATGGGGAAAATACTTTTTGGGGCACAGGAGGATTCTTTACTGCAATACTGCGTGTGGCCACTGGAAAAACTGGAAGCAAAATTTGAGCGGCGGCGCCATATCCAGGTCTTATACATGCATGATTTTGACTGACCTAGTGTTGAAGCCTCCAAAGCAGTCCCGTCTCACAGAGGTTTTTATATAGTAAAAGCTTACATCTGCCACTGCACTGATCAAATCCCATCTTCAAACATGTCAGATTAGATTTCAAAATAATTTCATGTCAGATGCTGTATCCTACTAAGCCTTCAACAAAGGATTGAAAAGAACATGGTCCTCCTCAATAAGCACTGATTGTAATAAATAAACAGAGCGTGGAGAGCGTATTTATGGAGAGTCGGAGTGATTCAAAGCTGTAGCCTCTCCTATTCGGTGGTGGCCTTGAGAGAGACAGAGAGATTTTATGATGAGGGGAGGCAGGGACTGCTCCTCAATCTCTAACACTAACACAACCTTATTCACCATGTTCCTCACACACATCATGTATTACTGGTTTCATTTTTCTACTAGTCACTGCACTGTTCCCTCATCTCTCAGTCACTACGTTACCTTCTTTATTCCTTATTCTTCGGTTTCAATTTCTCTTTCTCTCAGTCCCTCTCCCTCCACACATTCTTTTGTCATCTCTCATCTCATATTCCCCACTTTCTCTCTTTTGCCCCATTTCACTTTCTCATTTTCTTCCTGGTTGTCTATCCACATTCATCTCTCTCTCTCTCTCTCTCTCTCATCCCTCCCCCACGGCGCTCTGCCACCTGACTATATGTTAGTGGCGTGTACATCGTGGTGGTGTGGTGCTGCTGGTGGTGTTGGTGGAAGAATGGATGGAAAGGATGGAAAGGGAGGTGGAGGGAAGAGGCGTTGGGGCGGAGGCGGTGAAGGGGGCCTTTCGTTCAGCAGGGGGTTGCCATAGTAACAGGCTGAGCCAACCAGTAGCAGGGGTACTCATAACGGTTAGCCGTATATGGCAGTCTTGTGAGGAAGGAAGTGGGATTCATCAATCCAATCCTCGCAGGGAGAGGAAGGAGCGCGGTAAAATAATTATGCCGCTGCAGTTTTGTCCACTATTAAACATTGTTGAATTAATACCAGCAGATGGTCCAAATACAGGACAGGCAGATAATGAATGAACACACATATACATGGTGGCACACAGACCCCTATGCGTATGCAGTGAAATTCACAAATAGTCACAATGATAGTCATAGTCATAATGATGCACAACATCATGCTTGAGGCTCTGTGTGTGTGTGTGTATGTGTGTGTGTTTGTGTGTGCGCGCACACCCAACACTTTCACAGATAACTGTCTCTCCACTCCAGTTGCAAAGAGAAAAAGCAAAGCTAAGCAAAACCCACAGGGGCGGCACACACTGTAGCTGAATAAAATATGGAGCACACACTCTCCTCTCTCATCCTCTGTCTGTTCTCAACCTGAAGCCTCTGTCTGTGTTTCTCTCTTTCACACTCATAAACACACATACCCACACCCATCTGTCTCTCTGATGGTCTTTATTACAAGAATACTACAGAAAAATAAACCTCTACGAACACAAACAACTACAAAGGAGAGAAGCAGCATCATGAGCGCTGTGGGCCAAGAGGCACCACTGGCCTGATGTAATATATATATATGTGTGTGTGTGTGTGTGTGTGTGTGTGTGTGTGTGTGTGTGTGTGTGTGTGTGTGTGTGTGTGTGTCTGTTAGGCTGTCAAGCTGTAAGTCAATACAGTGTGGATGTGTGCTACAGTATAGCAAGCTAGCTGTGTCTCTCACAGACAGACAATTAGCATCAGCAGGCCTGTCTGACTCATCGCCACACTGCAGGAACCAGGGTGAACACACTGTGACTGCAAGTGCACGCGCCCACACATACAGTACATATCAGCACAAAACAACACACCAACATGATTGAACCCAATGACACAAAAAGCATCAAAAAATGATAAACACCAAAACACACACTCAAATGCACTGAGTGGTGCATTTTGTACGGCGAGATGATGTTGCTTTTTTCAGCTTCTAAAATTTGAGAATCTGCAGTTTTTCTTATAAAATATTAAATTGAATATCTTTTGAATTTAACTTGGGGGCTACATTATTAACTATATAACTTACAGATAGAGCTGAAGTGATTAGTCTGTTAAGCTGCCCACACATGATTAGCAGCAAAATCGCTCTGCGCTGGCTGTGCCACTGTTTTCTTATGGACTAGATGAAAGGGCTACCCTTCGCGTGGTGCATCACTCGAAATCACAACTGAGCGCTGCAAGTTCAAATTATTTAAACTTTGACCTTGGCTGCTGCTGACCTTTCAAAACACAACCAATGAGAACAGCTATAACTGTTATTGTTGCCTAGAAACATTGAATGGCATTCCTTGTGCTCTTTTTGGTGATATATGGTGCATTCAAATGAAACTTATGAGCTCCTGTTAATAACATGGGAAGTCATGTATACATTACGATTGGCGTGGTTAAGTCATGAGAACACTGTTGCTAGCGTTACTGTCGACATCTAGAAGCCACAGAGCACAACAATTTAGCAAGCTAGTAAGCGGCTAACATAATGCAGTAATGCAAAGGCATAATGACATAATAATAATGGCATCAACATTTTCCTCAGACCTGAAGAAAAACAGTATTCAAGTATATAAAACTGCAATATATTAATGTATTATGCACCAAAAAATTAACTTCCATAGCCTCCGCCATGTCTAACAACGTCAACAAACACGTTGCAACTCGTGAACACAGAGCTCTCAGAAACTTTCCACTTATGAGGTTGTGAATACCACAAGAGGGGGGGCGTTCATATGGACTCTTCTCATGAACACAGTAAACACAACTCGTCTTGAAGGCCCCAGTACAAGGGCTCTGTGCCCTACATCGTAGTGAGTAAAATTCTTATCATGTGAAGGCAGCTTTAATCTATTTGTTGATCAGCAGAAAATGTATCTGCCCCAGTTTTGATAACTGATTTGATAATAGACAATTTTCAAGTTAAAATGACAAATATTCACTAATTCAAGCTTCTTATTTCTGAGGATTTGTTGCTTGTCTTTGTCTTGAATGTTAGTAATTTGAATATCTCGAGGTTTTCCTTGAGGTATTCAAATCTGAAGCCATCACCTGGGCCTTCAGGAAATTGTGACAAGCATTTATCCCTATTTTCTGATATTTTATAAAGCAATTTACTAATCGAGAAAGTAATAGGTGGATCAATTGATAATGACAATAATCACTTGTTCCAAACAGCCTGTATGATACACATTATAGTGCTCATCTGTGGCGACAAAATTAGACAAGGCAGAGAGGAGAGGGGGTTTATGGGATAGATGAGGGTGGTGGCGTAGGTAGAGGGAGGTGGATTTCCTTCTTTCTTTTTGTTATGGCTACCACAGGAACAGAGAGAGGAGCAGACGCCCTACAGTCCCAATTATAGATATCTTAGGACTGGGTAAACATGGACCATTAAAGCTGAGCCAAAAACACACACTCCTTAAAAGCGAGGACAAGCCACCGCTCAGCAGGAGATGTGTGTATGGTGTGTGTGTGTGTTGGCGAGTGTGTGCATGCTGCAGCTCAAGCACCCCGCATTTCCTGTGTACATGTGCACAAGTGTGTGTACTCAATTACCCTGTAGAGAAATAAATTGGTTGGAGGGAGAGGAGGGAGAGGAGGGGGCGAAGGAGACAAGGGGACAGGCTGCCGGAGGGAGATGTTAAATTGATCCCTGTCTTGCAGTTTCGGAGTTATCTGGAAAAAAAAACTGGTGCATGTGTTTGTGTTAGAGGTCCACATGTGCGGAGAGGAGTGATTTGAGCTCAGCACAGCAGGGAATCTGCCATTTGTCCAAACATGCATCGGCACAATGGAGCAGAGCTGGTGTGAGCCTAATGGTTACAGACACAAACAATTAGAATCCCAAACCCAGCCAGCTTCAGCATGTGTGAAATACACCTGTAATCCTGCTCTGCCTCGCTGCAAAGACCTCTGCAAGAATTCTCAAAGCTGCAAAGCGCGATTAATTTTTGATCAAAATCAATTAGTTTTTCCAACAGATCTGTGAGACTGTAACATATAAAAAAAGATTAGGAGCTAAGCTGGTTTACACCCAATATAACTCCAGCGATACTGAAAACTGAGATTACGCGTTGATGCCTCATAAATACTGAAATGTAATCCCATATTCAGAAAACTCTCATCCTATTTCATGCTGCCACTCTCATCTTTCTACGCGGATGTGTGCAGCGCTGAAACGATTAGTCGATATTTGATAAATTGTTGTGTTTTTTTAGAGATTAGCAAACTAAATACTTTTGGACTTCTTGTCAGACAAAACAATCAATTTTAAGGCTATGTGAGACTGTGGCAGACATTTCTCACAATTTTCAGATATTTTATAGACCACACAATTAATCAATATGTTGAGAAGATAAACAACACATGAACTGATAATGAAAAAATCGTGAGCTTTAGCCTGTGTGCGCACAGTACATGTAGAGGTAGAAGTAAGATAGATGCTTTGTTGAAGGAGACGGGTTGTCGTCTGGTTAAACTATTTAAAGAAATCAAATCACACACTCACACAATCCACACCGAAGCAGGCCGACTGAGACAAAAATAAAGCGACTGGTACAAAAATAGAGACATACAAAAAAGGATGAGGCAGACAGAGACAAAATGATGTTTAAGATATTTATAACACTCAGACTCGCATGAGAATTCACCTGACTCAAACTGCACACGCACTTAATGACACACTCGCTCACATTCAACCACCCACACACAGGCGCACACACATCTCCCACTGGGGTCATGTGGCGCAACTGTGCGACACAGATATGACCTTCGGGATAGAAGAGGATAGAGCACACACCTTCAGTGTAAGAGGCAAACGGCTCGGGCTCCAGAGAAAGGGTAGTGATGTCGGAGCACAGGACCTGGATGGGGCTCAACATCCTGGGGGAGGACTCCAGGGTGGAGAGGGGTGGACAGGATGGGCGGAGCTCTTCAGGCTATAGCCAGGAGCAGCCCTGCAAGAGGAGCAAGGAATGGAGGGAAGGGAGGGGAGGGAGGAGGGAGGGGAGCAGAAGGTAAGGAGGGAAGGACCAGGGAGGGTGGATGGGGTTAAGGGTAGGGACTGAGTTACTGCATCACCACATCTGGCCATGAGTACTCATCAGAGAATAAAAATACTTCTACTATATTTATGATCATTCTGTATCTATACAACATGATGTATTCACATGTTGGGCTTGGCAGGAAGGCTTGCGAGACATGCAGGATGGACAGAGAGAGACAGCTCGAAGGACAGAGTCTTAATGTAGGCCTCTTTTCTGACAGGTGAAGTTCTGCAGGTGTAACAAGAAACATAGATAGCTCTCACATTTCCCCAGAGGTGACTGACAATGATTGACAATTAGAAGAGAGCAGTGAGAGCTGGTGAAAGCTCACTTACTCACATACGAGTATGATGACTAACAGTTACTTCCATTATTGATTAGCCTGTCAAGTTAAAATGTCAGATATAATGACATCTGCTCATCACAGGTTTCTAAAGTCCAAAGCAATCTATAAACTGTTAAAGAGATATGTAGGGTGTTTTGAAGTCGGGTTATATGAGGTACTTATCCCTAGTAGGTATATTTCTGACAGTAGATGACAGTTGGTGCGCCCCCGACATCAAGACAGAGGCAGAAGTACCAACACGCATGCAAAGCAATGTAGTATCTAATATAAAACGATATCCATTTATGTGTACGCTATACTTAGAATATTTTCTGACGGAGAACTTAACTGAACGTGAAACGTATCTGTACTGTTTTAGTCAACCTTTGAAGAGAACCTAGATGAGTTTCAATTTCAGCTCAGATCCCCCATCAGAAAGGGCTGTCTGGCAGGCAAGGCAAAGCAGTGAAAACACTGTAAATATAGCGTACACTTAAACGGATATGGATTTAAAAAATCTTTTAGGTGGCAAAAAGCTGTTTTGCTGTCAGTCCCATCCACAGTAGTACATTGCTTTGCTTCCATGCCGGTACTCCTGTCTATTTCTCCAAATAGTGGGCGCACCAACCATCATGTACTGTAAGTAATACACTGACTATAGATAAGTACAGTACCTCATACAGCCCCGCTTAAAAACACCTGAACTATCCCTTTAAGTCTGCATGAGCAACAGTTGAAAAACCCAAAAGAAAAACAGTTTCAAATTATATGAAATTAGGACAAGTAAATATTAATGCTGGAGATGCTGCAGTCAGCAAATGGTTGGTATTTTTACTTCTAGAGTTACATATACAGCTTATATTTATACATTTTTATTGTTTTTACGATGTAAAATTTACCATTTTGTGATTTTCACTTAAAAGCATTGATACTTGTATATGGTGCATATCCCGATAATTATGGGGGTTGGCTCACATTATTTATGAAATGGGATCAGTCATAAATAATTTCTATTGTTTTATTTGTAACTATAATGTTAAACTTCAGAATTTTGATGCAACATATAATTATTTTTTCCTCATCCATCCTTGAATCCAATGAAGCTCCAGTCAGAGGTAAGGGTGTAGCCAAGGGAGATACAGAGGAGGGCAAAGGAAGTCAGAGGAAGGGAGTAAGAGATGGAGGAAAGAAGGGAGGGGGGGGGGTTAAGGTGGAGGGAGGTTAAGCATCCCTCCCCTGAAGGAGTTAAAGGGCAGGGGAATCCCCATGGGATACAACACACTGTTATGTATGCGCACACACACACACACACACACTCATATGAACACACACAAAATCCTTGCAGACAGACACACTCACATGCACAGACCTGACCAAACAAAAACAAAACAGAGGACAAAGACGTGAATATGAATATGCAACACATACAAAAAAGTAATGAAAGATGGAGAGACACACAGGAGCTAACGAAATACACCCAAGCATAAAATCACATGCACCACCTCTCTTTCTCTTTGACGCACACACATACACACACACTTACAGAGGCACATTGTGTTTGAGCCTTTACAGCACTGTTGGATAATTGTTTGGCAGACGCGCCACTTCAGCACCGGGCAATGCTGCGAGTTGCATTAGAGGACCGATGGGGAGAGGGAGAGAGAGGGAGGCAGTGGGGGATGGAAATGGGGAGGAGAACGGGTGGGTGGGGGGGTGGGGTGAACATTGAGGAAAAGGTGGAGGGGGTTGGAGTGGATGTGGAAGAGGAGGCAGGTAATGAATCATTTTGTTTATTTGTGATGCAAAATTATCTTTTTTGGTCAATTGTGAGATTGATTTTTAGAGCACAATTTTCTACTTATTCTTTTGCAACGATCTATTTTCAGGCTGTCCATGTGTTGCCCAGTTCCTTTCAGACCGATAGTGTTCAGTGATGTGTCCACCTCGCTGTGAGCTCATCAGCAATTCACCCTGAATAATGTCCACGTCTGCCTGAGATGTGTGGAATAATTAATACTGCCATTATTGGTGGGTGGAGATGACCTGTCAATCATATTGGCCAAGCGTGAAAAGTGCCGTGTTTATCATCACGGACTGTTGCTATGGCAATAATAGATGGTTGGTGATGGATGCTAAGACTCTGAAATGGACAAAGAATACTTCTCATGCAAACACTGTATGTGCAAGAAAAGACAGACACACGCACACAGATATTATTCAGTCTTCTCAGCAATATGTTGAATGCACACATGCGCGTTAACACAATCAACAGGCAGCACTACAGGTCTCCCCTGACTACAGTACATGCTTCTGTGTGAGGGATATTATATTACAGGCACCGACACAGGAAGCATCATAATTCCCTTTCTGCAGTGATACAAGGATCACAAATGAGCTCGCGACACGTTCATGACCCCCAAATGATAATCCTCTGTTCTGGTCTAAGAGGCGTGGCGAACAATGAGCCGAGTGTAAGAAACAGATTGGGGACAGACCAACAGGCAGGAAAGCAGACGGGGAAGCTAGAGTGCAGGTGAGATTAGTGGTGTAATTGAGATTAGCAGAAGGGAGGTGGGGGGGTTATCCAAGGTTATAATCCATCCATTTTATGAAACAAACCAGAAGAATTCATTGGTTTGTACAGCTTTGTGTGCTGCTGAATTTTTTTATATTCCCCCACCTGAAAGATGATACTCAAAATATTCAATCTGACACCATGCATGTGTGTGTGACTATCGTGAAGTGAAATGACATGTGAGTACAAAAGAATGTGGTGGCTTGTTTTTCTGGAGATGTCTGCTAAAAAAACTATTCTCCTACACAAACAGAGACATACATACACACATTTGGACACAGGCCAGATCAATACTTCCCTGCAGCTTGACAAAATAGCTATTACAGAAGGTAAGGAAGTGGTTATAAAAGCATAAATAAACAAAAACACCAGATGAGGGAAGGAACTGGCTTCATGTTGCAGAGAGGAAAGTGTTTTGCTCCCTAGTTCTTGTCTACAACTCTGTCTGATCAACACAGAGCTTACAGAAGATTAGGAAGCTAGTCTTTGCATACCCACACTTTGTCACACACACACTCCAGACGTCCGATACATAGACACACACCCACATGGGAACACACTTAAACACACACTTTGTGACATATATCAGCTCACTGTCATGCTCTTACCTTCAGTCACATAGTTGTGGTCGGGGAGGAAGCCGCGGTGGTTGAGCGTCGGAGTGGCGTCAGTGTCTTCGCCCATCAGCGGGGCTGGGGTAAGCGCCCGTCTCGGTGGGGCAGCGTGGCGGTGGCAGATCAGTGGTGGAGGGGATGGTGGGGATGCCGGCCAGCGCAGCGCCCATACTGTTGCCCGCAGACGCCTCCTCAGCACAAGGGCGCAGAGCCGAGCATCCTATCCTTAAATGAGGGAGCGGGCTGGTCCCGAAGGAGGGATGGGTGCCTGTAGGAGTTCACACGACTGCTTCTGGGAGCCAGATGCAAACCTGCAGGAAGAGGATTATTTGAAAACAGTTCAAAAGAGGTGAGGCAAGACAAATCCAGCGCAGCCCGAGTCCACTCTGCAGCTGCTGAGCCCAGGTGTGGCCAGACCAAGTCGAACATATACAACATACATACACTGTGCTATCAGAAATGGATAAAGTCCCCACTTATTAATGCTCCAAGAGAAGAGAGAAGATGAAGAGGAGGAGGAGGAGGAGGAGGAGGAGAGTAGGGGGAGGGGAGAGAGGGATGAGCAGAGCCCCTGGTCGGTGTATCTGCAGTGCTGCTGCTTCTGCAGTGAACTCACACTCACACGTATACACTCATATACAGCAGGACAAACACACTCACCTACACACTTGGCAGCGTGTGGGTCAGGTGCTCCTCGGTGGATCCTCCATGAATAACGTCTCTCTCCTCCTCGGCAGGTAACCCTCTCTCTGGTTTCTCGGCTGTTCCAGTACGAGGAGGAAAACCGTGCTGGTCCTGCGTTCTGCTGCAGTCTGCGCTCTGGCGTATGTATGAAAGGCAGAGTGAGAGGTAGAGAGAGGGGGAGGGAGAGTGAGAAAGAGAGAGAGAGGATCTGTTCTGCTGCGTTGGTACGTGTGCGATGCTTCAGAGAGAGCAGGTCCCGCCCACTCCTCGGCGCAGCCAATCGTCACAGAGCTCAGATCTGTCTGACCACTTACTGATTAACTATGATAAAGTAACGGAGAGAGACAAGTTAATTTATTATTGCTGTTGGGTTTTCTATGATGTGATTTTGTGTTGATGAAAATGTGAAATTCAATCAAGTTTAAGTTGAAAAAGAAACAGAGGGGAGGGGTGGTGTCGGCGACAGAGTCGGAGTGGCAGTCTTACAAGGCTGTGAATAATGGGAAATAGTGTGACCAGGTGTCTGTCTTTAAGAGGGACTGCACAGCATTTTTATCCCTTGTCCCTCGTGTCACATATTGAGACGTCCCACATTTTCATTGGCTCTAGTTTTCAAAAGACAAACAACTGCAGGACAGATGCTTTTTTAAAATCTAGCTTTTATCCTATGGCTGTGAATAAAGCAGGGAAGGCTGTCATTACGGGGCTGTGATTGCTGTCAAACTGTGATAAAATTGGGTGTTAACACAAAGTTATAAGCTATGTCAATGTAGGTGGAATATGATGGAAACTACAACAAAGAAAAGGAAGATCAGCTACAACAAAGACTGTGAAACTATTTATAAGCTGGTGGAAGGCGATTCTCAGAGTTTTTTTTGTAAAATTTGCCTGTTATTTTTCATTTTCACACAGGGAGAATACGACATGAAGCAACAGAGTTCACGTGGTCTCACAAGAGAACTCACGTGAGGTTCAAAGGGAGATGTGCCGATCTATGGGTGCATTCGTGCAAAGCATAGAGATGATAAGGGGCAGGATAGAAATGTTTATAAATGAAGTTAGATAGACATTATATACAAATTGTAGACTACCTCACAGCCTTGGTAATGTGTCCCACATTGTTCCACACAAATATACCCTTTGTCCCACACTGGGTTTGTCAGGATCAGGTCACCTATTGGGAGACAAAGCAGAGAATGGCAGAGAGAGGATGAGACTGTTTCACTTGACTGAGTGCTGAATATGAACTACAGTACAGTGACTACTAGAGGAATCACCTGGAGACATAATTCGATTAGCACAGAGACGAATAACACAACACTGACACACACACACACACACACACACACACAGTTTAACACACAGCAGAATCTCTTCTAGGTAGGGCTGAGTGCTAATTCAATTACTGTCTATCAGCTTAGAGCTGTATCATATCAAGATATGATCTTATCATGACATCGTTCTACGAATTTCTGTATAACTTTTGGGAAATTTCTTGTTGTGAGTTAGATGAGAGGATCACTCTCATATCTGTCGTTAAATATGATTATAACGCCAACAGTCGGTTAGCTCAGCTTAGAAAGGATCAGTAATGACTACTGACTGTAAGAGCAATACTTAAACTCACACACCAACACACACACACAGAGGCTTCAGTCAGCATGAGGGGCTGCCAGTGACAGTTGGTGCCATCATTGGTGCTGGCTGTCTGCCACCAGGCTTTAAACACCCCCCCCCCCACAGCAGGGAACAAGACGAGCTGTTTATCTGACTTACTCCAAGACTGGCAGCATCGCCCTCCCCCACGACTTACCAATGATGGGCAATGCTCCACTGCCATATCTGCCCTTCTAACTGCCCCCTGCCAGCCGAACATTCACCACAAAGCTCCCCTAAGCCCACCCACTGTTCCCCACACAGCGCTACTGTTCTACCTGCACGTCTCCACCTATTCACCCCAACCATATGCCACCAAAAGCCCCCCCTGGTTAAATCTATAAACCCATAAGGTTTCAGTGTTCAGCTCCCATCAGTGTAAGATCTGACCCATTTGCCAAACCC
The DNA here is from genome assembly GCA_947000775.1 of Pterois miles. Classification (NCBI taxonomy): domain Eukaryota; kingdom Metazoa; phylum Chordata; class Actinopteri; order Perciformes; family Scorpaenidae; genus Pterois; species Pterois miles. The sequence goes on along the minus strand of CAMQGK010000277.1, from coordinate 3,080,901 downwards.
AAAGCAGAGAAGGAGAGGCGAGACACAATACTTGTGTTTTTATGTATTTTCACTATTCTTTGACATGCTGACATATCTATTGGTCCATGTCAAAGCATTCTCATCCCAACTTGATGCTTTGTCAGACCCCTCAGTGTCAATTTTCAGTGGCATTAAATACTCTTAATTTGTGAAGGAAACAAAAACACTTGCTTAGGTTAAGGCAGTAAAACCACTATAGTTGGGTTTAGGAAAAGACAACATGGTTTTTACGACATTTGTTGAGTGAAAATGACACTGAACGTTGTTAACAGGGAACATGAATGAACAGCTGATTGTAGCATGACAAATGGGACATGAACTGTGGTCTGCTGGATGAAAGCCTTTTCGCTCTTAAAGCTACGTCACCACACTCCCGGCGCACTTTCCCTTTACGTTTGATGCAGCTCAGCACTGTGCCTAAAGCTATTCTAGTCATAAATCAAAAATAAACATGAATGAATGAATTAATTAAAATAAATTGTACAAGTGTATAAGGGTTTAAAACATTATGATCAAAGTGTATGATTTTCCATGCTCTATTATATCTTATATGTTTTTGCAGCAATTTTTGGGTAGATACTATTTGTTACAAAGATATGGGGCTAAATTTAACCAGTTTTTACCAATTGAGAATTAATAAAAATGATCAATAATTACTCCAAAATACAACATTAAGACATCAAGACTTTGAGGAAAACCATAGAAAAAGACATTTTCTAGTAGATGGAAATACAACACACATAATGCATGAAATAAATGGCATATTTTTTTACCAAAAACTGTATGTGATTATCATGAAGTGGGCATGTCTGTAATGGTGGGTAGGTGGATAGGTTTACATTATAGTTAACGGAAAGCCCTGTGTGTCTCATACCGATGGTGAAGGCCGCCTTAAGCATCGGTATCTGACGTTGACAGCCGTGACAAAGCGTCGGTCTTTGGGAATGGGAACGAGAACAGGCTGTCTATGTAGACTGGCTGAAGCTATAAAGACATTTGGATATATCAATCATTCAGGTCTGTTATAGTGCTGCATAACATATCTAACGTTGGTCCTTTTGCAATGTGCTTTCAATTTATTGTTCACTAAATTAAGAATGAGGATCTGTAATGGTTTAGAGGTTAGGTGATTATCAAAAAAATATTCAAAATTTTGGTAATCCATTAAGTGCACAAATGCTATGCATTAGCTAAACTATGATGACTTGCTCCTTTTTACTGCTGTATTATTTTACATCAGTGTTAATAAATTTGTTTTGTACTGTTGATTACAGCTGTCCTCGACCAAAATTCTTAGTCAATGCTCATACACCGATTTTTTGACTATTCATTGATTTAAGCGACAGAAACTGAGTTTCTTCTCATAGAATCACACAAAAGCACCACTTTAAACTTTGTATGTACCAGATAAGCTAATTAGTGTCTGAAAATAACGACTAATCAACTTAAGAGCAAAAAGCACTACTGTTAATTAAACAAGAAAACAAACAGTATCATAACAGCATAACAATATACACAATATATAATCATTAAAAGTGTAAGATCTAGGTCATACAATGTTTCTTACAATGTTTTCTAACTGTCTCTCTTCAGGTCACCTGCTGGCTGCTGGGACATCACTGATTAGCATTTAAGCTAACCAGAAGTAGCATTACTGGAAATATTCAACCCATAAAGAGCTAAACAGAGGCAATTTGTAATACACAGTCACGTTAACAGAAATAACTAATAGGTTAGGTGGGACAGAAAACTCGCTCAAAAACAGTCTTGACACGTTATAGCCGTGTAGCATTGCTATGGGTAACGTGCTAGCTAACAGTTGCCTGGTTCATTAGCTAGCTAACTAGCTAGCTGTGGTAACTTCAGCCACAACGCTTCCGGACGATTCATGGCGATGTTAGCACACTTTTTACTCACCTTTTAACTCTGGCTAGTCCTCCACCAACCAACGGGATGACAAACGTCTTTAGCTTGCTATGTTCAGCTTTCTTTACCAGCAGCTACTGCATGTCTCTCTGCATGTGGCAGGTGTCTGCCTGCTGCTGGAAAAACAGTGCATTCATTAGGGAAGCTGGACTGAACTAAACAGTACATTTTCAGGCTTAAAAAAAACAACAAAAATCAATAAGCTGAAACATTTCTTAACAACAAAATTGTACCCCATTGTATTTGGGTGGCACCAGATTTTTTTTTTCTTATTTTGGTGAAACAACCAAGGGTTTTTTAATTTGTATTTATGTAAAATGAAAATGCTCCTGGAAGAGATTGCACAACAGAAAAAAACTCTAATGAATAATATATTAAGTGATCAACAGCTGTGTACATCAAATAAAAGAAAAATCCATCCATATTTCAATGTCCTACAATCCCATTTTTATGGTGAAAAAAATAAGCTGTTAGTGAAAGTAGCAAGCTCACACATCATCAGCCAGACTCCCTAACTGTCCTCACTCACACTGTGAAACCCTCATCATCATAGTAATCACGTTAACACACTAATCACCATCATCGCCCCTGCATGCGGCAGGTTTTTCCAGGTACAGTAAATCCACTGCAGCTTGTCCTTGTTAACCTGCCGTGTGTCTGACCCGGGGTCTGTGAGACAGCAGACTCCAGTCTGTCTGCCATTCAGCCGTGAACACTTGGCCTCGGGACAGGTCCTGTTACCTTGGTGACAGTGGAGCGTGACCACCCACCATCCCCAACTTGGACCCAATGCCCTGGTGAATCTGAGCTGTCCCGCAGTACAGACGGTGGGGACACCAGAGGAGAATCTTCATTTGGTTTTACATTTAATCCCCACTTCCAAATTTGTATATATCAGAACAACAATATAAAAATAACACTCTTTGTTAAGGGAAAGATGTACTATCCTGATTGCTGGGTCTATCTACCTATCAAATAGCTCTTAAGAAATTAAGTATTTACATGTGCACAAGAGGAACCATAACTAATATGTTTAATTATTAATCTTTGTTAATAGTGATAAATAAAAGCAGGTTATCTCAGATGGGTATCAAATGCCACAATTCAACCCACATTCATTCTGCCTCATAATACACAGGCAGTACCCAGTACCCAGGATTGTCCCATGTAGACTGATTAAAATTCCCATATCATTCTCATTTCCAGGATCATACCTGTATGTTCCTAGAACATGTTTACACGTGTAATGTTCAAAGCGCCTTATTTTCCTCGTACCATCAGTCTGAATATGCCTGTGTTTTACTATAACGCTCCGTTTTAAAGCATTTCAATGGAAATGCAACAAGAATTGTGTTGCCAGGCAACAGCTTGGCTCAGTGTTTATTTCCTGTCAGCTGATGTCATTCATTCACTTATGGTGCCTTCTAATGAAACTCGTGAACTCCTGTTTACAACATGGGAAGTCGTGTCCATGATATGCTTGCAGTTCAAGTGGTTAAGTCTTAACCCTAGAACACTAACGTTGGGTGATTTTCACCCACACAATTCTTGTTATGTGATTTTCATTGTGTTGCCATTGTCTGAGTTTCATGGGTCCTTGGGTAGCTTCAGGCTGCTTACTGATGTTATTAATTGTATGTTTGTTTCCCTCCTCCCATCTTTGGTTTTTTCAAGAGGCATGTGTTCGGGTGATTTTCACCCAACTTTAGTGATAGAGAGTAACATATTTTATGACTTTAAGACTGTGCCTTCACCAGACAAGGCCCACATGTCCTAGGAATAAGTGGACCGAAGAACAAGTTCCCAGCTCCATTTGTTTTTTTGTTCTAAAATGTATCATTCAGGATTACCTGTTTTTTCAATAATTTTGCTGCCTTTTTAAAGGGTCCGCCATGGTACCTTTTTTTTAATTTATGTGATATTGCATATTTTGAAATTAAAGAAGAGTACTACAATTTGGCATACAGTGTTGTACTTTTACATAAATTGATGAAAACTGCATTTTATCAAGGATATTGTATTGGGTAAAATATACCCAACGTTAGTGATGGTGTGACTTATTTTAACGTTAGTGTTCTAGGGTTAAGACCACTGCTGCTAAGCAACGGTAAAATTAACGTTACTGTCAGCGTTTACAAGCCACTTAGGCTAACAATTTAGCAAGCTAGCAACTGGCTAACATAATGCAGTAATTGCAAAGGCATAATGACAGAGGAAAAAGATGAAATTGTTGGTAATATCAACAGTTACCTCAGATATGTAACAAAATTATGAAGAAAAACATTATATGACTAAAATGATTATGATTAAATATATTAACTTATTATGTACTGAAAAATGACTTTCCATGGCCTCCCTCATTTCTGGCATCAACAAACATGTTGCAATTCGTGAACTCAGAGCTTTCAGAAACTCTCCACTAACAAGGTCATGAGTACCACAAGAGGCGAGCATTCATATGGACTCTTCTCATGAGCACAACCCCATTAGAAGGCACCAATAAACTGAAACCGGAAATAAATCAGGAATGAATGCTCACATTCCCGACGGAAATCAGAAATCCTGACAGCTTGTTTCCAAGGCAGAGGTTCTGAAAACGGGCTGTGTGTATTTCTCTGTGGACTGAGCTGTTGCGATACTGTCACAGTACTTATATAACACTTAAACCTTCTTTATTATTTAAAAAAGATATGGAAATCTCACTTCTTTCAATTTGGGACCTTTAAGTTTATAATCTCCAAATGTACGACAGAAATCAATTCTTATGACCATCCTTGGAAGGTGTCTTCCAGTCTTTGAGAATCAGATTTTTTAGTTAGTACATTTCCCATCATCACAGATGATTGTACAGTATGAGAGGGAAGTGATAAAGGAGTACTGTATTTTATAGTTCTTTTATATACTGTACATTAGAAAACATGTCAAAAATATTAGACCAAAATAAATTTAAAACTGGCTAAAATTCCCCATCTCTCTCTCTTAGCAGATAAAAAGTAGAATCTCAGGCACAGTAAATGGACCTCTCTAGAGGGAGTGGACGTTGAGACTCCGACACCACTCAGGCCTACAGCCGGTCAGCGTGATAACGATCAGCGTCATTCATCAGGAGCACCGATGTGTCCAATCAGACGCAGCGATGCTTGTGAGTGTCTGTCTCTGTTGACCTGGCGCTTCTCTCCGTTCCCACCCCCACTCCAATGTGCAGACACAGGGTTGCTTAGCAACCCAAGAGCAGCCTATGTAGAACACACACTCATTTGTGCAGACAACCCCCCCCCCCCCCCACACACACACACTCTCTCTCTCACACCCCACACTCCACACACACACACACTCTCACACACACACACACACACACACACACACACACACACACACACACACACACACACACACACACACACACACACACACACACACACACACACACACACACACACCCAGGAACTCTGAAGGAGGAAGATAATGTACTCCCAGCCCTCCATCTTGCTCTGTGACCCCCAAAATGTGAAGAGAAATAGCCAAACCCTGCTGCCTGGAGGAGATCCAACCCAGTAACCGTGGCCTGGTCCCTTCTCCTCACACACACATGAAAACATGCACACATAAAGTCCACTGCCTGAGTTGAAGCTACACCTGCACTCAACTGTATAAACAAAATAAATGCAACATAATAGTGAAACAATCCCATCAGCGTCTTTGACAAAAATCCCTAGTTACCACATCATAAATTATCTACATCCAGAACCTCATTTAATATTTTGTGATTCTGACTGATTACCGACAGAGTTAAGTGGGCAGCCATGAAATCAGCATTTCCAACAAACAAAGCAGAGCTTTTAGAAGATGAAAGTTAAAAGCGTCTCCCCAGTCTAACACTATTAGCACATTAAGCGAGCGCTTAAATACAGTCAGCAGACGATGGATCAACGCAGTGCCTTGAGCAGGAGACAGCACTATAATCCCCTAAAGGGGGGTTTCACTACAGTAATGGCAACCCGTATGAAACCGCAACCCCTGGGGAGTGGTGGGACTGGGTAGATTATGAGCAGCCTTGGGGCGACACTAAACCCCTTACAGCCCCACACACACACACACACACACACACACACACACACACACACCACAGTGAGTGTACCCACTTAAATATAACCATAACATGCATGAACACACACACTGAAGCATGCTGGAAAATGCAAAAGATAAAGACAAGAGAGTTATACGCATATACAAATAAACACACACAATATCTAAGAGTATAATTTGACTGATTCCTCACATCTCCAGCTGTGTAGGGGCAAATATTTCCTCTCTTTTAACATCTGTATGACATGTTTGGGGAGGAGGGTGCTGTAACTGGGGTGTCAGGGGGGTAATTTTAGTCTTGGGGGATTATGGTTTGGTGATGGAATGACTCTTTGGGCCGAGGGCAAGGAGATGGCAGGAGGTTGAAAGTGTGTTTTTTTTTTTTCCTGGCGAATTAAAGCAGCAGCCTCAGGGGCAAGAGAAATGATCTGAAACATGGTGACATAAAAGGTAAAGAGCACATTACAGCCTGATTCCTGCTGGACAACAGAATGATAACAGTGTGGCCTGGTGATAAATACTGACGAGGACATGGATACCTGACAGGGATACAGTTATTATTACATACCATCTGTGAAAACAAATGGAAAGGACAAATTTATAAATCAAATCACTGTGGAGCCTTTATACTTTCATCTAGTTTTACACAGCGCCAGAGGGCAAAACATGTGTAAATCACCAGACACATTATTTTGAGTGGGTATGTCTATAAAATATCTACACACAGCGTACCTTTTATTACATAAATTTACTGGTAGTATGTAGTCTTTCCTTCCAGCCTGTTCAGCTGTTCATTTGTTGCCTCTCTCTCCTCCCCCGGGGAAAAGCTGCTTACAGCAGAAAGGAGATTACAAATGACCAAATATACAAACAGAAAACACTGTAAAGCCTATGTGACCCCTGCCTGTGAATACACACACACACACACCTATTTTGAAACCCAAATCTATATGCAGATTTGGGTACTATTTAACCCAACACTTTCATCCACACATAAATACAGTACTTACACAGTATATTCACTTAATGGTCTGTAAGAGCCTGCAGCTTTACTTACTGAGGATTCAATCCTCTCACATTAACAGCAGTTCACTCACACACACACACAGACCTGATCTGACCCATAAATCCATAAAACTCTATAAGCAAGACATGTACCCGTTCCTACAACCAATGTAGGGCTGGTCTTTGGTTGTGCTCTCTTTTGAACGATTTCATTTTTATAACTGTGTGTGTAAAAACCCAGAGGGAGAGACAGACACAGGTGACCTTTGGGGGAGGGGAGGTCACCGGAGGGGGTCACTGGCTGTAATCACTCAGTGAGCAAACCAAGGGCTCAGCAGTCCGGGGAATACACGGCCACAGCTCGGCCAAGCCTATCTCAGCAGTCGAGTGTGTGTGTGTGTGTGTGTGTGTGTGTGTGTGTGTGTATGAAAGGGAGGGTGAGCGAGACAGGGACAAAGGTCTCATCAACCTCCAAATATCCTACATCCTCAATGCATTTTAATGTAGCCCTGTGTAGAGTAATTGGGCTGAAGCTGTATCTGTGACAATGAAATCAGGTGGGTAACTACCTAGAGCTGCAACAATTCATCAATTAATAACTTAGTTGTAAACTATTAAATGAATCTATCTAAACTATTGTATAATCAATTAATCGGTTTGAGTAATTTCTTAAACAAATGACATTCTCTGATTGCAGCTTCTTAAATGGGTATATTTTCTGGTTTCTTATGACAGTTAACTGAAAATATTTGAATTGTGGACAAAATAAGACATTTGAGGGTGTCATCTTTGGGTTTGGGTAACACTGCTCCACATTTTCTGACACATTATAGACCAGACAACTTATTGATTAATCAAGAAAACAATGAACAGATTAAGCAATGATGAAAATAATCATTAGCTGCAGCCCTATATCTACCAAAGCTAGTGTTTTTAGTATGAAATTAATTTTTGTGTTACTATCCCTCCACTGTAATAAAAATAAAAATAACTATATGGTGGAAACACAAAGTTTAAAGTTGATATAAACTCACTGTAATTTTGGTAGATAGCCACTGGATTTGACTAACTAAGCCTGCTGAAAACTCATATAAAATGAACATAGATTTTGTACCCCATCACTTAAATTAAATCACATTAGTAAGGACAGTTTTCAGGGCTGATGTGGAGGGACTTATGACTTGGCATACATTCAAAACTGTGAACCCTTTAACAAAAAGGAACTGACATAAAAATGTCTTGGTACTGTTAAGATTCTTATAAAGGCACAAAACCGTTCAGGCTTTTACACACACTTGCACAAAAATCAAACTGTAGGCTAAAAACTGGGTTTTGTGCAGGTTAACACAGAAACCAAAATGACTTGTATACTCACATTTTGCCTTCTAAGCACATGCTTATAGACAGCGACCGTGAGAGATGGCATGATGACACAAGTGCATACATCAGGGAAAAAGATCTGCAAATATAGGGCACATGTTAAAACATGCTGACAGAAACATTTTTATCAAAATCTATTTGGCCCAAAGCCATCCCATAAATTTTTCATATGCTGACACTGCCCCCTGGTGTCTGGCAATGAATGATGCAACAATATTAGACCGTACTGAACAATGGCTTCATGTTTCTGGATGAGAAGAACAAATACTGTACATGAGTACATTATTTAATTTCACTTTGCAAAAACAGGATGGAAAATAAAAGTACAGCTTTTCTTTAACAATATGGTTGTGTACTTGTTGCAATAACACGTTTAAATTTTACAACACTGTTGAAATAAAAGTTTGAGAAGATGGGCGGTACGTAAGCACAATTTTGAAAGAAGAGATGTGCTATCCTACCTCTGCATGCCACATGTCTAAATCTAATACCAACTAGACTTTCTTCATTGGCTTTATGAAAAACATTATTTAAAAGTTCTTTCACTTCAAGTAATGAAAAGTGTTGTGTCTAGAAGGCAACCCTCAAGTTGGGAAACTTTGCAGGATGGTTAAGGTTAGGCATTAATTTCAAATAGTTAAGGTTAGGACAGGTCGTCGGACAGTGAGTATTGCGAGAAATCTTGCATGTTTTTGCAGATTTCCGGCCACATTTTGCAATTTGTGGGTTACCTTTTAGACACAACCATTTAAAAGGTGCTCAGATCTGTTCAGTGCCTTTTCACTGAAACATCATTGGAAGGTAGTGTCATCCTGGAGAAAAGTTATTTTCTTTACAACAATAGATACCATTTCTTATTAATGGATGATTATATCCAGTCATTTACAGTACAGTTAATACAATGCTATCCTTTTAGTGTGACCTATAATTTGGATATTGAATCATAATTGAAAATAAAATTAAGACACTCAAATAAAATGTACTTTGACCATGTATTAACTACATGTAATAAAATTTGATGGTGGTTAATCTGACGGTTGCCCCGCATCAAATTTGAAAAACAAACAAACAAACAAACAAACAAACAAACAAACAAATAAATACTTTCAAACTGCTTTAAGTGTTCAGAAATAAGTTTAGGTGGGACCCAGTAGGTAATCCTGAAACAAGTTTGTGAGATTTATTTTGCAAACAAATTTAAAGTGCAGAGACGATGTTTTTTTTTTTTTAATCTTTTCAAATGGGATTAGGGCCTATGTCAGGCTCCTGCTGATCATCCATGTAGTAAGGATCTCCTTGATGGACTCTGTGATTGTGCACCCTCAGGTTCCCCCTGTGGGCGAATCTCTTCCCGCACTCTGTGCAAGCAAAAGGCCTCTTTCCCATGTGAACGTCCCGTTGGTGGGCCCTCAAGTTCCCACTGCGGGCAAAACGTTTGCCACACTGAGCACAGCCAAAAGGCCGCTCGCCTGTATGTGTGCGAGTGTGCACCGTGAGCTCAGAGGGAGTGAGGAAGCTCTTGTCACAAAACTGACAGGGATGCAGTCTGACTCCTGTGTGGCGTAGGAGGTGTCTGCGCTGGTGGGAGGGGTAGGTAAAACACTTGGTACAGTACGGGCAGGTGTAAGGTCGTCCATTCCCTCCGCTAGGAGCTGGAGAGTGGCTGAGAGTGTTTGTGTGTCGTAGTGTGAGCGACTGTGAGTTGGACTGTGATCTGAGAGGGTCTCTATTGCCAAAAGTTGTGACCCGCCGTGTGTGATTGATGGGGCCTCTCCCGCCCCTGTCATCTCTGGGCCTCCATGGTGATTCCCCAGAAGGGGCTTGAGGCTGAATCTGCCGAGCCCCCCTCTGCCCCACGCCCTGGGACGAGTTCTGATTGGAGTTGTGGTTCTCAGGCTCCTGGTCCAAGAAAGGGAAAGAGCTATCGTCATCTTCGTTGCTGGTCTCGTCTGAGCCAAAACCCGGTCGGAAGCAGGGTGTGTCTGTGCCAGTGCTGCTGCTGGCTGGACCGGAGCAGCTGGTGCCTTCTGCCTGCAGGTTCTCCAGATTGGACACCCCACCTCGGGGGGTGTCCAACCCTGGTAACCACTCTCCCGGTTGAGCTAGGCTTTGATCAGGTCTGGGGGAGCAACGTCCACTCTGGGAAATGGAGAGGAAAGGGGTGGAGGCTTGATCTTGGAGGGATCTGTGGTCTGCACTGCCCTGATCCCAATGAGACACTGCAGAGAAATTAGGGGGGTGACAATTGATCTCACCACCTATAATAAAATACATTTACACTCAAAGTAATTTCATAAGTAAGTAATAAATAAATTCATCTTGCTTTAGCATTCAAAAGGCAAAATAGTATATAGTGGTAAGAGAATATTAGTGACATCTTACATTTGGTCTTGGCTTGGGTGGCTGACAGGGTATCTATCAGCCTCTGGGCCCCAGCAGTAAGGCTTCCCTCTGGGACTTGAACAGCAACAGACCCAAGGGTAGGTCGTGATCCAGCACGCTGTGGAGAACAAGTAAAACAGGTCTGTAAAATGCAGAAAAGTCAACAGGTGTGGTCGAGAAATCATGAAGGCTTAAATACTTCAGTTTTTATTGATGAGCCAACTTTTGAATCATGACTCTATAGTCAAACCTCATGTTTTACTGAAGCTCCATCCTGGCCTGTGACCTCTTCTTTCAGCCCGCTGAGGCTCTGTCTGAGTCCTTCTTCTGCTGGGTCTGAATGAGAAGACATGTCCTTTCCCACATTCAGTCCTGAGCAAGAAAATGTAGGTGGTCAGTGTATCAGTACAGCCTCCTCTGAACTTGACTTGAATAAGACCAAGTGAGCAGCATTACCTGATCCTGTCAGGGTCTGCTGCCTCAAGCTTCCCTCTCTGTCTCCAGATGACATCTCCCCTTGCTCGCTGCCTCCACCCTTCGCCTTCTGCCTCCTCTCCACTTTCTCCAGCTTGCCTCGGAGGATGGAGATCTCCTCTGTTTTCTGCGCTAGCTCCACCTGCTGTTCACACAGGCTCCCCTCGAAGATCTTGGCTATCTCGCAGACAGCGGCTGCCAGCAGTGAGTCCATGACGGTGGCCAGTTGTGCGTGGAAAGCACTCCTCACAGACTCCATTGTCTTTTGTTTCAGGGGTGTTTTAATGTCAACGACTGACTGTTTTACACTGTAGTTGGCGTCCAGAGACAGACGAGGCACGATGTGGCTACCACTGTACACTCCTCTGCCCTGGCATCTATGAACTGCCATGAAATGTTGCCATGTTAAGTAGCTACGTCATGTTCAATAGACTTATTGCATATTGAATATCGCAGCAATTTGCTTTTAAAACCCTTTTCTTTGTGATTAAATATCCCCTGTCCGGCTCAGTCAAGCTATGGTGCCAAGGCTGTATCTTGTAAGCTAACGCTACAGCTAGCTACTGACAAGCAATGCGGTGTAATGCAGAGACCCACTTTGCATCGTATATTAACACAAACAACCAACTTCTAGCTAGCTACAAGAAAACTGGCTGTAAACAGGCATTGCAGTCAGTGACGATATGCTAACTAATGTTAGCTCAAGCTAACGTGTAAACAAGGGAGTCAACGAAGCGTAGCCAGCTCTAGCTCGTTCTAGCTAGCATTGAAGCTAACTGTACACAGTACATGCAATGGAGACAACCAAAGCCACACGTAGGCAGTGACTTTCGACAGTCGGTTGCAAAATATCTCCACTGGTTAACATTAAATCCATGAAAACACTTTAGTCATATTCAAAGATGCGGCGTTTCGTCCTCCAGCTAGCAGGTTGACATCAGTGATGTGGTAATTGTGTCAAGTCTCGCGATAACACAGCCAAAGGATACAGGAACTGCAGAAGTCAAAGAACATCCAAATTAAGTGTGTAATTATTATATAGACATTCAGATTAATCTCTCAAAGCTTCAATAACGACGTGGTACTATAAGCAAAATTCACATTACTCAATTTAAAAACTCGCTTGTTCATGTTACTCAAACATATGCAAGACAAGATATGAAATATGGATTTTATTGTGGAAATGTTAGTGTCTAAGTCTAGCACCACTATTATAATACTTTTACTAAAGAAAATAAAGAGCAGTAGGCTTGTTAGACCATCTATTCTGTTATATCCATGTGGATCAATTAATACATCCCATACAAAATAAAACCTTTGGAAAAGTTTTAAAATATGTTCCCTTTTGTTCTGGCTTGATTTAACACTCAAGCATCAGATGAATGAACAACATAACGTAACAACTCTGAATGTAAGAATTCCTCTCCAATGTAATGCTTTCAGATATCTGTCAAGTAGCAGGAGATATTTAACCAACTACATTTTGTCCAGCAAAAACTGTAAACATCCAGTCCAAGTCTGAAAGTCAGACTCCACAACTAAGTGCAGCATGAGATACTGGTGGGATGATCTGAAAGATTGTTTGAATGACACAGTTATGTACTCCGCTAAAACTTGTAGACGATACCAAACAGCACAAGCTGTGATTAAGGCAAACAGCAGACATAATATGCACACGTAACCAAACATTTACCTTCGATAAATACAAAAACAAGGTTGGTTGATTCAGCAATACTGTGTAATGTGAGACGACAGATTTTTAAGAGAAAGTGATTTTGTTGTGAAGCTTTGACTATTCTTTTAGTGTGTATTACACCACTGCAGCCAATACTGCAGTCAAAGACCAGGTCTGCTTTCAGGCAATATTGCATTTACACAGCCTTGCTTGTCAAGCATAGCCAAAAGCACACATTTCCATCACATTTTCTCCATAAATGGTTTCCTAACTGGATTTCCTTTTTTTCACATCATCAGTGACCATATTAAGAAATGTTTGGTTAAACTTAAAAAAAAAAAGAAAAAAAAAAAAAGATAACCACAGACCAAGTGTACTTGGTGGTGGACTGGACCCCTCTACAGTACACATGGACAGAGACAGTAACACTGATGTTACATATGAGCTCTTACTTTAGACTGAAATGACACAATAAGTGTGATGATGAACTACACCAAATTTTTCATATTGGTTTTACAGTACTTTAATATTTAACAGAAATGGGGAATACCGATGAGAGTTGTATAATTGCCTTATTATTACATCTCAAAAAATAAAAAATAAAAATAAAAACAACGGAAGAACATAAATGACAACATCCAGTGTTTCAATGTCCACAGGTGATGCTGACTGTCTACTGGCTCACTTATGTAAACGATCCATGTGGTTCTTGAGGCGTCCTTTCGTGAAGAAGCCTTTTCCACAGACCTTACAGAAATTAGGCTTAGGCCGATCTCTATGACAATTTGACACATGCTTTGTGTACCTTGTTTGTGAGTTGAATTTCTTATTACACTTCGCACACTCGGCCACCATTATAGCAGGATTACATTTCTTCTTGTGCACGCTCAGCTGTCCACGAGAACGAAAGGCCGCAGAACACTTGTCACATTTGAGGGGCTTCTCTCCCGTGTGGGTGCGAAAGTGTTCAATCAACAGGTATTGGTTTTTCGAGACCCTCTTGCACAACACACAGACGAAACCACCAGGGCAGCGCGTGCCCATGGTTTGCCATCTTGAAACCAGCCTTGTCTCTGGATTGCCATCTATCTGAACATTGTTAGGGGAAAATGATTGCTCGACTTGTGTTTTCCTCGGAGATGTCAAATCCTCAGCACAATCTTCAGTCTCCTCTAAAGGCATGGTCCATGCAAGGTTTTTATTTGTCTGAACAGAATTCATTTGGTCTTTGTGCTTTTTCAGTATGTGATGTTTGAGGGACTGATTGATGCGGAATTTCTTTGGGCACATGCTGCACAGGAATGGCCTCTCACCAGTATGAACACGGACATGCTCTTTCAGCCTCCAACTGCTATGAAACTTCTTGTTGCAGTCTACACAGGAGTGCTTTTTTGTGGACCCATCTTTCTGGATAGATGATCCTCCAAGGTTGGTAGAGGAAGGTGTGCTTTCTTCACCGTTGACCACCTGTTTTTTGCTGGGTGCAGTTGAGTTTTCTTCACAGGACTCAGGATTTGGAGGGTTAGCAGACTGAGCTTTTGCTGCCAACAATTCCTTGAGTTTTTTGCAAGATGCTTTATGACACCTAAGGGCACTTGGAAAAGGGAATTCTCTTTTGCAACCTTTGCACTTCTTGTGTGATCGGACGTGCACACTTCGGCCAAACAACGTGTCAAATTCCTTCTTACAAAACTTGCAGGAGTACTTTGTTTCACTATCTTTTTTCACCGCCTCCTTTTCTCTGGACTCAGCTACTGCGAGTTTTCTTTCCTCTCTTTTGCTCATCGTATTTTCTTGCTCTTTCCCTGATAAACTTCTCCCCCTTCTTCTAAGAACTGTACCGTCTGTTTGGTCAGTATACTCTTGTTTGATGTCTTGGAGTAATTTTTTCATGTCGTTTCTCACCGGTGGACGTCGACTTCCTTCATCCTTGTGTGTGTGCTTCTCGTTTAATGACAAACCTGTAAAAGAGAAACAGCAAAAAATTAAACTGTGTGCAGTGAAAAAGCAGAGGTGATGTGAATTTAACAAACCATTTAAATAAGACACCTACACTACTGACAGTTTTGTTACTTTTTAGGGCATGTTTCTATCCCCACATCAATACAGTGGAAGGAAATATAATTTACGCTCACAGGACTAAAAGATGACATTTAATACATTTTTTACGGCAACATCTTTTGAGAAACAGTGTATAGCTTTATTGCACTGAGCAGATTAACAATTAATTATTAATTAATATCAAAATTCATATTCACAAGTAACAATCCCAAATTATTAATTGTAAGACAAATTATCATAAAATGTGAAGGAAAGGGGTAACACTCAACTTCAGATATTACCCACAGTTAACTTCAATATCAGGATGTATCTGGGTATCAGCCAGTTTTATAAAAACAGTGAAAAATAATTAAATTTGATATTAATCAGTTGAGTCTCATAATCTCAGGGTTGCTACGGAGTTCTTGGCCTGGTGATTTGAATAGTTTATATATACACAGAATCAAGTTCTTTATAAAATGAGGTGTTTATTTGACTTACTGTGTGATTATACTACTAACAGAATATAATTGAATGAATGATAAAACAACAATAAAATCAAATAAAGAATAATTAAAGGAATACAACAAATACAAATGATGAACATTCGTGGACAGAAACAAGTTAAAGATGACTGGGTCAATTCAGTGATTGATATCTCTCTGACTGGATTTAATGCTTGTCTATCAACTATATTTAGTTTGGTATTAATGTACCATTCAAAGAACAAAGAGTTTAAGAAGCACCAGGGAAGACAGAATCAGTTTCATGTTATAAATTTAGATGTGGTCTAATTCAGGTTTAGGATTTGTGGATGGATTCCCTAATTCTTCCTGTGTTTAATATTAATTGTTGAGTTTGTAACTGATCTTGGTTATTGGTGACTGTGAATTGGTTCATTGGTCTAGTCATCAAACTCCTTCTCCTCTGAAAATACATCTATACATCACCCTCGCTGAGTAGATGGTAGATGGGAGGTTGAGCTGTTTGGAGCAGAGTGGCGGCAGCTTCTGTCTGGAACATGGCAACATGGCAACGATGCGACCCGGCTTGAGTCGTTTCTCTCCCTCAGTGGCTCTCTTTGGTGTCCTCGGGCACCCTTGATTTTGGACCCACCCACTTCACCTTCCATAATCTCAACGTTAATATAGTAACCTTGGTAAAAAGCAGGTACTGCATATCACCACCTGTACTATGAATAATCCACAGCCAACTAGAGTTGGCCGGTGTAAACATTGTCAAACCTGTTTGTCATCAAGCCACAACACCGGACTGGAACGGACTACTGAATTTTACCACTAGGTGCCGCACTTGACTCAGCAACCGCTCCAAATCTCAGAGGAGCAGCTTGTCACTAAAATGTGAATAGCTGGTCCACCTGGTTACAGGCTGCCTGGCTTGCAATACACTCGTTCACTAACTTTCTAGTTATCAAGTCACTGCAGTCACCGGCCTGGGCTCAGCAGGTGCACATGGCCTATCAGGCACAAGTGGCTCAGTTAGTCTGTTAACAAACAAACATAATATCGGGGCTGCTTCGAAGCTGCGACCTCCAAATCGCTACTAGAACGCATCATTTCTGTTTGCTTTTTATAAAATGTATGAAATAATTATGTAAAAACCCCAAAATATCCCACAAAATGAGGAATAATCCCACACTATTCATTATTCATGCTCCATCCAGCCATCTGCAACCGCTTGTCCCGTTAGGGGTCATGGGGGGGCTGAGGCCAAAGGCGGGCTACACCCTGGACAGGTCACCAACCACATAGAGACAGACAACCACTCATGCTCACAATCACATCTACGGCCAATTTAGAGTCATCAATAAACCTGCATGTCTTTGGACTGTGGGAGGAAACTGAAGCACCCAGAGAAAACCCACGCTAACACAGGAAGAACATGCAAAATCCACACAGAATGGCCCCAAGCCGGATTTACACCTGCGATCCTGTTGCTGTGAGGCGACAGTGCTAACCACTGTACCACCGCGCAGCCTGTTATTTATATTCAACATTAATTATTATTATTCGT
Source organism: Pterois miles (assembly GCA_947000775.1). Taxonomy (NCBI): domain Eukaryota; kingdom Metazoa; phylum Chordata; class Actinopteri; order Perciformes; family Scorpaenidae; genus Pterois; species Pterois miles. The sequence goes on along the minus strand of CAMQGK010000277.1, from coordinate 3,063,878 downwards.
TATCCTCAGATGGATATTGCTGCTTATTGCGTGAATAGATGCATGTATGTACAGTGGTGTGGCAGCGGCACTGTACGTGCCACACTGCAAAGCTTAGAATACTTCCAATATTTTTCAATGAAACTTCGAAGCCCAAAAAATCATATTCAGCACAAGCCTACATAATATTATGATAATCATGTCGTCATATTACTTATTACTAATGCAATACAAGCTGTATTTAGTGCTGCAGCGCTTTCAGCATTGGTTGCTGATGTTGAATACTTAATAATTTAACAGAAAGTGTCATAATGACAAATGCCAGTTCAACCAGTTGGTATAAAATGGATTTTGCTTGACAAGGCAACAAAGACAGTATCCTCACTTAGAAAAGGAGCCTTGGAAATCATAAAATAGCTATCTGTGATGTGTGAATGAATGAATGTAGATGGGAATTATAATACTCATTCAGACAATAATAAATATAATTTACAGCACAAAATAAAGACTGAAAGAATGAATTAAGAATGAAACTCACATCTCCTGGATCTTCTGAGACCCTTTGCTGGCTGAGCGTCAATGTCACCATTAACCTCCTAAAACACAGATGTTATGGGTTAGAGCTACATGGAGTACATGGAGCTTTGTCTGCACAGGCTGCAATTTACAAGATGAACTTTGGATGTCAGGAACATTCAATCATTTTGCCCAAATATGAAAAAGTGGATACTGTAGCTCTTTATAACACAGCACAGCTGAGGAAAATACAATATAATAATTGGAGTTGGATATGTCCAGTATCTCTGGCCCCTATTGCATACACTGGATATATCGTTGAAAAAAAATGTTAAACTTTGTGTAAAACGCTGTGCTCATAAACGTCACTTTGTTACCCATCCATCCAATAACAATGGAGGAGTAGGACAAATACCACAAAGACCAACCGCCACATCGTATATGTAGGCTACAAGTGAACAACAACAACCACAGAGGGACGAGGGCCCGTCCTCTCTGCCTATGTGCTTCAGGTTTCGCTTCATCTAGAGCCAGTACTCCTTGTGCTGAGATTTTTTACTTCTGCAGACATTCTGTATCATAGAAACCAGATGCAACCAAAGCATCTTGGCTGAAAAAACACTGCACCTCTTTTCCTTTCTGTGCTCTACACTTAACAACAAATAAGTATTTAATTTGTTTTGAAACTGTTATCTTTGTCATTTAAAAAGCAGCAATATACCTAATAATATCAATAAAGCTTATTCATGTAGCATTAAATCAGGATAAATTAGAAAAAAAATTAAAAAGGCAATAATAACACATATCTCACTACTGAGCCAAAAAAAATTCACCCCATTACACCCCCTTGCAGAATATCCCAGCAAGTTTGGAGTGGTTTACACAATTCCTTATGGAAATAGTGGTCATGTGGAATAGAAAAGGTTTTTGTCAAAATCTGACACAACACAAGCATATTTTGTCAACTTAATACCAGTGGCTGTGGTGACATCTCCAGAGTGCCATCTGATGTTTCTTCTCAGTCAAGGATATGCTGTATTTGATCTATTCACTAAGATGAAGCATGTTGCCTTTATTGGTGCGTTATCAAATTTTTAATGGGCTTCATCACCAATTATCCCGCCCCATGCAGACCGCTGCTGACATCCCACTCTCAACTTCATGTATTCTGTTATATTATGACTTAAACAACAACACAGCAGTGTTTTAGCCTGCCTCTTCAAACAACATACATTATTAGGTGGTCATCTGCGGGTTGATGCTAAATTGAAATGTCGCCACATCCAAATCTTCCCTTTCAGTTACACACCTCCTGCTTGATAGGAAGGGGCCACAGAGGAATGGACAGCGGGCGCAGTCGTACACTGGGACAAAAGCCATCTTCTTGCTTGATCATGGCCTCGCAACCCAGGGGAGCACACCAGTCATCAGGTACTGCACAAACCCATGCACAAAGACACAAACACAGTCCAACTACGATAAGCCACGATTCATTTGACTGAATGTTGTAGGAAGAAATTTACATGCATTCAGTTAAAAGGGCTTTCCCTTTGCTACCCTCACATAAGCTTGTGACTAATACTGGTTTCTGTACTTTGAGCATACTTGCCAACCTTCCCGATCCCCCCAATGTCTATGCTCGCAACACAGCACTGTGTGAGCTCATGTTTAAGCTACCCTTGCCACAGCGTACAGCTTCCAAAGTGGGGTTTTGGGAGCTGCAGCAATAGATATTTTTGCTAATGTGTTTCGGAGCGCAGTGTTCGCGTTATCTGACAGGACATTCAGAGAGCGACAGAAAGAGAGAGAAATGGAGAGAACTAAGAGAAAGAAATACTCAAGCAGGAGCAAAAATAAATAAAAACTAATGAATATTAGTTTACGCCAGACATTTGCACAGTAAGATCACACCAGAGGGGTAAATTATTCAAATTTCTTTCCAGGGAGTTAAAAACAAACATAAAAAGGTTAACATAAAAATGTAGTTGCAGTGAACTAATTTTATTTTCACTCTTTTAACGTCACCAGAATGTGGAAACAAAGTCTCTGAAACTCAATTTTTTTTTTATGGTTATGAAATCCTCCCTCTATTTTTTAGGTCTCGAGGGTTGGCAAGTATGATTTTGAGCAATATTTTGGTAGCTCTCCAGAAAATACATTTACTCATAAAATGTCTTCCACAGTAGAAAAGCAGCATATTTGATCAAGTTATTCACCTCATTTGAACACTATACCTTCAAAATCAATCTCAGGAACACCAGGAGGTTGCTCAGGGGCGCTGGGAACATCTTCAGTCTCTCCTTTTTTCGTCTCCGGCCCTCTGTCCACTCCACGCTCAATTTCACTCAGCTTGAGCTCCGCTCTCTGCAACTTTATTTTGAGTTGAGCGACCTCTTCTCCTTTCTGCGCCAGCTCCATCTGATGGCCGTGTAGACTGTTCTCAAAGATCAGCATTATTTCAAACACAGCTCTCCTCAGGACTGAGTCCATGCTTGTGGTCAGCTGGGCTCTGAACTCTCTCATCAGATAGTCAGACATCTTTGAGGAAGGCTGGGAGCAGCTTACAGGTCTCAGATGGTTAACTCTTGTTGTGATGTTGTAGTGGTCCTTGCTCCCTAAACAGAAAGATAAGGGATCAGGTTAGGGTCACTTTAGCAGGGTGTATGTTTGTGAAAACAGGGCTCTAAACCCAGGGATGGTCTACTCCCCCACCAATCCACCCAACAGCCTCACAGCCTTTAGAGGTGGCACTGTTTCAAGCATATGACTTGGAGCCATATAGTGTTCTGGCTTAAGGAAAAACCAGCACACAGACACTCACAGTGGGCAGTTCATCAGCAACAACACATCATAAGCTTGTTTAGATACAAGCAGCCCCAGGGTAGCATGAGGGAGGACCATCAGGATTTAGCGCCATTAATGTTATAACGTTACAGCTGGCAAAAACAGTGATGACAATGACTGCTAATGAGTGCAAATTCAACGTTAATTGTTATGAACGGAACCCAGATGATTCACCTATCGTGTGTTACTGATATGCATATTTCTGAACCACATTACAGTTAGTTATGTTCGGTTATAAGTAATAAGTAAACAGTTTTCGCTTTCAACGACAGCAGACCACACATTTGGTCTCTGCTATGTACACACGACGTTGTTTTAAACACAAGAGAGGCAGTATAATGACAAAAAAGTGGCTAACAAGTTAACGCTAAACATTTATATGAGGTCCACATGGCGGTTAATTGACCGTTTATATGACATACTGACCGTTCGGCGCGAGGAGAAATCCTCTACGTTGATTAACTTCGCGTGAAGCACAGAAACTTTATAACGTGGACAGTAAAACGACTCGTCCACGCCTGGCATCTCAGCGTGTAACCCACTGCATTTGTTTCTGGTTAGTTAGTTAACGAGTGGCAGCCAAGCGGTAAGATGTCCGTACGCCATTTTCACTTAACATCCCCAAGAGGGAGGGAATAGTTACGTCAGGGCACGTCACTATCGATACTGCGAGAAGTTACCTTTATGGTTAACCCGCGCATGTTTATTGCTTTCAATGCATTTAAAAACAATACAAATGGAAAATAAAATAAAATTCAATTCAATTCAATTAAATATGGTTGTTCAAATAGTTATAATTGACAGACATATTCTGTGGCGCATGCGCTCCGTGTCTATTTGCTACTCCGGAAGGTTACCATAGCAACCATTCTGGAAGGTTAGGAGACTGTACCATGGATTACACATGTAAATCGTTGGTGTAAAAATGTAGGTCATTTTGTGATAAAAGAGTTATAATATATAGAGAGAAGTAGAAGAAGTTTTATTAGACATAGACAGCTGATAAAATATTTCAGTAAATATGAGTATCAATCACTACATGCAAAAATAAAAAAGGCACAAAGACCTTTGCAGTTCATCGATCATATCTGTTATTATGAGGAAATGTGGTAGATAGATAGATAGATAGATAGATAGATAGATAGATAGATAGATAGATTATTAATTAGAAACCATTCATTTTCGTAAACTATGAAGGAATATTCATTATTTATTCCCCACAGTTAGCTTAATATCAGAATTTACCCAGGCTCCACCCACCCATTAAAACAGGGAAAATATATCATTATAATAAAGGTTATTATAACAAAGGTGGCCAGGTCAATTCAGTGACTGATATCTCTCTGTCTGGATTTGATGTTTGCCATCAACTAAATTTAGTTTTAGTTTATTTCTACCATTCAGCAACAGAGAGTTTAAGAAGCACCAGGGAAGATTGAGAAGCATCTAATAAATTTAGGCATTGTCTAATTCAGACTTTGAATTGATGGATTGAGTTCCTAATTTTTCTTGTAATATTAATTATCCATTTTATAAACCGATCTTATTAATTAATTGACTATACATTTGTTTATTGGTATAGATAAATTTGTTTTCTTCTGAAAATGCATCTATACATCACCCTCACTGAGTAGATGGGTAGATGGAGGTTGAGCTGTTTGGAGAAGACTGGTGGCAGCTTCTGTCTGGGATACGGCCTTCTGGATCTGTCGGATCCAACAGTGAGACCCGGATTGAATTGTCTCTCTTCCTCGGTGGCTGTCTGGTGTCCTCGGGTGCGTCTCATAGCTGGAGGGATCTCTCAGTTCAAAATGTCCTTTCTTCAAAGTGTCTCCTTCACCAGCACATCATGGATGCAGGAGCTGCCTCAGGTCTCAGCAGCTGACTGTTTGAGCCTTCAGGGCATAGCGACAGGGCAACAGAGCAAAAGAGAGTTGATTTGGCATTGGAGCATGTCCAAAGGTTCTCCTTTCAGGTAAGTCAATATCAGCCTTGCGTGAGGTGCTGGGGCTCCAGTCCTCAGGACCACGTCCAGCCTGTGTCCCAGTCGTGTCCTTTTATCAACCCCCCACCTTTTCTTGGTCTGTGGGCCCAAGGAAGGGGTAAAGCAGAGAGGCAGCTGAGACTACCTGATATAAACCACTGATTAAAACCTGATCAATTGAATTAAAACAAATCAACCAGTTACACAACACAGATAAATCTTATCAAAACATGTAGGTGTACAAACACTACACAGACAGGTGTATGGCTGTTAATATATGATATTAATAGTCACCCAGTGTGGGTGAGAGCAACCGAGAAGGAGGAGGGGTCGCTTTGAAACAGACTTCAGGGTCTTTGAGACTCCATGGGCTTTGATGAGATAAAAGTTATCAACATAACATGAACTAATGGAAATGTAAAGAGTTGATTATCATGAACTTAATCCTATATGTTCTAAGCATATGTAATAAAACGAGTCAATTTATATATGGTTCACAATCAACATGAAAAAGATGTCACACACTTCAACTAGATTAAAATATACTGGATATCAAATTTAAGATTAACTGAGGCATTAGTATACACCTGACTTTCTGTTTCGGATCACATATAATATGCATATAATAATAATAATAATAATAATACACACATAAAAATAGTATATAATAGTAGTAGCTTGTTCTCGCTCATAATGTCTCTGTGTTGTCACCACTTGTCTTTAGGGAAAGACCAGGCATTTGACCTGCTTGACCTGTTACTCTGTAAACATTTTACTTTGTCAGGGTGTTATGAAGCCGTTGTTTTTCTTCTGTGAGCTTGACCAGGCTGAGTCCCAGAGTCTCACCACTTAGTGCCCTGGAGGTCAGGTAAACAGTTTCTGGAAAAGTGTAAGAATTAATTAACAGTGTAGATTTGTCATTGTTTTCATTATCACATTTGATATTCTTCATCATTCGCTGTAGGGGCCCTTGAAAACAGCATAATGTTACCACTCTTTGATGGTGTCAATTAATTGACAGTTACAGGGCTCTATTTTTGTCCAGATATGATGATCTGAGACAAGGTGGACACAGAAGTACAGTTAGGTGTAGGGGATGATGAATGAAAGATGAAGAAAATATTGATGAATCCACAGTATACATCTTAACTTTTACATCCTTTCAGAAACTGTTGTTTGACCTCTCAAGGCACTAAGTGGTGAGACTCTTCATTTACAACCAGCCTGGTGAATCTCACTAGATAACAACCCAGTATGGTCCTGACCAGATGAAGTTTTTATGACTTACAGGTCAAATACTTGGTCTTTCTCTGGCAGAGAAGTGGTGAAACACAGACACATTATGAAGCAGAACAATCTAATTCTGACATTACAGTGGACATGAATTGATGTGTTATGCGTTTCTAACATGTGCTCTAGTGGCAGGAAGTTGTTGACATAAATTCAATCAATGCAAGTTAAAATATTTGCTTGTTGTAGACCAAAACCTTCTCTCTTATGCTAATCAGGTCATTATATCTGTCTGCATCAATACTTTACATGTGTATCTTATTCACCAATTTATAGGGGACCTTAAACATAAAGTTGGGTGCACACTAATGCCTAGTTAATATTATATTTGATATATATTTTAATCTACAGTAGTTGAAGTGTATTACACCATTTTATGTTGATTGTGAACCATACATAAATTGATTCATATTATTACACATGCTCAGAACCTATAGAACTAATTTCCTGATAATCAACTCTGTTTACAGGTTTCATCTATGTTATGTAATTGTTTGATTCATTTTAATTCAGTTGATCAAGTTTTATTCAGTGGTTGATGTCTTGTGTTTGGTATGTATTTGAAAGAGATGAAGCCCAGATTTCAAATATGGAAGAATTAATCATGCTGAAACAAGTCAATTAGTTTAATCGAACAAAGGAAGTTTTACTAAAGAAACAGAATAGTTTTTCAGATGGGAGGAGGATCCTGTTCTCCCGCCAACTAAACGGCGCACCCCTTTCTCAGCTGATAAAAAGAAGCTTCAAACATTTAGTCTAAAGGGTTTTTTTGGGGCTTCAGGCTCCTCGGGGTTGTTCAGCTCTTAGAGCTGTGCCCCTCTGCATTCCCCCCTCCTTGGGCCCATAAACCACAAGAGGGTTGGGGGGAAAACACTCCAAGGACACCAGCTCTCCATCCTGAGGACTCAGGTCTGAAACCTCACACCCAGATGATACTGGCACCCAGTCTACCTGAAAGGAGGCTCTGAATTTTTGGACTTGATCCAGTCTGGCTAAAGAAACGAATGCTGTCTCTCTGCTTGTCTGAGCCCTATTTATTTACAACAGTTTGTTGTTGTTTGTTGTTGCCACTCTGCCCTGACGGCTGAAACAGCCAGCCGCTAAAGCCTGAAGCAGCTCCGCTGTATCTACGTGCTGGTGAATCCAGCCATTGTGAAGAGGGACTTAAAGAAAGACTTTAGGTCCAGAATCTTTTGAATCGAGTGACCCATCCAGCTCCGAGGAGGGGGGTCTGAAGAAATGGCACAGAGATGCCTCGCCAGACAGAGAAAGAGACGAAGATGGAAACATGCATCGAGGTGACATGCCAGCCATCCAAAACGAGGGTGTCCGAGGAACCAAAGAGAGCCACTGAGGGAGAGAACCGACTCAAGCGGGGTCGCATCGTTGAATCCAGAAGATCCAAACTGCTGTGCTCCAGACAGAAGCTGCTGCCACTCTGCTCCAGACAGCAACAACCTCCATCTACCATCTACTCAGAGAGGGTGATGTATAGATGAATCTTCAGAGGAGAAAGAGTTTGATGACTAGACTAATGAACCAAATCATAGTCAAATTCATAGCCAACTAATAACTAAGTTACAAACTTGACAATTAATATTAGACATAGGAAGAATTAAGGAATCCATCCACAAACTCTAAACCTGTTAGATTAGACCACATCTAAATTTATAACATGAAACTGATTCTCAAATCTTACCTGGTGCTTCTTAAACTCTTTGTTGTTTGAATGGTATATTAACACCAAAACTAAAGTTAGTTGATAGACAAGTATTAAATCCAATCAGAGAGATATCAGTCACTGAATTGACCTGGTCATCTTTAATTTCTTTGATCCATGAATGTTCATCATTTGTATTTGCTGTATTCCTTTAATTATTCTTTATTCAATTCTATCACTGTTTTATCATTCATTCAGTTATATTCTGTTAGTAGTGTAGTCAAGTAGTTAGTCAAATAAACGCTTCATTTGTAAAGAACTTGGTTATTTATATTTATTTTACTATATACAATATATATATATATATATATATATATATATATATATATATATATATATATATATATATATATATATATATATATATATATATTTGTCTCATAATCTCATGGTTGCTACGGAGCAACTCCGTAGCAACCATGAGATTATGAGACGCAACTGATTAATATCAAATTTAATTATTTTTCCCTGTTTTTATAAAGGTGGGGGATGCCTGGATACATCCTGACATTGAAGTTAACTGTGGGTAATATCTGAAGTTGGATGTTACCCCTTTCCTTCATATTTTATGATAATTGTCTTACAATTAATAATTTGGGATTATTAATTGTGAATATGAATCTTGATATTAATTAATTATAATAATATATATTATATATAATAATTAATTAACTGTTAATCTGCTCAATGCAATTACGCTACAGGCTACATGGAACTATGTTATCTTTGATGTTCAGACCAGGATTACAAACTGTTTGCATAACTACTGTGTGAGAAGTCAACCCAAAGTCAGTCATTCACTCAAATTTAAGTCAGTCATTCATTCACTCAAATGTATCCTTCAATTAAAGCAAGTAGATTATAAAGTTATGGTACTTGTGTTGTGATGGACTGGCGACCTGTGAAGGTTGTACCCCGCCTTCGCTCAGTGTCAGCTAAGATCAGCTCCTGCCCCCCACGACCCGAAAGGGATAAGCGGTTGCAGATGATGGAAGATGGATGGTATTTGTGTTGACTGCTAATTACCAACTGTATACAAACGCATACACCAGCTGTTAAAACTTCCTCAGTTAACAAGGAATCAGTAATGCAAATAAATTTGAGCATTAAAATGAACATCTCCCATTTTGTCAACAAACATCAGGGAAGCAATAGTTTCACAATCTCATCACGCACTTAGCTCATTGTGGACAAGCAAAGGTCTAGAGGCATTCACTTGGGACAGACAGCAAGTTGTGCAGTAGATAATTGACAGTTCCTTTGTCACTCTCACACTGAGGCCAAAAGGAAGCTTTTCTGTCTTAGAACGGTTCTTCAGTTTAGGTCTATTACTTTTCACTGGGTGTTTTCCAGGGTTGAATATAATAAATGCTACAGAGCTTGTAAAATATAGTGCATCTCTGTCAGACTAGACAATCAAGGAAAACAGATTAATTTATGATCTGCAGGATTTGCTTTATTGCATTTTACGGGGAAAAAAAAATCAGTGCAAAGTTAAAGGGTCCAGCTAAGTGCTTATAAGACTGTCATTACCAGGTGTCTTTAAGTCAGTTTTAACTATGCTCATACATGTAGGAACACAGGACACAGGAATGATCTTCTATTTCAGTGTTGACCTCCATCTCAGCCAAAGGTAGTGTTGTTCCAGGCCACATTGGCTGCATCCATGTCTACAAAGTTAATGTAAATTCTGAAATAGACACAACGAGAAATAGGTTAATGAGATTGGACAGCAACGGTGAGCAAGGTATGTGAGGTACAACAGGCTCTGTGTGTTTCTGTTACCATGTTACCTTTACTTATCACGTTATGTGCAGTAAATGTACTGTGTGCGTGTGTGCGTGCGTGTGTGTGTGTGTGTGTGTGTGTGTGTGTGTGTGTGTGTGTGTGTGTGTGTGTGTGTGTGTGTGTGTTTTCTACCTGTCAGGAGAGATGCCCAGGTGTTTGTTGAGCATTCCACACAGGAGTTTAGAGTATTGCTTGTTTTGAGCACCGCTGATCTTGCCAATACTGTGGATGGAGCAGAGTGCGCAGGGGTCTCCCTTTCCTCCAAACATCATCATTTGGTCAGGGTTGATATGCACAGCAATATACTGGTATATGCATGACAGAGACACAAAACTGAGGTCAGAACTTTTTAAATAGTGAAGTAATGAATCAAAATCAAACAAATTCCCCCGCAGCAACATCACCCTGAAGAAATTATTACAAGCCACTGAATACCTGTGAGATTTTAAGTACTGCATTCATTAACTTGTCTGTTTAACTTACCATAGAAATTTCCTACATAATGGTCTAAATGCTGATTATTCTTCTTCTGTCAAATCCCTTTAATCTATTTAATTTTTTTCTTAACATTTCTCACCTAAAAAGATTCACATTTAAAAGATATTTAACGTAAAATATTAGAATCCCCAGAAACAATACCCTTCAACAGAAAACCCACATTTCAAGCATTTAGTTTATGTGCAAGTTACCTTTATGTTGAATATTTATGTACATGCTAGTTAAACTGAAAGAAAAAAATGTAGGTGGCAAATTCTTTTATATTTTCAAATTCTGAAAGATACAATATGATGCACTTTAGTGTCCCTACAGTGAAATCTGTCTTGGAATCACATGCTGCACATCTTATCATATAGCTGCGTCTGGGTCCTATTTTAATGGGTACCTATTTTGTTTATTTTCAAGTGCATACTTGTATCTGGGGTTTTATTAAAACATGTTAAAATGATATAATGCTCAAAAAACTCTTTACGTTTCTCATACCAGCTGTGCTGCTGCACCTCTTTTCATCCTCTGCTCGAACTAGCCGCTTGACAACATGTGTTACTTGGTGACATCACAATGTTACGGAGGAAAGAGCAGGACTTCAAGCGAGGCATTTCAGGCAGTTCAGGAGCTGCGTTTTTGTGGGTTGAAGTAACTCCCTTTGGTGTGGACTTTGGGCTTTGTAGCTGTGCAGAACATTTGCATGCACAAAAAACTACAGTATATAGCGCAGTAAAGGAAAGGGTAAAAAAATATATACAAAAGCACAATAGGTCCCCTTTAAAAAGTATTCAGTGTCAGCTTGTATGAAATGATAGAAGTTTTGCTTTAACCTGTGGGTTTAGTGAACTGACACAGCTGATGAATCATCTACCCACGTAACAGTCAGGCCTGTGTTTGAATAGCCTACTTGCACAATAAGCTAGAGCCGTATTCATTGAGTAGAGAGGTATAATCTCTACCTATAGGTAAACACAAATCAGGCTTCAGGTGTTGGTAGTATTGCACTCAGCAGATGGTTAAATTCATATAGGTGAACCATGCTGGAAAGAATATAAACAGACACACCGGTAGTTTCACAGTGAGCATGGTGGGTCTGTTCAGCAGGAACAAGCTGCTGGCCTACCTGTGCAGGTTTGCCCATAGCTTTGGCCAGCTCCTCGGTGGCCTCGGACAGCAGAGCCGCCGGTACGTCGCTTTTGGCCACGTTGGTGTTCACCACAAACATCGGCATGATGACTCCTGTGTATCGCTGTCTCTGCGGATGCTGCTGTCGACAGGCGGAAGAAACCTCCTCTTCTTTCCTTCTACAGTGTGCAATGACAAACTGACCACAGCGCCTCCATCCATCCCGGAAGACACAAATCTGCAAACATCGTGGATGTACGGTTGACACACGTTAAACATCACGCCAACCAAATGGAAGATAAGTATTTTTTGTGTTATTTTTTCATTAAAAAATAACGATTACCACCAGTGCTGAAAGCACATTAACTACAAAGAGCTGAATACAATCCTGGTTTGTTTTGGGGTGCGGCCGTTCTGGAGTGTAGGGTAATTACGGTACTAGGCATGCGCAGTGCGCTCAAGCATCATTAAGCAGACCGAGGGAAGCGAGAAGGAGCAGTGGCAGCAGGGAGCGAGAGGGCAGAAGTTGGATGGCGCTTTCCTTTGTCACCGTGTCTCTGTGCTTACCAACATCGACCAGGCTTATCCGCCATCCGTGAAATCACACCGTCTGTCGCCGTTTCACGTCTGAGTGACTCCTCCGGATTTCATCCAAGAAACGGTGCGTATACAAAGCTAAATTAGCCTGGCTGCTAGCAGGAAGGTTGCTCCTCCTCTTCTACTTTATTACTGTGTCGGTTACATTCACGTTACAAGTTTACTAACAAGCTAACCCGGCGTAGGTCGTGTTTTTGGTATTAAACGGCTTAAATAAAGCGGTACAGCCTGTAATTAAATGACAATAGAGGTTTACTAATCATAATGTTACTGTGTGTATTCACGCTCGATATTATAACGACGGTGTAGCTGCTAGCTAACTAGTAAAGTTTTTGTAACTGACAGTGGTGATATGGATGCATACAGTGGTTATAGCTGTGTATTAGATTAGAGAGTGTGAAACTTTAGTGACCTCAGTGGGAACTCATGACATACCCCCTTCCTGAACCATCACCAGGTCCGATCCTGTGCCGCCACGATGATGGAGGAATCGGTGTCCACGTTTGAGACGCATCTTACGGCTGTCATGGACAGTCTGATCCGAGCGTCGGTCTGCGAGATCACCAAACTCTTCCAGGATATGGTGAACGACTACCTGGTGGAGCTGTCTCTCAACAGGAAGGAGAACGAGGCTCTCAAACAGCGGCTGAGGCTCACCGAGAACAAGCTGAAAACCGAGCGCAAGTACGGGATGGGCTGGGCCGCCAACCGCCGCAACGCCGGGCTGGCAGCGGCGGCGGCGGCGTCGGAGGAAGGAGCCGGGGGGCGGCAGAAACGAAAAGTTGAGAGGGGCCGTAAGTATTGCTTGGAGGAGGCCTACGTCACCTTTAGTTTGTGTCAGACATTAACCTTTACATTGTAATGGCATCTTGCTGTAATATCTTACATATTCCAGTAATATTTAATGTGAGAATCAGCGTTCTTGCTATGCAGTCAGGGTTTATGTGAAGACGCACTTGTTTTGTTGGAAACCATCTGGCAAGAGCTGATCTCTCCCTCCCTCCTTCCTCTCCCTCCTCCCTTCCTCCTCCGCCTCCTCTTCATGTTCGCTCCCTCTGTCCTTCACCTCCCCCTCTCCTCTCTCTCTCTCCGCTGCATTCTGTCCCTCCCACTCCTCTGTGCTTTTGCACACTCTCTCCCTCCCTCCCTTCCTGCCTTGCTCCTTTCCCTCCTCCCCCACCTCCTTCACTTCTCTGTCTCCAACTCCTCCTCCTCCTCCTCCCCTTACCGCTCCTCTCTCCTTCACGCCCTCGCCTCCTTCCTCTCTCCCTGCCCCCACCTCCTCCTGCTCTGTTCTCTCCTTCCATCACGTTGCACACACACACATACTCACACTCCCCCCTCCTTCCCTCCCCCACCTCCTCCTCCACTCCAATCCTCTCCCGCTCCTCTCCACCACTGCCATAATTACACACTCCCTCTCCACTTCTCCTCTCTCTGCTCTGTCTCTCTCTCCTCTTTTCACCTTTTCATCCTCACCCCTCCTATCTCTCCTTCAACATGTCCTCCCTCTCCTCTTCCTCCTCGTCTCTCCTATGGCCCCCACCAACTCCACTTCTCCCTCTTTTCTCTGCCTCTCGCTTTTCTCCTCCCTTTCACGCGTTTCTCTCTCCTTCCCGCTCTCTTGTCTGTCCTTCTACGCCCCCTCTCTCCTCACTCGTTCATCATGCTCATTCCTCCTCTTCCCCCTGCTCCTCTTCCTCTCTCCCTTCCCCCAACCTCCTCTCTACTCCTGTTCCCATCTGTCTCTCCAATCCCCTCCTCCTCTTCCTCCTCATCACCCACTTCTCCACCCTCTTCTTTCCTCCATCTCTCTCTCCTGGCCTTCTAATCATCTCCTCCCACTTGTCTCTCTCCCCCTCATATTTCATTCTCTCTCCTTCCTGTCTCCCTCTGCCCTCCCTCCTCCTCACTTTCTCCTTCCTCTCTCACCTCCCTCCCACCCTTTCCTTGTCTTCCTCTCTTCTCCACAGGAGGCAAGTCAAAGAAGGGCCCAGCAGCAGCCTATGGCAAAGGCTGGCCTGGAGGTGTGTGGGAGGAAGGAGGAGGTGGCGCTGGTGGTGGAGGAGGAGGAGGAAGGGCAGGACCTGTGGGGATGGTAGCAGGAGGAAGAGGAAGAGGGGGAAAGGAGGCCAGGGAGATGTACCTCATCCAGTTCCCCAGGGATGAAGAGGACGAGGGAGGGATGATGGAGGACGAGGAAGGGGAGGGCAGCCTCAGCGGTGAGGGGGAGGAGACGGCCAACATCAAAGAGGAGGTGAGGGAGACAGGCTTTCTCAGAGGAGGAGGAGGAGGAGGAGTAGGAGGAGAAAGTGGCACAGCATCGCTGCACTGCTCAGCAGCTTTGTAGAGAACGAAAAAGAACGCAGACAGGAAAAGAGAGATAACACAGAGTTATGCTTTTCAGCCATCAAATCACTGCAGAGATGCTTTGGATGGAGGGAAGGCTATTGATTTGATATTTAGCTTCCAGAGGAGCCTGTTGAGGACGGCTCTCCACATCTCAAGAGCGGCAAGCTTTTAGGTAGAAATACTACTGATAGAGGTGAAAAGCTGTTTGCTATTCCACCACGTGACCAACTTGGCAGGGTACAGACCCACTCTTCACTTGTCTTCTGTATTTGAATATTCAAAGCATGCTGAATGTGTTATTAGCTTCCCTGTGAAGTCAGTACAAGGTGTTTTTGATAGCTGATAAAATGGCTTTTAATAAAAAAAATACAGCTTTATTCCCAGGTGCACTGTAAACATGAAAAGCATTTACAAATTCAACAATACATTTCATAATTCTGCCTGGTTTGAGTTACTCACAAGTTTCTATGTGCTTCTCAATGCAGTTTCCACAAACAGAGGGCTACCAGCCCGCCTCTCTCCAGCTAATCAAGGAGGCTTTGAAGATGGACCCGCCCAATCAGAACCTCCATGCTGGCTCCAGAGCCCAAAGCGAAGGTAATGAGCCCAGGACACATGTATAGAGGGAGGGGGAGTTAGTGAAATGTTCAGAGACTGAATAGTTTGAAAGAAAGTGGAAATGATTGCTTATGCCAGCTCTCTCTCCTCCTCTCTACTCAGGAGAGCTGTCAGATCGTCCCCTGACCCTTCATTCAGGTGAGAGAGAGGAGGACGAAGACTGGGATGTGGAGTCCCCTGAGCCGTCAGAGGGCGGCATGACCATGGACGAGCTAAGGGGTCTGGAATCTGCACTTAGGGCTGAGAGAGGCCGCGAACAAGCCGCCATGACGGCCTCCCAGCCCGTCAGCCCAGACTCAGAGGTAGTGCGAGATAGTGAGGACAGCCTAGCCCCCAAGTACATCGGTCTAGATGGAATGGAGCAGGATGATGAGCTGGAGCCCCCCACACTGCAGAGAGAGGAGCAGATAGGGCAAGGTAGGTTGAAGGATGCCGTGAGAGAGCTGAGGTTAGGTTGGTCCAAGAAGTTGAGAGAGGGAGACTCAGCGGCGGTCATGACTGGAAAGGACGCGGTGGAGCAGGGACAGCAGGAGCACCTGCCCCACCTGTCCGCTCCTGGGAGTGTCGGGGAGAGTGGAGGAGAAGAGGAGGGCGGTGCGGACCTGCTCCACTTCTGCCCGCAGTGTGGAGGAGGCTTCACCTCCGAGGCTGAGCTGGAGGAGCACCCTTGTCCACTAGGAGCCTCTCATTTACAGGACAGCGGAGAGGAGGGTCTTTTTCCCTGTGCCCACTGTGGCAACACGTTCAGCCACGCCTGGGCTCTCAAGAACCACGAGTGCGCCTGTGCCGCAGAGAGACCGCACTGCTGCGAGATTTGCGGGAAGCGCTTTACGCACTCGCGCTCGCTGGAAAGGCACCATCTGGTGCACACGGGCGAGAGGCCGCACCGGTGTCCTCAGTGCGGACGCAGCTTCAGTCGTCTGGGCAATTTGGAACGGCACCAGCGGATTCACACAGGCGAGCGTCCATACGGGTGTGAAGCTTGCGGGAAGCGGTTCAGCCGCGTGGAGTACTTAAAGAGACACCAACTCATACACAGCAGTGAAAAGGCGACACTCCAGTGCTCCAACTGTGGAAGTGGCTTCAGTGATGTGGAGCAACTGAAAAACCACCAGTGTTTTTAGAGGCACTCCTTCAAATCTCTGATAGAACTGGAAAGAAAAAACAGGTTTTTAATTGAATGTGGTAGACTTCAGTTGATGAATGTGACTGGTGGATAATTTTATTCTCAGTGATTTGCCTTTCTTACAAGTTCTGACAGGATGAAGAAGTGAAAATAACTTTAAATTAAAGAAGCAGATTCATGTGTGGTCAATTTCTGTGGAGTACATAAAGAAAGCAAATGTCCAAAGTTGACAGGAAGTCAGTTGTACATGGTGTTTCTCTATATTTCATTCTCCAGCTATTTTAATTTGAGCTGTTCTCATTTGTATGTACAAATATTGTACTTATTTATGATGATCAATGAATTGTACATTTTTGTCTTTTTATCAACAAGTCACTCATGTTGAAGCTGATGCCCATGCATTTTTGCTGGACAATATAATTGACAGCTTGGTATTTTGTATGTTTGTGTTTTGGTCTTATCAGTAAGAAATAAATTCAGTTCAATTCATCAGAAAGCTCTTCACGCATTTCAGTGTTTTATTTGAAAATCACAGGGTTAGTAAACATGTTAGATCAGACACTGGGCAGGTACGCTGTGCTTAGTGACCCCTGAGAACCAGGGCTATGATGGATGAATCGTGTGCAGGTAAGTTAACTAGAGCTTGTCACCCTCTATTACTCGCAGTGCCCTTTAAAGAGGTGGTTTCAGCCTTACTTCCAAGATGTCCTCAAGGGTCACATTATAGCCTCGCACGCTGGCGTCTGCTCTGGGATCCACCGGCACAATCTCCGCTCCACTGTTGCACTCATTCCTTCCCACGACATTATCACTATATCTATAGACAATTTGAAGGGGAAAAACGCTTTTAGTGGAATTCATCTTTAACTTTGGTTATTATGCCGCAAATTAATTACACTCAAAATATGAGTGTAGGGACGAGGAGAAAGTCTGTAACCATAACTGTAAATATACAGTGATTAAAGAGATGCTGGGTTATTTAGACAATATCATCACATGTATTACTAAACTGAAAGAAAGATGAAAGATAATTTCCCTTCGGGGATTAATAAAAGTTCACCTATCTAACATCAATACTTCATTTTTTTATTACTGTGCAGTTTTTCACACAAAAATGCCACAAATACTTTGAAAAACACAAGTAGCATATAAAACTGCTCCTTTTATCAAAACTGAAAAGCTCACTTCTGGCCACCAAATCAGCATAAAGACACATGTACAGTGTACTTAACACAACAATGAAAGCATACACAAGAGCACCACTGAATCTCCAGCCAGCTGCTGGTTAGCTTAGCACCTCTAAAGCTCACTAATTAACATGTGTTATCTATTTTTTGTGACACTGTCTTTGTAAAGATTAAACAAACTAATTATAGGCAAAAATATTAGAACAGTGTAATAATTCAAATATAAAATTAAGAATGTGTAATTCACGTTTGGTTTTTAAAAGAATGGCTTGCAAAGCTATTTTTTAGGGTTGCAAGTGTGAATGATTTTTTTTTGTTATATCTCTTGAGGGTAGCTTAATTTGACAAGAATATTGGTTAGGCACATATTTAATATTTAAGTATTTTGCTTCTACCTGTGCCTATTCAGTCACTATTTACTGTTGACTTTGTTAATACTGTTTGTACTGTTCATATTTATTGTATTATGTTTGATGACTGAATAAAAGTATTACTACTACTAAAAATACTACTACTATAATGATGACTACTAACATGTTAATTAATTAGCTATAGATGTTGTTATACTGTATATTGGATAGAGCCAGTGGAAAGGAAAGCAACATCAATAAAACAAAAGTATGTTTTAACTTTCTTTGCGGTATGAATGTCCTAAATTTTAAATATTTTTTTGTTTGTTTTAATGCTCACTTTGTTTTATGTATTGTTTGTCTTGGCTACACTGGTGATACACTGTATTGTTTATATAGACCACAGGAGGAAAGGCTGGATTACTAATCATGCAAAGTGGGCCTCCCAGAAGCTCCAGGCTTAAGGCCTTAACACACCAAGGGTATGATGAACAAACAACATGAAAATGCTAATTACTTGCCTGCAAATATTATATGTCTAGGGCTTTTATTGTGATAGGTAAGAACAGAAGGAGCGGATCTGGTCTGTACTAGCAGTAATGGATTAAAGGAGTAGTAAAGTTTGTCATCCTGATTTGCATCACAGAGTCTCCATGTTGTTGTTTCATAAATACAGACGCAACTCAACCCGTTACGAACAACATGACCGGTGTGCGAAAACTCAGAAAATCAACCTCGTTCCAAAAAAGGCAATTGAGACGATGGACCACTAGACTTAAACCTGGTTCTGTTTGAGGCCCTTCCCATCTAGAAAAGGGCTCCTGAGTTAAAACTGAGATTCAAGACCTTATTTTTTCTCAGTTTTGTGCTTAGCTGTAACATATTCCTGAATATATTTGTGTTTATTTGGGGCGGCAGTAGCTCAGTCTGTAGGGAGTTGGCTTGGGAACCGGAAGGTCACCGGTTCAAGTCCCGACATGGACCAAAAACTGAGTGTGAACTGGTAGCTGGAGAGGTGCCAGTTTACCTCTTGGGCACTGCCGAGGTGCCCCTGAGCAAGGCACCAAACCCCCAACTGCTCGGGGCGCTTGTCTGGAGCAGCCCCCTCACTCTGACATCTCTCCATTACTGCATGTGTGTGTGTGTTTGTGTGCATGTACATGTATAAGTTAAAACGGAGTGTAAATTGAATTTCCCCACTGCGGGACGAATAAAGGTTGATCTTCTTCTTCTTCTTCTTCTTATTTACCACACAGCCAGCCTGGAGCCATTCAGCTTTCAAACACAGAAAAACTCTACACATTGCACAAAGTAGGATGAACAGGTGCCCATTAGCTCATTTTGCCTCAGGGTACCCCAGCAGGTTTTTCCAGCCATACAAGATGGGGTAGTTGATGCTAACAACTAATTTAAAAACAACAACAATCTGACAAAGTCATATTCAACATACCACTGTTAGTTTGCTGCTCATCTTTGTCACACAGTATTTTTGTGGTTTCAGTATTTACGCAGACTACAAAATGGGAAATGTGAGCCATTTTATTTGGAGGCGTTTGCATTTGTGTGAACAAAGTTAGTGCTTATTCAAAATAAAATGAAGCTTTTCATCTATTGCCGTCTGGTTTTATTAGTAAAATCATTGGGGTAGTTACATGGAACATTTTACATGATGACACTGACAAAAGGGAAACATATTGATTTTACAAAACCCTAACCACTGGAAAAATTAATTTCAAACCATCATGAGATAATAATCATGTCCTGGTTAATCAGACACTAGTGATAAAAGATGATGTGATGTGCTGTTCGTGGTGGCAACTGCAGCGCACACATAGCACTTAAAGGTACAGTGTGTAGGATTTGGTGGCATCCAGTGGTGTGGTTGCAGATTGCAACCAACCGAGTACCCCTCCGCTCACTCCTCCCTTTCCAAGACTGTGGTAATGTGAGCCGCTGAGTGCAAAACCAAGGTAATGCCATTTGCCTCGCTCAGAGGCCATCTTTACCATAATAACTCTACTTTGGGAGCAATGAAAACGGTTTTGCATTCTGTGGTTCACGTTACCACAGTTTAACAAGCCAGAGAACTATGGTGGTCTTCAGGTAATAAAAAAAGTGAAAGGATCTCTCTAGAGCCAGTGATTGGTTTGTCTGCTCTGGGCTACTGTAGAAACATGGTGGAGCAACATGGTGGACTCTGAAGAGGACCACTTCCCTAAGTAGATGTGAAGGGCTCATTCTAAGCTAACAAAAACACAACGATTCTTAGTTTCAGGTGATTATACACAGATGAAAACATAGTTGTGAATATTATATTCACACTGTTCCTTTAACATTTGATTTCAACAAGGAACTAAAGCCTTTTCAGCTTTGCTACTGACACTGCCCATGAAACAGAGTGATGGACATGGCCAGCCTTTGTGTCAGGATTCCCTCCAGAGTCTCTAAAGACATGCGCCTCACATCATAGCCCCTCATCGAAGCCCTCGCCTTGATATTAACCGGCACAATCTCCTCGCTACTGTTGCGGTCGTTCCTCCCCACTGCAGCATGTGTGGGGAAAAAGGGCTTCACAGACTCGGGCAGGTCAGACCTGTAGGATGGGCAGCAGTAGGCAGACCACATGTACTCAGGAACAGACACCCTGTTGTTGATCCAGCGGGGGTCAGACTCATAGGGCATCACTCCAGTGATCACATGCATCGTCCCGTTACAGAAGGCCTTGAATTTTCTCAACACCTCGTTCTCCAGCCTGTTCCACGGGCCCGAGTTGGAGCCCGCTCGCTGAGGGACGATGTTCGTCAGAGTGAAGGTGGACTCACGGTTTTCTCTTGTCTTCTGGTGCATGCTGGGATTGAGATGGCCCTTGGTGAAGTTGGAGTTCCTGTAGTCCTCTAATACCGCCTGGCTCTCAATCACATTCTGGTCTACGGGGACGTGGAAGGGTTTCATCTCTGAGCTGGCACGAGAAAACGCCAACTGAATGACAGCGAGAGAGAAAAGGACGTCGCTTATTAATCCTGTTTGAGTTGAACAGTCGGTATACAGTATATGTGACTGATTAACTCGTAGTTTGAAAAAGAAAACAGAAGTTGTGAAATTCCACTTTCCTTTCTTTATTACCTCACCAGAGACAAGATCATGTATGTGACAGCGTTTTTTGCATTTCCAGTTTGAGAGCAGATACTTCTGCTTGGAGGTTACGGTAAACTCAATTAAACAGAAACTTCTAGTGTTACATTGACTCTTATAGCCTAAAAATGTAAGAAGCAAAATTCCAATTAGGTCAATGTGGGAAAAGGGCAAGAATCAGACGATTCGGCACGCATCATGATACAGGGGTTACAATTCAATACACTGTATTGCGATACTGTTATCAACAGATTATTTTAAAATCAAATTTTAGGAAAACTGTTGTAATATAAAGAACATATTACATATATTACATATGCATAAAAATCTGAGTATAAAAAGTTTACTTTTTAATGCAATCAGAAGAGTAGAATGCATTTATCACAGTCCCTGGACCATCCCACATCACAGCACTACTCTGAGAGGGTGCAGCTCTTTGCAAATTACATATTTACATAATTACATATATATCATATATATTTATATCATATATATTTATTATTATATATTATAAATTAAAAAGCGATACAGTATCACAAAACAGTAATAATAATATCACTATACTCTATAATTCTTATATTTTCTCATACCTCAAAATGAGAATGCTGATATTTAAGAAACTCTACAATAATGCCTAAAAAGAAAAATATGCGAGTTCACTGACCCAACAGATGTGAGGCTTTGCTTTACTTGTCAGGACTTTTTTTCCTGCTAACCTATATAATGAGAGCGTGCACTCAGTTATTATGTACAGCTATCTAAAATTGATGCAGCAACACAACAGTCCTACCTTCCTGAATGTTATACAGGGCCGACTTAAGTCATGGGCCAATTGTGTATTTATATTGAAATAAATGCAATTATCTATGAACAGAAAAATCTCAATTTTTGTCTGAGAACCATTGTGATGTCTGATGCGTGTTGTGGTCTACGGGGTTAAGATTAGGGTTCTGGAGGGGTTGGGACTTCAAATCTGAATTCGGCCTATGGCACCAAAAGGGCTAGACCCAACCATGAGGTTATAATTATAAAAACTTGAAACTTTTTTAAGAGGAAAATGTAGTTTGTGATGCTGTTGACCTTCACTGATGTAAACGTATAGTAATACAATAAATATAAAACAAATAAACTGGAAACTGGGTGTATAATCTCAGCATAGCTAAATACATCATACCGAATAAATTAATGCTCAACAGTTAATCTTTAAAGAAAGTGGCTGCTCCTGAACACCACACTCTTACCTGCGGTTCATACATCCAGGTGGAGTTGGGTCGTTTTCCATCTGCAGGACTGAGTATGTACGCAGAGTACAGCGGCCCACGGTGCTGGCGGTGGTACAGGCTGGCGAAGTGGTACTGGTTTTTGTAGCGCTGGCAAATTGGCTGGTATCCTGCTGCGTTGAAACCCTTTGGTGGAGATTTATTATAGAAGAAATCAAGGCACTGGGAGAAGTCGTTACTGATCTCTCCGAGTACCAGGCCACCAAACCAGGGTAGGAGAAGAAGCAGAGCTCCTGTTGAGGACTGCAGCATCTTCCTTTGAGACATCCTGCACTACGGAGCAGCAGGTCGGCTATAGTTACGTCTGTTGGAGAGTGATGCCAGACAACACAGACTTCCTCTCAGACGAAGCACCACAGTTACGTAAAACCTATATTATCTCTGTGCCCATTCAGCGTCTGGAGTTTAGGTCTTTGACGGTTCCTCTTATATACGTACTGACAGCAGGAACCCTGTGGGTGAGAGAAACCCACCTCCTACCTCTATGAAACTTCCCCTGTTAATCAGCAGCCACACTGCCTTCTGGGAAACAAACTGCTCTACAGATCCTTTCTGTCATTTCCTTCCTTTCATGAGTCAACTGATTAAACAAGACTGATCTTGTTTAATCTTGACGAGAATATCAATTAGATATCTGCCGGATGTAATGCTAGAGACATAAAAAAAACTGTGTTAAATGCTACAGGAAGTGCAGTTTCTGGTTGCATATGTCTGCTCCAGACCAGGTTTTGAGGGATTACAGACATCTCGAAATGTTGTTCCCTCCTGTCTGTCCTCAGCTCCATCATACTTTGTCTAAAAAGATGAAGCATCATGGGAGACTTGGAGGTACCTTGCATGATGCAGAGCTCTTTGTGGATTGCAGTGAGATGCGTGTGATGCTGGAGGTGGAAACACTCATTTTGATGCTTACATTTATACAGTATACTGTCCGAAACTGTCAAACAGCAAAGTAAAAACTCCGTTCTTCATGCACTGTTCAATTTAGAGATTTTGTGCTTTTTTGATTCATAACATGTCTTCTCTCAGACTAGTGGAAATAAAACATCCAAAATGCACATTTAGGTGTTTATTCTTCTACTTGTTGTCCATTTGTGTCTGTATATTTCTCCTAAAGTCACCAAAAGCTGCATCAGATACTGCCACATTTGCATATTTAAATATACAATTACAAGAAAACTTGTAATACAAAAAATAATTAGCAGTAATTAACTGGAAATGTTTAATAGTGGGTTTGTTCATATATCATTCATAGCCTGATTTATTACTATATTATTTATTTATTAACATTCAACAAGAATTTGAACTTGGTTTGATCCTAAGTTCAGATTTCTGTTCTGGAAATGTATGAAAATTAGCGCAAATTTGATATAATAACGTCCTACTTGCATATTTAAATATACATTTTCAGAAAACTTGTAATGCAAAAAAAAAAAAAAAAAAAGATTGTCTCAATGTAAATAACCAACTGGGGAAGTTTCATGGTGACATCGATTTAAATTTTTACCCTATTCACCTGTAGTGATAATTTACAATGCATATGTTTAAAGGACGTTTTCTCAAAATTAGTTTATTCTTCATACTCTGAGCCAGAAATCTCCACTTCATTATCACTTACACCAAAACTTTCTGGTTTTATTCCGATCTAAATTATGATGTTTTTTTTTTTAAAGAGGGGTTTGTTCATATATCTTTCATAGCCTGTTTTATAGAACATTTTAAAACATAGCAAAAATGTTTTTATGGATGTTGAGAGTATTTATTTTATTATTTATGGAGTGATACAAAGATATGCATTAAAGTTCCCTCTGTAAAAACATTTAACTCTCATATGTCAAAAAAATAAAACAGGAATTTTGAACCTTTATTCAGTGTTCAGGTTTCTGTTCTGGAAATGTGTAAAAATTAGCAATATTTGATAAGAAAATGAAACATTTGCATATTTAAACATCATTTTCATAAAACTTAAACTTAATGTAAATCATCAGCTGGGGAAGTTTCATGGTGATATATATTAGTTTTTTTTTTTACCCTATTCACCTGTGGTGTCTTCAAAATGTATGGGATTTTACAATGCATAGCTTTAATGGACGTTTTCTCAAAATGAGTTTTTTTTTTTTCATACTCTGAGCGAGAAATCTCCTCTTCATTAGCACATACATACACCAAACTACAGTTTTATTCCCATCTATATTCTGAGGGTTTTGACAGAGGGGTTTGTTCAAATATTATTCACAGCCTGATTGAAAGAACATTTTATCCCTACAAACATGGCAAAAATGTATTTTTTATGGATGTTGACAGTATTTTCTGATTTATGGAGTGATAAATAGATATGTACCAAAGTTCCCTCTATAAAAACTTTGACTAATATGTCAGCAAAATAAAACACGGATTTTGAAACTTCATGAAACTTGTAATACAAAAGATGATTATCTTAATGTAGTTCATCAACTGGGCAATTTTTTATGGTGATATTTGTTATAATTTTTCACCCGGTGTTGTCTCCCGTTAATTGATCAATCATTAACTAATCGACATTACACAAACACGCTGCTCTCGGCAAGTCAGCAAGTTTCATATTCTGTCTCTCTCCAGTTTGTGGTCTTGTATTTCTTCTTTCATTATGGGAACCAGAAATATTTTCCCGAATATATAAACGCTCCATACAGTACTTCCATTATTTCCCAACTGTTATTTTACCAGAATTTGGTGGGTTTTTTTTGTTTCCTTATGTACTTAATCCATTAACACCTCCCCTACCCTCTAAAAATGTATACATTATTTTGATTTATGCTCCTGTCAATACACCCTGCCAGGACTAATGGTGATTCTCTGGACACATTTAGAAATTCATAACAAAAAGCATCACCTTAAATTATGAAGAGTGCCTGAACATGTGGTCATAAATGTATTGCCTGAGGAGAAATTCAAATATATGCTCAGGGTTACAGGAGCACATACTGTATGAATCTTTAACTCTCAGGTGAGGGTGGTTTATTATGACCCTCTAGTGAGCACTCAGAGACATGACACTCGGCAGCAGGCTGACTATCCAGCACACAGAAGCTGGTAATGGTCAGGTTAGTGAAACTGGCTGGGCTGTGAGTAACAGCGCTGCATTTACAGTCACTGGTGATGAGTCGTAACCTTTAGACAACCTGGAATTACTGTAGTTTCAGTTTCCACACAGAGGAAAGCTACTGAGTCTTACTGACAGGAGGAGGATGGAAATATGTAGGGAGGAGGCTGAACCTTATCTTCCCTGTTGTAGCCTCAGATGTTTGACATTAACTAGTTGATAGGGATGAGGAGCATAAAGGATTGATCCTCCCAACACACATTTACGACCCCTGGCTCATGAAAGCCGTCTTTTAGGTGCAGCTCTCAGCTGAAAATACCCTTTTCCACCCACATAACAATCGTACATTCCCTTGCAGGTTTCCTCTGTGTCAGCTAGTTGCCTTTCTTCCTCTATGTTGTGACTCAGAGGTTGTATAGGCTGTGTTTACATTGAAAACATGACTCACTTACTGGTTGACATAAGTTCACAGCTTCACTCTGAAGCGCAGTTAATGAGCCCTAAAGCTCCTTTATGTGCTCCTCTGTTGCTACATGAGAGTTATGGTAATAAATACAGCATGTGTACATAAGTAGCTTTGTTAGCTGTGCTTCAAGTGTGGACTAACTCTATGTTTATCAGGTGAAAGGTCAGTGAGTGGTGGCTATTATTTGTAAATCCATACGTTTGTGTGTTTAAAGGTCATACTGATTTTTAACAGCTAACTTTCTCACAAAGTGCTTCACAATAAAAATAAACAAGGCAACGGACATACTGGTAAATACATGTACTTTTGAAGACTCAAATCATACTGTCAAATCTCTAAGACAAAATATCCACTGCTGCTGTTATAAGTATAAATCTTACAGTCTTTTATGCACTAACTCTTTAAAATATGTCTATATCATCTGTTTCTACCATTATAAATCAAACATGCTGTATATATAAACATGTACATAATCATCCTGTCCACAGATATCTATCAGTATTTATTTCTTTGCACTATTTTTATTGTTTACAACTCACAGAGGTTTTATTTCGTAATGTATTGTTGGTCATTGGTGCCTGATTTATGTATGTTTATATAACATTAATGCACACCTATTTTTTCTTCTATTTGTAACAGTGCTGTCTGCTTTTTACCCTCTGCGTTAACACGTTAAAGAAATTATTGGCATTAAAATTAATTTGCGTTAATATTATTATTGTATCAACTTTGAAAGCCCAATTTAAATTTTAAAACTAGAATGGCAGAGGTTTTGCTGCTGTCTTAATATAAAGTAAGAAACTTTTGACCCAGACTCCTTAACATTGCATGCTTGATATTTATTACCGTTTATTAAAGACTCTTAATGGTTTGGTCTTGTTATAGGTCTATACTTGTTCTCCGAGGCAGGCTGGTAAGCAACTTAAAGTCTTTGTGATGGCTGATTTATGAGAAAGTGTATATTACCTCAACATTATAATTAGTATGATTAATTAGGTAATAGTTGCGTTGTGGTTCTCACTTTCCAATAAAGTGGTTTGTCTCCTGTCTCCTAATAGAGCCCCGTCTGTCTGTGTATCTGTCTGTGTATCTGTCTGTGTATCTGTCTGTGTATCTGTCCTCAGCCTGTTTCAGCACGCCTAAACTCCGGCTCTCTTCCTGAAAACATTGCTGTGCTGTCAGCCTCAGACCACTCCCTCCCTCCCTCCGTCTCTCCGTGTGAACGGAAGAGCAGTCTACTCTCTTACTGTGTTGCACTCAGACGTTTATTTTCAGGGCTATGTGCGCACCACGGAATGGCGGACACCAACGCGATTGAGGAGCTACAGTCGGAGCTCACCTGCCCGGTGTGTCTCGAGCTCTTCCGCGATCCGGTGATCCTCGAGTGCGGCCACCACTTCTGCCAGGTGTGCATCATCCAGTGTTGGGAAGCCAAAGCTGACGAGTTGTCAAGTTGCCCCAAGTGTAGAAAGTCGAGCGGGCGTAAACTGCGACCCAACTCGCTCCTGTGCAACGTGGTGGACAGCGTGCGCAGAGCGCGCGCCATGGACACAGCCGCGGGGACCATCGGGTGGCACCCGGAGGGTGCGCTTGAGGAGCCGGAGGAGCGGGAGCCGGGGTCCAGCATGAGCAGCGTGGCCTCCTCTATCGGCCACTGGCCGCGCCTGGGTATGGATATGTGCGAGGAGCATGAGGAGAAGCTGAAGCTCTATTGTGAGGACGACCAGCTGCCCATCTGTCTGGTGTGCGGGATGTCCAGAGACCATAAGACGCACAATGTCATCCCCATTAATGAGGCCTTTGAAAACTACAAGGTACTGGCTCACTGGCTCAGTTTAGACGCGTTTCTTTCTGATAAAGCTCAGTCTGCGTATGGCAAAATCTCATCTTAAAACCAAGTTTACGCATATTAAATACTTTATCTACATTATTTGATGTCATTATCACGACTAAAGTGAAAGTTTTTGGGAGTGCCATTCTCACATGCTTCTCTATCTTGACAAGAAACTTGTCTCAAGTACAAACATTCCTAAATGTCAGATTAAACCTAGTTTATTGAGACTTTATTTATTAAATAAACAAAATATCTCTTGCTTTAGCAAACAGGACTTTCATTCGCAGAGCAGATGCTGTAAAATGTTAGATCTTTTTAAAAGCAGACTCCCAGCTTGCCCCCGGCAGCCTTTTGGTGTTTAGCTTTTTACAGGAATTCAGCAGAACAGTGTGATCTCGCAGAACTCCTGGACACTTTTAACCCTGCAGCAGACCTTCGCCAGTTCGTCTGAACTCTCTGAAAGGCCTCGTGTTTGGCTAAGGCTGAATTTCCCATTTTGTTTGAATATGTGGGTCAGAGTGGACTCATATGACTCCCATTAAAGGTGATGTTGTTCAGAGCAGGGGCACTAATCTGGTTTAGCGCCACCACTTCCTGTGATGTTTAGCATGTGATTTGTGCATTTCTGCTACAGGATAAGCTGGCTGTCGCTCTGGAGAGGATCCAGTACCAGACAGAGGAGGCCACGCTCTTCCAAAGACTGACCAATGAAAAGATCCTCCTCATTAAGGTACTGATATGTTTGTTTGTGAAGTACTGTGAAAGACAGGAAACATCCTGGCAAAGATGTATGTGTGCTGTGAATAGAACCAGAAATTCTGGTCGCTATCCAACATTCAACCACATTCCTCCACCTTTACCTGTCTGGCTGATGTGACAGATGACACGTTGTCTTTATGATGGGTGGTGGTGACACAACAGGTTGTGACTCAGCGGCGTTTGTTTGAACGTGATGGTTTTCATGTTTTGCAAATGCATTGAGGTCCTTCCTGAAATTAAAACAGATGGTTGATAAACATTCATGTGCCGTCATGTTTGTCTTTCTCATGATCTGTTCTCTCACAGGTGACACATACGTGTACAGTGTACCATAACTTTATGCCACACACCCTCTCAGAAAGAGATAACAGCTGGCTGAGTTAAGGCTGGGTCGACCACAACAGCACTCGTATCAAATAGAAGTCTCTCTCTCTCTTAAGTGTGTTAAACAAAGATATGAGTGTAGGATATTTGCTGCTGGAGTGTTTCTGCTGAAGCAGATAACTTCACATATCTCTACTACTGCAAACTGTCTTTCTCCATGCTGTCTGTCTCAGCATGTATATTTCCCCGTGTTTCTGTCTCTCTCTGTTTGGCCCAGTTTATGTGCACATTCGTAGATTTTCACTTCTCTGTTTCTGTCGGTATGACAGGATGTGGGTCGACAAGTTTGCCAACCAGTCTTTTCCTGCACATTTCTCTTTGTGTGTGTTTGTGTCTGTAAGTGCTTATTATTTTGTCAGTCTGTCTTTATCTGTCTAGCTGTCTTAGGAATGAATTAAGTATTTAAGTCCTTTAATTAAAGGGGAACTTTGTATTTTTCAACCAGGCCCTATATTATGAGTCAATTTCTGAAACTGGTCCAGTATTGAGGGAGAGTGCTGTAGATTACAGCTGCTCACAGGCTGCAACATGGTGCTATCGGGGTAAACTGGTACCATCATTTACGCCACTTCCACTGATCACGGTTACACTGATCAGCCGCTTATGTGGGTCAAAAAGCATGGCACAGAATCATTTATTTACAAATGCTGTTTAAATACTTCACTTATAGTTATCAAGTCGTCTGCTTACAGTGTTCAGGGTCTTTTCATACATGACAACAAATGGAAAAACATTTTAAAACAACGTTAGACTAACGTTAGTTAATTGATTTTTTTTTGTTTTTTACTTTACTCCCTTGATACTTTACCTCACCGACTGGATACCTGTACTGTGTGCACATTGATATCATGACGGGAAAAGGAAAGTAATTTTCTCTGAATAAAAAAACAAATCTGCACAGGGAAAGTACCTTTGGTTGAAGCTGCCCTTGTCGAGTGAAATGATAAAGCCTGGTCACGTAATGCCCTCAAAGTGAAAAATTGCCGATCCTCAACCGGCTCTGCGGTACACATGAAGACCGGCGCTTGTCTCCCTCCGGGCTGCTACCGGGTGAGGGAACGAGGAGCCCCAGCAAAGGGGCGCAGTTCTGCTCACTCTGGAGAGCCGGCCAAAAACGGCAATGTCTCACCCTTGTTGAGGGAAAACCAGCGAACCAGTAAACCAACCGTGGATATATAAGAGGTTGTAAATAACCTACAGCTACATTAAATACTGTTTATGTCCTGCTACTAGCACAATTAGCTACTGGCTGATAGCCGGTCTTTGGGAACAGAGACATTAATACATCCACCACGGTCCAGGATTTACAGCAGACAACCCATGGTTACAGTATAAGATAATAAAAGTGATGAATTACTGCCAATACGTCTATTATTACAG
This sequence comes from Pterois miles, assembly GCA_947000775.1. Lineage (NCBI taxonomy): Eukaryota > Metazoa > Chordata > Actinopteri > Perciformes > Scorpaenidae > Pterois > Pterois miles. Next base: position 3,033,599 of record CAMQGK010000277.1, on the reverse strand, counting down.
CCCCATACAGCTAACAGGAAGCTGGAAGAACCGGATATGTCACATGAGCATGTAGGGCGGTGCAGTCCTGTGGGTATGATGCATGTTTATTTTGACAAGGAAAATAACTCTGCATTCATCTATTAGTGAAATTCAAAACCTTTAGGACATAATGATTCATAGACGTCTCCTTATAATCATGACCACAGACGCATTGAAGTTTTCAGTCCAAAATGGCTACCGCAGCACCTTCTAGGGGCTATTGTCAAAAAGGGCTGGAGTTTCATCTCCATCATATTTTACAAGCTCATAATGTGGCATAATGCTAATGTTTTCTATGTTAAATCTTTTGGTAACTTGTAAAGTAATTATTATAGCAGTGAGATAAATGTAGTGCAGCAGCGTGTCCTAATACAGCGCTTCATATGATATCTCACGAAAAGTTCCTCCTCATTTTTGTGCGTTTTCCCCTGAATGTCCAGCAATACGACACGCGTCAATTTCTGCTCCAGTATTTTCAAAATAAACTTCTGCCTTCACAGGAAACAAATGAATGATTATTACTTAGGTTTAGGCAACAAAACTACTTAGTTAGGTTTAGCAAATGCTCATGGTTTGGGTTCGAATAACTCTGGCTGTGGAGTAATCAAGTACGGAAGTTATGTGACAAGTAAATCAATTTTGGCTTCTGGTTTCACAGGTATGAACACAGGTCTACTGGGCGAAAGATCCTGCATTTTTGCCTTTATACCTCCTAATTCACAATTACGTAGATTACATTTAAACTGATTTTGTGGGCTATATACAAATTACAGTGCATCACCTTTTGTAGGTATAGCTACGAACAGTGTATGAGAACAGCTTGAGAGCAGAAAAAAGTAAAATATTTTCCTCTGAGATATAGGCGAAATGGATTAGAAAGTGTCATGATATGGAAACACTTAAGTCAGGTACTTCTGGGGGCGGCAGTAGCTCAGTCTGTAAGGACTTGGGTTAGGACGCGGAGGACGCCGGTTCAAGACCCCCATGGACCAAGACCAACTGGTTGCTGGAGAGATGCCAGTTTACCTCTTGGGCACTGCCGAGGTGCCCCTGAGCAAGGCACCGAACCCCCAACTGCTCTGGGCGCTTGTCAGGAGCAGCCCCCTCACTCTGACATCTCTCCATTGACGCATGTATATGTACTGTGTGAACAACAGAGTGTAAAACCGAATTTCCCCACTGTGGGACTAATAAAGGAATATCTTCTTCATCTTCTTCTTCTGCCATTAACTATATAATATATATTTAGACTAAGTGTTAAAAAGTGCAGATAAACCTGACTAAATGTATTTATTTTTATAACATAAAAACAGACTAGTAATACCAAAAAGTACCTGTAGGTTTGGTGTCAGTCCCTGATCATCAAACAAGTCGTCTTCCTACATATTTAACATTCTCCGTCCAGCTGGTTTCCAGAAGTGCAACAAAGCAGCAGTTTTCTTCCCCAGACAGTTTAGAGAAGATTTGGCCTGTAATTAAATAAGAACAGTGGATAAATATACACAATCAACATATTTATAGTTTAATTTACATGTTTAAGAGTTGAAAACATCCATATTGTTGCTGATGGGAGTCCTCCCTGTGTTTCAGGGGCGAGCAGGAGATCTGGAGGAGATGGTCACTGCAGAGTTTGGCCGTCTGAGGGAGTTCCTGCTGGAGGAGGAGGAGCGCATCAAGGAGAAACTGCAGAAGCAGAAAGAGGAGAAGCTCAACCAGCTGGAGGAGGCGCTCACTCAGGCCACAGAGCAGATCAGCCAGCTGGAAAGCATCGGCGACCAGCTTCAACTCAAACTGAGAGAAGAAGAAAACCCCGAGCAGCTCAAGGTAAAAGAAGAGGGAGAAGAAGGAATAGATGGTGCTCATCTTTAGCACATTTCTCTCAACTCAGGAAAAAAGTGCATGAAGAAAAACAGTCAGCAAATACCAAAGAGTATTGCTACAGTCTAGAAGTGCAGCGTCAGATTATCTGCATGTTACAGCAGAGCCTGAAGTGTTTTGTAATCTTAGGCTTGTTTTGATCTGCTCTGTTTCAGGGAATCAAAGATTTCATTGGAGGGTGAGTAGCGTCAAGCTCATTCAACAGCACTCATTTCTCATCTTAACTGTATGTAGGTCATCTTCCCCTCCATCTCTACATGATCAAACATCTAAAGTTATGAGGGAATGGAGCATTGTTTTGTTATTAACTCAAAGTGTTGCATAAACACGATGTGGGGACATGATTTTGGTTTAGTGTGTCATTATTGCCACACATTGTCACGCCAACTGAGGGGACAAAGGATTCGTCAGCATCTTGTTTACATTTCTTCCTAGGTAGCCTAGCTCAGAATGTAGGTATAACATAAAGATATGACTTACGTGCTGTTCATGACTAAATCTTCACCTTTTCTAAGCAAAACAAAAAAGAGTGCTATAATACCGTACTTCTTTATATTTCATAATGATAATAAACCTCAATGCTTAGCAGTTATGAAAAGACAAATACAAACTCTCATAAGGTGTATCCACTATAACGGCCACAGAGAATGAATATCTTTAATGAAGAGAAGTGAAGAGGCTTTTTACTTTAACTTACTGTAGTTTATAATAATTATCTCTTGTCATCCCTTTCTCTCTCTCGCTCAGGGCTGAGAGCTTGTTTGAGTGCCCTCCAGAGGTGGGTGTGGATCTGCAGTCAGGAGACTTCCTGGGACCTCTGCAGTACAGGACCTGGAGGAAAATGAGCTCCATTTTTCAGCCAGGTATACAGCCAAACATGTACACAAACACACACACATTGAAGTCTGGTGTGATTCATTTGGACAGTTAATGCAGTAAACAGTTCGAACCAAAACAACCGGTCCGAGACCACCTCCTGACCACTTGTTTTGGTGTAAGTGAACCAAAAACGCAGGCTGTCTGATGGGCATTTGTTGAGATGAACACCAGTAAATGACAGGTTAACAATAGTGGGAGAGGACTGACATGCTTCTGCAGAAGTCCAATGTTTGCTTGACATCTGTGCTTAAGAGAACACAGAATACGCTAAATAAAGTCCACAAGAATAGTGATATTTAATTTAATTCGAGACAAACAGGAGGAGGAGTGATCTGTGCACACAGTAGATCAGTGCAGAGTCAAAGTTAAAACACTTCACCAGCAATATATGAAAGTCTGTGATTCCCTGTGAAGAAGTGACATCTATTGATAAGAAAAAGATAAATTTGCTCCATTGCACACATCCTTCAGCAAATGAATGCATTATTTGTGCACCGTGAAACCAAACCAGAATAAATAGAAAACAAACCAAAAGTGTCAATATTCAGTCTTATTCAGACAAGTCAAACGGAGTGTGGCTTGTGAAAGCACAATTATAAGAGCAGTAACAATTGATGCAGCAGAGGTTTACTTTTATCATTCAAGCTCCAAAAATACTGGCTGATACTGCAACGCCATTTCTGTCAAGCATTTGAAGTCTCCAAGCCCAAGGCTAGATCCCACCTGGGAGTCACTGGAATCATTTTCTCAGACTTCAGAGCTCCTCTAGAGCCACAGACGACTGTATACAGCTGCATCCACAAGTTCTCCCCATCACTAGGGCATTAGGTGTTTTCGGCCTGGAGTAACTTTTTCATAGATTCAAGTATGACAGACCTGAATGCTTCGACCGTTGCCATGGTAACCAAACCCTGACTCACTATTTGAATGGTTTGTTTTTATTTTTCAAAACTTTTTTACACTTCAAGTATGTAATAACAATTTATAAATCCCAAAGTAGCCCTTGAAATAAGGAATAATGAATTCTATTCATTATTTTGTTGTACGGATATCGCTGTTGGTGGTGTGTGGGTGTTTGCGTATGGGTGTGTGTACAGTAGTGCGTCAGCAGCACCGTTAGGAAACTGGGGAGAACATGTCAGCGCCACACTGCAAAGCTTCAAATACCTTCATATATTTCTCACTAAAGCTTTGAAAAAAAACGGTATTCAGGACAGCCCTAGTTATAAGACCTTAGTTCAGAGAACCCTGTTTTTATTGTGTCCATACTGTAAGAACTATGAACTATCATCAAGTTCAAGAGGAACCAGGAGTGATGTAAGTGACATAAGAGTAGGGTGACTAGTCAAACACATTAGCCACGTAAGAAAACACAGACAAATGGACCCACAGTGACGTCCAGAATTTAACTCCTTCATGAGCACACAGCCACTGAGCCAAATAACGATAGCCGATTTCAACTGAAATTGCGAAGGGTACTTTCCTGACAGCTGTTTTGCTTGAGTTTATACGATTGTGGCATGTAACAGGGTTTATTTTCTCATATTACTAAAAAAGATAAAAGAGCTTGTGAAACATAGCTAATTACCTGCTTGGCGATCTGGAGATGTGTGCATGCACCGCTGGCCGGCTTATGTCACTTCAGCGGAGGTTCGAATGCAAACAAAAAAAAAAAGCCCTTGAAGGTATGAAGTTCTCGGGGAAGCTCCCCAGATCCTCTCAGGGGGCCACAGAATGGTTTGGTCCGAAAACACTTATTGACTTTAACATGTACATTTGGTAGAGTGCTACTTAAATAGTAATAAAAAAGTTGGCTATATCTACAAAAGACATTGTATGCTTTGCATTTTATGTCCAGTCTTGTATCAGCCTGCTCTATGTAGAGGTGTTGGACGACATGAATTTCAAACAATTCAAACTTCACCAGTCTGTCCCTGGGTCAAAGTTAGCTGTGCCAAGATGTATTTTGGTCATTTGCTAATGACATGTCGTACATTGTTGTTGAATGAGTAACACTAGACTGCAATAAAGGATTTAATGAATCTATGGAGTTACATCTTGACGTAGCATCATTTATATTTTATTTGTATCCATGTAGCTGATGCTCTTATGTAGCTCAGCTTACACTAACTGAGCAGGAGGCATTCAGTATCTTGTTGAAGGTCACAGCCAAGGAGTCTCTCTGGGGTCATTCTCTGTAAACACAACCTTGGTGTTGCATAGGTCCATTTCTAACTGCTTTTCCCCTTTTAGCTGTCACAGCGGTGACCCTTGACCCGGACACAGCCTACCCCTGCCTTTGGGTGTCCCCTTGTCGCACCAGTGTCCAGGTGGGAAAAATCCAGCCCAACCTGCCCAACAACCCCGAGCGCTTCACCCTCTACAACATTGTCCTGGGCTCTGAAGCATTCTCCTCTGGGAGACACTACTGGGAGGTGGAGGTGGGCTCCAAGACGGCGTGGGGTCTGGGTGTGGCCACGGCCTCAGTCAACAGGAAGGATGAGATCAGCCTCTGCCCCGATGACGGTTTCTGGACCCTGGTGCTGAGGGATAACGCCAACGGCGCCAGCGAGTACGAGGCATGCACCGACTCAGAGGACAGCTTGATATATCCGTCCAAACCCCCCAGGAGGGTGGGGGTCTACCTGGATTACAGTCATGGTGATGTGGGGTTTTATGATGCAGGGAACATGAGCCACCTCTTCACCTTCTATAACGCCAAGTTCAAAGAGCCAGTTTTCCCGTACTTTAATCCCTGGCCGATTATCAACGGACGCAACCGGGAGCCGCTCACCATAGTGACCCCACACTGGGGATAGATGTCCTCTTCATCAGAGGACACATTCAGAATAAAACTGCACAAGATTCAGGCAACTGATGATGGACTCATCTCATGAGCACTCACACATCTGCCTTAAAGACGTTGCTGTATTAATGATGCAGTGATGGTGAATATGCAGAAAACCCTTAAACACTTCTTGTAAGACTTGAAATGAGAAAATAAAACTGCTCAAGTACAAGACAACTGACACTTTAAAGGACACAGCTGTTGATATTCTACAGTTTTCTCATTGTCAACAAATCCCATGAAAAGACCAAATACCAACAATGAATTGATAACAAGTCCTGTCTGTGCAGCCAAAGCCTGATATATCTTATTCCTCTGTGCCATAGACCTCCATTATATTGCAAAAAAAATAGTCAGCCGTGAGTTCTTATATGGACAGATGTCAGCCAATAAGAGTAGACTGTTAAATAGGCGTTAGTCATTGTAAGCCCCATAGTTGTGGGTCAGTAGGGGCCTACTACACCTACTAGTAGGTTTTATCATCGATTCACATGATAGATCACTGGAAGAAGGTATAAAAGAACAAGACAGAGACCTCTAGCGACCTTAGTAATTACGACAGGAGCAGAAGTGGAAGTCAGGCACTTTGCAGTATAGACAACATCAAACTATAAGTGCATGGGTGGAGGTCGGGGCGATGGATGGGACACAAAACACAAGGTTTTCACCCAGGAGGCCGGTGTTAACATGCCATGTGAAACCAACAATGTGTTCACAAGTGTTTCAATTTTGAAATGTAGTTATTTTAAGGCAAGACACTATGTTTTTACCGTAAGTCTTCTCGTTGCCAAAACCTGTTTGTATGTGTTCAAATTGTACCATTTCATGCAGTTTTACAACATGTTAGAACGTGCTGCTTTCAAATTTTGCTTTTACTTTTACAATGTAGTAGGCTTAGTAGGGCCTTAATGACCCACATCTATGGTGCTTATAGTGACTGATAACACCTGTTTAATGGCCTGATAACAGTCAAATTGGGTGCAGGCAGGTGGATGTGTGCGACTGACTTGAATTTACCACAGGCGAACTCCAATACAAAGACGCAGAAACATCTAAAAGATGATCAAGACAAATGCGAGACACACCGAGCTAAATTTCAAGTGCCATTGCAAAGGTTCTCTAATCTATTGTACTCAGAGCTCATAAAAAAAAAAAACAACCTCTGAAGTGGAAAAGTACAAAGCAACAGCCTTTTCAGCATTTATTTACTTTGTGTAGTATTTTATAGTGTTTGTGTTGTGAAATATGCTGCATCTAGTTGGTTGACTTGTGCTTGACAGCAGTCTTTGCAAACATGCGGTACTAGTCTACTCCTCACGTCTCTTTTAACAAGGTCCCACGGATCCTTAAAATGTCTTAAATTGGATTTTCAGAATTGTTTTTCTCTTCATTAATGGTGCTGTGGTGATTGATGTGGGTCCTCTGTAGATGCTTGTGAAGCTCACACGCTTACATCAGTTTGCCGTGGGCGTCCATGTTTTCCCGAGCAGATGCACTGGGATAGACTCTGAATCATTGACTTCCAACTTCCAATGGATTGCAGCATTATGTTTTATTTTTTAATAAATTACCAAAAATTCCTAAAATCCTGTTTTTGCTTATTATGTGGTATTGAGTCTAGATAGATGAGCGAAAACTTAATATGAAAATATACACATTAAGTAGACATGAACGGGGCTGAGAGCCAAATAAATGCTGAGAGACAGAGTAACGCATTGTTGGTGATTTGTTGATGATAAGAAAAGTAAACAATAGCCTTATGATATAAGGTTTTGTACTGGTTCTGCATTCATAAGTGAAGCTGAAGGGCATATTACTTGCTAATGTAGCTAAAGACTTACTGTGGAGTTTTTGACCTCTAGTAGAGCTATGAATCATCATGTGACTGCTCGCTAAACATGGATGTAAACAACGCAGGATTAAAATAAATCAGCTTTGCAAATGTTTTACAACAAGGTAAATGCAACACATCAACACATCTGTTAGAGCTCAAGAATACCCACAATGCATGTTGGGGAGTAACACTGAATGTAAACATCACATTTGTTTGTTTAAAAGAAAACTCCACAGAGCAACTTGAACTGCAGAAAGGTTTGTATATATTGTATTAAATCATTTAGCTTTAATATCTTACTGTATGTTTTGAAACCATATCCAACAATATATATTTTACTGGTTTGTATCCAATCCTGTTATGCTAATGAAATGTATGGGTATGGTGGGTACATTAGATTTAACACATGTAATTATGATTTCTATATGCATTAACTTTACCTCTGAATGTCCCAGAACAACACAACTCTGCAAAAATGTCATTTTACAATTCTTTCTGCGTGTCTTTGAAAGCTTTGACGAGAAAAAACACTGTCTAGATATTTTACTTTGAATTTTAATAATATGATTAAATATCCTACTGAGTTTTGTTGTTGGTTCATTTATTTTCACCAGAGGGCGCCTAAAACCAACTTTAAATGCAGCACCACAGCTCCTCAGTGATCTTTATAAAACAACTCCTTTAATGAACTAAATGGAATAAAACCTCCTCAACCACAGCCCACTTCAAGCTTTTAGGGAAGAGTTCCTCTCAAAAAGTGATGCATGATTATTTTCTACTCAAGTCAGTTTTATTCATATATAGCCCAATATTACTAATCACAAATGTGTGTCAAGGGGTTTAACAATTCAGATCAATTCTGATGAGAAAAACCATTAACGGGAAAAAAAAAACGTCAGGAGGAGCAACAGAGGAGGGATCCCTCCTCCAGGACGACAGACATGAAATTGATGTGTGTACAGAATAATCCAACATAGCAAAATTATGGAAAACCTGGCTGATGATATTAAACTTGGCTTATAAACGCATATGAAGTATATAATCCAAGACGATGTCAAGCATCTTCCAGGTGTCTTCAAACAGATGTGAGCACCTGATCTGTGGTGGAGGAAGTATTCAGATCTTTTTCTCAAAAGGGAAAATTTGTGACTTTTTATGTGGCTGCTCGATCAGTGCTGATGGTAAATGTAGTCTACTGAAGAAATTAATTCCCCAGTACATGCTATGTAATATATTGACTGAGAAACCAGATCTCTCCTGCTGCAAAGCCATGCTGGCTGTGGATAAATGTACCAGGATGCATTGCAAAAAAAAAAATTAAATAAATAAACTCGCAAAATGTCAATGTAGGAAATAGTCTTACACCTAAACAGAAGATACAATTGCAAACAAATTTCTCTCTTAAACTGAACTAAGACTGGCTTAATCATAACACACTAAGATGTGAAAATATGCCGGTTCTACAGACCGTGCGGCCAAAAAACACCAATACAACAATATAAAAATACAGACAGAAACCAGAGACACAGTGGGAGATAAGAGGCGATATTGAATCCCTTAGAGGACAAAGAGCCTGATCCAAAACATCTGGAATGAGGCACAGACAGCCAGGACAGCCGAGCAAAGATGCATTTAGACGCCTGAGTGAACTGCTGCAAAGTGCTGAGGAGGTCTCAGAAACCAACTCAGGTTATTAAATAGATGTTATCAGTCGCCATAAACCCCATAAATGTGGGTCAATAGGGGCCTAATATACCCATTAGTAGGTTTTTATCATCAATTCACATGGTAGATCACCAGAAGAAGATATAAAAGAAAACAACAGCGACCGCAGTAATTATGACAGGAGCAGAAGAGGAAGTCAGGTGCTGTAACAGGTGCTGTTTGCATCATGTGTGAAACCAACATGGAGTTGTCTTTGTGTTTGTAGGTACTTTAAGCTTAAAGACAATGTTTTGTCCTGAACTTGGCTATTTTTTTATTTTATTTTGTTTTTGCCTAAACCTAAATGAGTTTTAGTTTTTTCCCCCTAAACCTAAAGAAACCTTTTTGTTGGTCTTCAAAACATAAAGTTTCATTCAGTTTTACATGTTACAACGTGTTGCTTTTAAGTGTCACTTCCTTTTTACAATGTAGTAGGCGCAGTAGGCCCCTATTTACTCACATCAATGGTGCTAACAGTGACTGATAACGCCTATTTAATAGCCCGATAACAGCCAACACAGGTGCAGCTACAGTGTTTTGATGGATTTGACAACATTATGCAACACACAGCACCTCACACTACAGGCATGGAGTTGAAACACCATCCTATTTGTCTTAGCAAAAACCTCATGACATCATCTGTTACAGCTGTAAATACCTATTTCTCAAGATAATCATGTGATTACCTGTCGCCTGTGTTTACCTGTCACAGATTTGCACAAAGCGTTTGTTTTTTTCAATGTCCAGTTAAGCAAGGTTAATGAGATCTCTCGGGCCAATTGAGCAGTAATCTGTGACTACTATTACGAACAAATAAATAATGAGAATTAGTCTGACCCAAATAAAAGGCATCTATTATCCATGTCAGCTTAATCTCTGTGCGTCATCTGCCTATACATTAACCATAGACTGCTGGTCTGAAGACTACACCTGTCAGGGTTATGTCTGTTCTCTCCTCTAACTGTCCTGATCTGTAATTAGATATTATAGCAGGCCGATCAACGTAACACAATCCTTCACTTCTTCATTACTGCTCTGCTGCTGCCACTCCCTCCGTCATTTACCCCGTCTTTGATCGGTTTCAATGAAGGTCAAGGTGAAAGAGAAGTTCGCCTTCAAAGTTTTACCTTTTTTTTTTTTTTTCACATGTTCTCCTTTAAAAATCAGTGTTTTATTCCATCCCTCATCTGTCTTTTCATCTTATTCATCCATCCTTCGTCTTTCCTCTCTCACAAGACTGATCTGTTCCCAAAATATTGCCTCTATTTTTAACTCTCAGCAGCACAGTGTAGCGCTGTTTTTTTCTGTAATGGATCTCTTTTCTGCTTCCTGCTCAAGAATTTGCACCTTCCCGCCATCAATAATCGATGAGGAGAGGGACGGCAACAGGGGCTGAAGAAAGACAGACAGGCTGAAAGATGGGGTCAAAGTGATTAATGGAAACCTCTGAAACTAGAGAGAAGTCAAGCTATATATTATCCCCAAGTCTGGACAACATACACTATCAGGTCTGCTTCAGGTTGAGACGTTTAATGCGGGTTAACAGGAGATGCAGAGAGAAAGCAGGAGATGGAGGGATATGTCGGGGGAAAAATTAAATCCTTTAACACCTGCAGACATCCACATTTGTATTGGAAGAAGGGAAAACTAAGTCATGCTTTTTATTGATAGAAAGGTGAAAGCTTTTAGTGGAATCAGCTTCATTTTAGTTTTGACTTTTTGATTTCATTTTAGTTTAAGTTAAACTTTGAGTTTAGTTTTTATATATTTAGCTTTAGTTTGTTTTTGTAAGCAGCAGGTATAATTGGTGCCTTCACATGGGGTCATGTTTACCGTGCTTATGAGTTGGGCCCAAATGAACGCCCCCCTCATGTGATATTCACGACCTCCTAAGTGGAAAGTTTCTGAGAGCTCCGAGTTCATGACTTGAGACATGTTTGTTAGATGTTGTGAGAAATGGTGGAGCCCATGAAGTTCATTTATCAGTGCATAATAAGTATATTTTATACACAGTATATACATATTATTATTATATTATGTACAGTGTATTGTAGTTTTAGTCAAATATTGTTTTTCTTCATAGTTTTATATGTCGATATTCCCAACGGCCTCATCTTCCTCTTCTGTCATTATGTCTTTTCTTTTCCTGCATTATGTTACTCACTTGTTAGCTTGATAAACTGTTAGCCTCAGTGGCTTCTAGACTCGGACAGTAACATTAATATTGCCATTGCTTAGCAGCGGTGTTTTTCACAACTTAATCACTTGAACGCCACGCTTATCATGTGACTTCCTTTGTTATGAATATGCGTTCACTAGTTCCATTTGAAGGCACCATGTGCCTCAGAAGAATGTAGACACATATACATAAAAAAATGTTTAATCCTCATGCTACTTTAGTACCATGGTGCCATCTTCTAGAGGGTTGTTTAATCATAGACTGTATATAAAAAGTGGATGCGCAATGATGTCATCCATTAGTTTGATGACTGTCGTTTTGAAGCCACAAGTTCAGCTTGTGCTATTTTGATTTTTGGCTGCCACCATCTTGGTCTTTTGTGACCAGAAGTGACACAAGAGGGTGGAGCTAAGTATAACTGAATGCTGAATAAGACATTTTGGGCAATCAAAAAGGTTATAATTAATTTTAATGAACTGAAAACAGACTGTGAAAGGGTTAAAGTTGAAAGACAAAAACACAGACAACTCCCGGACACTGTAGTAGCGACCTGTCAATCACAAGGTAGCCACACCCTAAAGCATACCCTGCTATATGGTCCATTTGACTCTAAATGGGACCATAATTTACTAAATGAACATCATGCTGTATTGAAGAAGACTTGAAAGTAGCAATTGAGACGATTAACTCATGTTTACAACGTTTACTGAGGTAATAAATCAAGTGAGAAGTAGGATCATTTTCTCATAGACTTCTGTACAGTCTGACTTCTTGTTGCAACCAGAGGAGTTGCCCCTGCTGGATATTAGAAAGAAAGCAAGTTTATGGCATTGGCTTCACTTTTCAGGTAGCTCACCAGGTTCAATGCCTGTTCAAACTGAAATTTATTTACATTCATTTTAATTTTAAGCAGTTTTTACCCAGACAATATACTTTCAGTTTAGTTTTTCTTAAAGGATATAGTTTTTATTCAGTTTCAGTTGAATAAAAATATTTTTCAGTGCTTATTTTCATTTCAGTTTACTATAACAACCCTGCTTTAGACTAAAGCTACGAAGCTATACGGCCGATTCAGAGAGCTCAAAACCACAATAGCATGCTTACATGCTTGTGTGAACATCCATGTCTAAAAATAGAGGTCAGTGGTGACATGTTCACCTGTGTGTGCTCAGCCATGCTTGCTGGATGAGATTATACATGCAGGACAACATTGAGGTGATGTGTTGTAAGCTCCAAAAGAATCCAATTTGTGTTACAACAAAGGCTCCAAATATGACAGCGGATTGAGGGCGGATTGATTGAGAGAGAGACGGGGAGGAGAAAGCATGTAGAGCAGTGAGGATTACTGTTGGGAGGGAAAGAACGAAAGAGGCAAGAAAACATAAAGACAAAAAGATATACACCACAGAAAAACACAAGATAGTCATGATTTCATGGAGGATATATACATAAAGAGAGATGACAGGAAGGATAGCTGTGACAAAGCGCCCAGGCAACAGGAGGAGTGTTTACCTGTGATGATGAAGGGGAGGAAGAGAAGGAGAGAGAGAGGTCGATGAGTTACAGGTAGATAACGTGAGAGAGGTAAAGTTGAGGAGGTATAGAGTGTCACCTAAAGGACCGAGAGATAGCGAGTGGGGGCAGAGGTGCAGGAACTCAATCCCAGAGCCAAGACGACAGCAGAAGATAAAAACCTCCTCACCTGAACACACCAGGAGAGAGATATGGAGAGGAGCAGGGTGAAACACTGAGGAACGACGGGAGGAAATACTAGCACAGACAGGAGGATTTGACTTATTATTTTTCCCTTTAATTACTTGATTCATTCTTTTATTTTTTCATTTTTTTTAATCTGGAACAAAAATAATACCTCCATTTTATCAACATAGCCGAATTTTAGGCATTTTTTTTAAATATTTTTGAATCTTTCATAGCTGAATTTGTGGAGAATTTTTGTGCATAAACTAAAAAAACAACTAATAAATAAGAGCGACTGCAGAAGCAGGGAAGAGAGTAGGGAGGGAGGGGGAGGGAGGGAGAAAGAGAGAGGGAGTGTGTGAATGTGAGCCTGTGACACCGAGATGTTCATGATCATTCGAGAGACGTCGGCCGGAGGAGGCGGTGCTGCAACGATGAGCGCGCCACAGGAGAGGAGTGCAAAACAGGTGCGTGAATATGGTCCTTTATGTATATGTATATATCTATACTGTATGTGTGTATTTAAAGTATTTATGTGTAATCCTCTAGCTATCCTTCATGTGATGCTTCTCTGTGTGCAAATATGCAACTGTGTGCAGAAAAATACCTTTTATTTAGCACAAATTTATGATTGTGTTCTACTAAACTCAATTCCAAGATATGGTAATTTCAAATTCTTGTGTAAGTGTAATTGATAGTATTGATGAATGATTGCTGCCTAAAATTTTCCTCTGTGTAAACCTCTAAAAAGCCATTTAGTTATCTAGAACATGAGATAAATATCACACAAATCTTAAAATCACTGCTGCATTTCTGTCATGTATTTTATGGAAAGTTGCCGTGTTGGTCAAACATGACTAAAATAACACGGTGCAGTGTTGTTTTTCATGTTCATAGCTAAGTAAAGTAATTTTATTTATATAGCACCTGTCTAGAGTAGATGTAACGAAGTGCTTCACAACAACAGACAATAGGACAAATACGGTGCTTATATCAAGACACTAGAACTACCCATTACCATATTTCGCATCCATGTACACTCATGTGAAAAACAAGGTGTGTGCATCAGTTGTGGTGTGTGTGAGTCTGAACACAGATTTAATTTCTCTGAACAAGGGCTGCAACTAATGATTATTTTCATTGTCGATTAATCTGTTGATTATTGTCTCACTTAACTGAAAAGTTGTTTGATCTATAAAATGTCAGAAAATGGAGAAAAATATTGATCAGTGCTCCCCAAAGCCCAAGATGATGGCCTGAAATGTTTTGTTTTGTCCACAACTCAAATATATTCAGGTTACAGGACTTAAGAAACCAGAAAATATCCACATTTAACAAGCTGGAATCTGAGACTTTTCACTTGTTTCTGTCCGAAAAAAATACTGTCTATTCAGTAATTGACTACTCTAAACTGATTATTTGAATACTGTAAACTGATTATTTGATTACCAAAATAATTGCCAATTAATTTACAAGCTGACAGCTAATCAATTAATTGATTCATTGTAGCAGCTCTGCAATAGCACCAATAAGGAAAAACAAGGTGCGCATCAGTCCTGATGCGACCATGATGTGTTTGAGTTTGATTACAGTTTTCATAGGCTGACCTCTGCCCTCGACAGGTTCAGGCCGCCATCAAGAAGAAGCTGGAGAAGCAGAAGAAACGAACCAATGAGCAGGGAGGAGACATTCAAACCGCTACACCTCCTCCTAGCCGCCAGAAATACAGTCAGCTCCCCCACACGACAGTAGCGGCTGCGGCCGCTGAGACAGACAGAGAGCTGCTGGACGAGGAGCTGGAGGAGATGATGGAGGGACGACGGGGGAGAGCGAGGGAGAAAGAGGAGGTGGAGGAGCCTGTCGACCTGCTGCCCATCGTAGACTCTGTGTTTGGACAGGTAGGAGTCATCTATTGCAGAGTTTGTGACTCATTTTGCCACTCTGTGTGCTCATGTGCCATGTGCTGCATCAAGTTCTCCGGCTGATTAAATGTCTCGCCACCAGCTTGATTGAAACATTAAGCCTCCAGTTGAAATTTGAAGCCCGGCTGTGCTCCAGTTTTTGTAAATAGTCGTCTCTCTCACACCCCATATAAAAGAAAGCTGCAACACAAACAACCATTCTCATTAACCCCATATCCTTGTGGAAATGGCGGGAGTGGCAAAGCCCGCCCTCGGGATAAAGCTAAGGATGGAGATAGCGTGTGTTTGAGAGGATTTAAACTCCGTTACTTTGGGAAACGTTGCGAAAGAGTAATCCGTAACAGATATGGCCATAGTCAGCCAGAGATCTGATGAACGCCCAGTATCGCATCACATCCCATCATGGTAAGCAGTGACACACGACACGGCAAGGTAGGCCACGCCGTTACAGCATCTGTCGTCAGACATGTAGGATCATGGTGTGAGAAAGTGGTGTGTGTATGAGAATAAAATCAAAGAGATTAAACCAAAGTTAAAGCCCCACTTGCTTCCTGTTTCTGACCTCAGCTCATGAGTCACTCTGAAGAAAGAGTCCACCTGATCACGTCAGCACACTCTCCAGGGAGGTGATGATGAGGAGAGCGGCTGAGGTTAGAAACAGGAAGTCAATAGAAAAAAAGTGATGATGCAAGTGAGCCAGAATTAGAGAAGCCAACTGAGTGAGTGGGAGAGAGGAGCATGCTGGCAGCGTCTGAAGGGAAGAGAAGATTTATCTTTTCCTAATGGGGTCCCTGAATCTTACTGTGACAACCAATGTGTTATTATTACTATTATTACTGTTCTTCTTATTATTATGGGAGAAACTTGTGTGACAGTGAGACAGCCCAAAGAGGCACAGATTCATCACCTTCCATAAATCAAGCTCATTACATCATAAACAAGCTGTTATGTTTGGCTTCACCAAGACAACTGTTTCAAATCTGACATACCCTTTTTTTTCCCCCGAGGGAAATTTAATTTACTCTCTTTTTTATTTTATATATGTTATATACACACAAAAACACACACACACAATATAAAAGAGGGATGTAAGAGAGGGGGGGCCCCCCCTGACCACCCCCCACAAGTGGGGTGGTTTTGTCCCTCTCGGGCACACCCCCCCCCCCCCCCCAGAGAAAACCACCCCCCCCCCCCCCACCCCCTCCCCCCCCTTTTTTTTTCCTTCTCCGCATTTGAACCGGTGACCCCCCGCCTCCCAAGCCAACTCCCTACAGACTGAGCTACTGCCGCCCACATACTTGAACCCTTTAAAGGCTGGGTGCCTTATCGCCCTGTCAGGGTTTATTTCACAACAATGACAGACTCCCTGTACATTTTCCCTTACTTGTACACATTTCTGCATCATAATCTAATAATCTAACGTATAATAATTAGGGCTGTCAATTGATTCCATCCATCCATCGTCAACCGCTTATCCCGTTAGGGGTCGCGGGGGGGCTGGAGCCGATCCCAGCTGGCATTGGGCGAAGGCGGGGTACACCCTGGACAGGTCGCCAGTCCATCGCAGGGCACATAGAAACAGACAACATATAGACAGACAACCATTCACACTCACATCCACACTTACGGGCAATTTAGAGTCATCAATTAACCTAAACAGCATGTCTTTGGACGGTGGGAGGAAGCCGGAGTACCCGGAGAAAACCCACGCTAACACGGGGAGAACATGCAAACTCCACACAGAAGAGTCCCAAGCCCGGATTCGAACCTGCGACCCTCTTGCTGTGAGGCGACAGCGCTAACCACTGCACCACTGTGCAGCCCGCTGTCAATTGATTAAAATATTTAATTGTGAATTAATCACACATTTCTGTTTTTTAATTTGTCAAGTATTTAATACTCTTATCAACATGGGAGTGGGTGAATATGGTGCTTTATGCAAATATATGTATATATTTATTAATAGAAATCAATTAATAACACAAAACAATGACAGATATTGTCCAGAAACCCTCACAGGTACTGACTTTAGCATAGAAAATATAACAAATCAAATCATAACATGGTAAACTGCAGCCCAACAGGCAACAACAGCTGTCAGTGTGTCAGTGTGCTGACTTGACTATGACTTGATCCAAACTGACTGTGATTATCATAAAGTGGGCATGTCTGTAAAGGGGAGACTCGTTGGTACCCAGAGAACCCATTTTCATTCACATATCTGAAGTCAGAGGTCACGAATAGGTCCTAAGAAGAGGAAAATGGCCATGTCTTGCCAAAACGTAACCTAATTATTAGGGTTATTTACCCTGCTTTGTGACAAGGCTGACACCAATGGATTCTTTAAGTTTTCTAGTTTCATATGATGCCAGTATCTGATATTATAATACTTAATACTCTAGAATTGAAACTGAGCCCACAACAACCTCCAAAAGACTAAACAGCAGCTGGGCTTGACGGCGACCCGTCTGATTTTTTAAAGTTGCGAGTTACGTTAATGCATTAAAGACATAAGTGGTGTTAAAATGAATTCGCGTTAACACATTAATTGTCGTGTGAACATTGACAGCCCTAATAATAGAAGAAGAAGAAGATCTACCTTTATTAGTCCCACAGTGGGGAAATTCAATTTACACTCTGTTAAACTTATACATGGTACATGCACACAAACACACACACACACATGCAGTAATGGAGAGATGTCAGAGTGATGGGGCTGCTCCTGACAAGCGCCCCGAGCAGTTGGGGGTTTGGTGCTTTGCTCAGGGGCACCTCGGCAGTGCCCAAGAGGTAAACTGGCACCTCTCCAGCTACCAGTTCACACTCAGTTTTCGTTCCATGCCGGGACTTGAACCGGTGACCCTCCGGTTCCCAAGCCAACTCCCTACAGACTGAGCTACTGCCGCCCCCAACATATCGTGATCAAACCTCTGTACTTTTACCTGAGTAAGAGTTTGAAAGCAGGACCTCAACTTGTAATGGAGTATTTCTACATCGCTGTATTTCTACCTTTACCTGAGTAAAAGGTCTGAATACTTCTTCCATCTCCTCCGTCCCTCCTCATGCTCCATCTGTTCAGTCTCTTCTAGTCTTTCTCTGACTGACAGCTCTCGTTACGAGACACCAGCTGATGCATATCTGACACCAGATCAGTACTTGATACTGTATGTCTACCTGTCTCACACACACACACACACACACACACACACACACACACACACACACCGGTTTGTGACAGAGACAAAAGAAAGGACAGAGTCACATTACCCGAGTACTGCCCATCACACTGACACACACAATGCACAGTTAGTGTCACACGTGTGTTTGACGCTAAAATTAACCTGCAACTGCTGGTGTGACGGTCATTCAATGCTGATACCTGGACACAAGCAATTTGAAAGTAATCAAAACAGAAACCCAGTAACATACATAAGTTGTTG
The DNA here is from genome assembly GCA_947000775.1 of Pterois miles. Classification (NCBI taxonomy): domain Eukaryota; kingdom Metazoa; phylum Chordata; class Actinopteri; order Perciformes; family Scorpaenidae; genus Pterois; species Pterois miles. The sequence goes on along the minus strand of CAMQGK010000277.1, from coordinate 3,015,196 downwards.
GTCCGTGCACGTGTGTGTGCACACATACACACACACAGACCAACATGATCTCATTGGCGTGATTAACTGTAACCATCACCAGCAAGGGTGGATCAGCCTGGTAATTAATCAGGCTTAATGGTATTGGCTGTCGTAGGTTACTAATGCAGCCGCTGGTGTCAGTTCTGTTACATCATGACTGAACTCACTGACAGACAGAGTTCATCTGGTGGATAAACTTATATTGTGCTGTTTTTCAATTCATACAAAGAGAAATGTTGTGCTGTTGATAGGTGGAGTAATCTCTGATGATTTCGATCACACTAACGGAGTTTAAGTAAAACGTTGGACGATAGGGCCAAAATCTTCTCTCCCGACATCGGTAACTTCATATTGTGATAACGATATATACAGTATATCACGATAGATCATGTTTTCATGAGCACCTGGTAGAGCCATACTTTTTGTATACTCCTGTGTGACTTAAATACTTGACAAATGAAAAGTATTTTTGTGCAAAATTAACTTCAACAATTTCAAGTGATCAAGTGATCAGGGTTTGTTTGCATTAATTCACCATCAACATACTTTATTTTTGCTTCTTTTGCTCTTCTTCTAACGTAAAACTACGTCCAACAACATCTAAAAAGTTAAAGCAAGACTTTGTGGATCTGCTTTGTTGACAGAAAACTGACTTAGGGGCTTCTCGTCAGCACAGCTAGTGGCAAAACATATTGTTGCAGGCTGGGAGTAAATGTCATTTTGATCTGTTACATGAGGATCAGATTATTTTGAGGATCAGATACTTATATGTCTTTACACCACAATTAAATTTTTTTAAAGTCCAAATGGTCTGTTTCTACTTAAGAACCTTTTCTGGATAAAGTTTTCATTTACAGTGGGCATTACTCTTAAGCTGCACATCATTGGGTGACGGTTCAATCTGCCAGGAGGTTCTGCTAAAAATAGAGGTTGTTTTATTATTGCTGTCTCAAGTCTTCACTGCAGCAGCTGTCGATAAAACTCATCTATCAGCCCTGACTGTCTGACAGGGGCCTCTAGTGGCAACGCCTGCTGATTACAACAGAATAGAAAGATGCCACCTCTGTGTTTCCTCTTATGAAAGTTATAATCCAAAAAGCTTTATGAGCAAATCAGTTCAGACCACACATCCGGTCTCATGTGAGGAGAATACTACACCATCATCCTTTTAAATACACTGTATGCTCTCTGTTCGCAGCAATTAAAACATTTGAAGAATAGAATAGATGTGTTTTATTGTATGATTGATTAATTGTGAACAAAAACACTGAATTAATAGGGTCATCAAAAACTTAAAGGTATATAGATAAACAGATTTTCAGCAACAATAACGTTTTAATAAAAGACTAAAGTAGCATTTTGTCGATCATTGAACTCCTTTTCTAACACATTAAACCAGTAAATAAACATTTTAATTGTCTTACTGTTTCTTTACTGTGTACATTATAGCAGGGGTTCCCAACCTTTTGTAACTGAAGACCCACTTTCCGAGGACCACCTTCCAAGATAGATAAGAAAAAACATGAAAAATAATAAATAAATAAACAGGGCTGTAAATATGTGTCACATCTCTGTCAGCTATGGTGACAAAATAAATTAGGAATCCAAAATAAATGAATTCAGAGTCATGTTTCCTCATCACACTCTTTGGAGCTTTTACTGGCACAGGCTTGTCTCCCACACCTTTTTTTCACTTTATAAATTACCAGATATTTTTATTTTCAGTTTAATACATCCATCTTCAACTGCTTGTCTTGTTAGAGGTGGCAGGGGGCTGGAGCCGATCCCAGCTGGCATTGGGTGAAGGCGGGTTACACTCTGGACAAGTCGCTAGCCCACTGCAGGACTGACACATAGAGATGTGCAGTCGTTAATTAACCTGCATGTCTTTGGACTGTGAGAGGAAGCCGGACCACCCGGAAAAAACCCACGCTTACACTGGGAGAACATGCAAACTCCACACAGAAGGGTCCCAGATCTGAACCTGTGACCCTCTTGCTGTGAGGTGACGGTGCTAACCACTGCACCCACTAACAGCTGCACAAAAGAGTGTGTTTCAAGTTTGGGGAAAGAACATTCAAAGCTAAAATTTGATAGTGAACGTGTAAAACTGACTTCCTGGTGTGCCACGCACACAGACTCACATAAGCTGAGCTCTCCATATGGAGGCACTGTTCTGTAGTAAGCAGCAAGCCAAATCTGCTTTTGGAGAGATTTGTTGACAGATGCTTTGTACAAGCTCAGCTGACCACTTAGCATTGCACTCATAACCTCATTTGTGATTTTAATGCGGCCATCATTTTAGGTCTGGTTCACACCTAATGTCCGATTCCTGGAGGATGATGCGTTGTTTCTGTTTTACAACTGGTCTGGTTTGTGTTCACAAACCGGTCCAGAAATTGTAAGCAGAACTCACGTGGTGGAAATGTCATTTGATTATTGGTCAGACAGATGGCAGGTAAAAAGACAAAAAGGACAACAAACTGCTCCTTGTGTCTAGCTGGATATCGTAAATCATGGAGCACCGTCGGGTTTTGTTCATGCTGATGTTGATCTGGAGCGCATCTGCAGCAGTTATTAAATAATGTATTAATGCAGGCATACATCTGTATTCTTATCTCAAGTAACTGAGTCGTCAGGAGGCATCTGACTGAGTCCAGGTTTGTCCCCTGCCACTTGGCATTTTGCTAACAAACATGCTAATGAGGAGGCGTTCTTTTAACCAATGAAATGACAAAAATGGTACACTTCCTGTGAGTGGTTTGAATGGCGTTCACACCAGAAACAAATCACTCCAGAGTTCACTTGACAGCGGACCGAGACCACCCCTTCGAGGTGGACCGGGGAGTGGCTGTTTGTTCCGCACAAGGGTTCAATTCCTGCGTTCACACCAACCCAAATAAACTGCACTAGTACGGGTGTAAACGCTCCAGGTTTCGGTTTCAACCGGACTATACAAGGCTAGTGTGAACGCGCCTTTAGAGAGCGGACCTTGAGCCGTTACTTCCTGTGAAGTTGCACAAGATGCTGTGTGGGTCTCAAGAGCCGTCAGTAGCTGAAGCATCACAGCTCATTTGCTTAAAAGTTTGAATTGAGCTGTGAAGTTTTTTTGAATTCTTCATGGGAAACGCATGGAAGTCACAGCTCAGTGATGAACTCAAAACTTTTCAGGAATTATGAAACTACGACTTGTTTTTGTCAACCTTGCGGTTTGAGAGTTTGACTCACTGATTTTAGAGTTATATTTCTCATTTAGTAGAACGTGTCAGCTCCCAACTTATCAAAATATCAATCAACCCCCTCTGTTGTACTTTTTTAAAAAAATATACATGTATTATTGTTTTTTCCTTCTTTTCTACCATGGACTGCTCAGACAAATTGTTTAACTTCTGTTATTTAGCATCTACCAGCACTTTTATGGGGTTTTTGATTTCTATTGGTGCACATTTCATAATTAAATGTGATATCAGGAGCAGGTAGACATTACTCCTCTATATATTTACATAGCAAATAGTTGTTTGCTGCTATATTAATGCTCTGGAGATCATATAGAGCGCCTTTAATTTTTGATTTATAGATGCGCTATTTGTTTTTGTTGAGTGTCCATTGCTTTGAGTGCAAAATTGATGCACCAGTTTCATAATAGACATTCACTTGCGTATGTGTATATATATATATATATATATATATATATATATATATATATATATATATATATATATATATATATATATATATATATATATATATATATATATATATATATATATATATATATATATATATATATATATATATATATATATATATATATATATATATATATATAGAGAGAGGAGAGACAGACGTATATAGACGTATATAGACATATATAGACATATATATCTGTATTTAGCTATCACAGTATAAAAGTATTTACTATATATATATAGTATATATATACATATATATACACACACACACATATATATATACACAACACACACATATATATATATATATATATATATATATATATATATAAAATATATATACACACACACATATATATATACATATATACACACACATATATATATATATATAATATACATATATATACACACATATATATATATATATATATATATATACACACACATGTATATATATATACAGTAAATACTTTTATACTGTGTATAGCTTAACGTTGAAGACAGAAAAGGCAAAATATAGCCATTTATGTTCCAGCAAATAAAGAGGAAATCATGGTTTTAGTTTTGACTCATTTCTATTTTAGAAATCTATCCTTCACCATATGTTGGTTTTCACTGAAAGGCTAAAGCCGCTGCAATAATTTTATTTCAATCAATTAAGAAGATTCAGTTTTGGTTCAGACCCAGATATACACTCTTTTTATTCTTTCTTCCTTTCCATCTCTTTACTGTATCCCTTTCTCTTCTTTCTTTTCATCATGCTAGCTTCCTCTTTAATCTCAAATGGGATGGATTAATCTCTCTCTCTCTGTATATTTCCTCGTAATTCTCCCTCTAAAACTCCTCATACTGTAGATGAAGTCATTTCCATGCTGGTACAACATGAACGAGGAAGTGAGGGAGAGGGAGGAGAGCAAGCAACGGAAAAGGAAAGAGGGAGGGGGAGAGAGAGAGAGAGAGAGAGAGAGAGAGAGAGAGAGAGAGAGAGAGAGAGAGAGAGAGAGAGATTAAAAGCGTTGATCAGTATAAAGAGAAAGAGACAGAGATGCTGCTGCTGCTGCTGCTAAGGGAGACACGAGTAGAGAGCTCAGTTTGGTTGGGTTAGTTTGTTTTTTGTTTGGTGACGTCATTTTGACTGACTTTGGATCATACAGAGATGGGTGGAATCATTCAGGATTGATCATTTATGGATTAGAGCTGTTTATTTTGTTTTTATCTCTGTGGTGTCAGATGTGGCAAGACTGATAACCAGTATGCGACACAAGTTTCTACCAGAGTCAGAGTCTGAGTTGGAGTTGAACCTCTGAGAAATCCATAGAGAGAGGAGATAAAATCAGACTTACAATATCAGAGAGAAGTGAGAGAGGAAGGCAAGTTTTGGTCAGCTGTTAACCAGGATCAGTCTGGTAATGGGCAACTGCACCAAGCCGAAAGACAAAATGAAGAAGGTAAGAGCATGGTGTCTCTTTCACTTGCTAACTGATGCTTATATTATACTTATACTATTTTGCATCTCTGTAAATTTCTAAGTTCTGTGATTGATTATAATTAGGGCTGTCGATTGATTAAAATATTTAATCATGATTAATAGCATTGTTGTCCATAGTTAAACACAATTAATCACAAAATAATCATATGTTTTTATCTGATCAAAATGTACTTTAAAGGGAGATTTGTCAAGTATTTAATACTCTTATCAATATGTGAATGGGCAAATATGCTGCTTTATACAAATGTATGTATATCTTTATTATTGGGAATCAATTAACAACACAAAAAATGTCAGATATTGTCCAGAAATCCTAGTACTGCATTTAGGATAACCATATGCTCAGATCATAACGTGGCAAACTGCAGCCCAACAGACAGCATCAGCTGTCAGTGTGTCAGTGTGCTGACTTGACTATGACTTGCCCCAAACTGCATGTGATTATCATGAAGTGGGCATGTCTGTTAAGAGGAGACTGGTGGAAACCCATAGAACCCATTTACATTCATATATCTTTAGGTCAGAGGTCAAGGGACCCCTTTGAAAATGGGCATGCCAGTTTTTTGGAGCATTATTTAGCTTCCTTCGGGACAAGCTAGTATGACATGGTTGATACCAATGGATTCTTTAGGTTTTATAGTTTTATATGATACCAGTATCTTCACTCTCTCTTAAAACTGAGCCTGTCAAACTAAAAAGCTCAAACTGAAATTAGTGGCATTAAAACAAATCAGCGTTATTATTGCATTAACTTTGACAGCTCAAATTATAAAACGTCTCAGCAACTTTGAGCAAAGAAGCTCATTCTTGTTATTTAGGAAAAGCATATTTACCAAATTAATAATAGTTCAAAATACAACTTACTAGCCTTTGAAACTTTTTTCACAACTTTCTTGAATTATTTAATCCCTGGATAATAGTTTTATTAATTGGAAAACTTGAACATCTTACTGTAAAAGTGTTAACGTACTGACACTAGATGACCAACAGTTAGCAGAGTAGCCTCAGTAAGTGTCAGTTAGACGGATACATAAAGAGAAGATTGAGATCAAGGCGGGTTTTCACATAAAGGATAATAGCTGATGTGAGTGGATTGCCTTAAAATAATAAGCAGCTTATGTAATTGAGGCCCAGTGTCCGTGACTATAAAGACAGTAGGTCTTAACCCTTTTCCTTGAAATGTATGATTATGATTTGTGAGTGTAAAACAGTATATGAGTGGTGGAGTAACAGCCTGGTCTGCCTCTGATGGGGGTAAAGGACGGGCCCCTCAGGGGTAAGGTCAGGGCAGTGGGCCAGGGGGAAGAGGAAGATGATGACGACACGGAGGATAATCTGTACAACGATCCCTTCTCTACGCTGGTGAAGAACTGCAACATGCTGCACAACATCGTGGGCCCGGCCTGCATCTTCCTTAAACAGGGCTTTTCACGGAAGCTCGTATGTAACACTGTGGTCCTCACACAACCCCCCCGGTGCAACGTTTTCCACTCGTGTGCCGATTCATTTTCATCCCTGCATCGTGGCTGAACCCTCCTGCTCTCCACCACACCAGCTGTGCTGTGTCATCCCGTCACCGGCCCGGGTCAGACGAGCAAATCTGCTGGCGTCGCCGCACATGCTCAGATGGGTCGATCATTCAGTTCCATGGAAAATTATTGACTGGAGCGTACTCTAAAATGTGATGAGGCATGGGATGATGTGGAGGTCAAGGCCGAATTTCCAACTAAGCAAAGCCAGGCTCCAGAGAAGACCCCTGAATGCGCCACGTTCACTGCATTTAGCTTGCTCTAATTTGATTAGTCACAGCTATTTTAATACTGCACCACATATACACACCAAAATATATTTGTATCTAATCCATATAACTGTGAACCAGGAAGTGTAAATCCTTTTTGGACCGGATGTAACTGAGAGATAATATCCCTTCGGGGATTAATAAAAGTTCATCTATCTATCTATCTATCTATCTATCTATCTATCTATCTATCTAAAGAGGGACACAGGACCCAGGAGAGTGCTAACTTCCATACTTGAGTTACACTACTTTCATGGGTTATTTTAACCCAAATATCTTCTCATAAACTAGACTAAGTAGTTTTGTTGCCTAAACCTAAAATGTTTCCTGTGACAGACATTTATTTTGAAAAGACTGGAGTGGAAATGTGCCACATGTTGCCGGACATATGTAGGAAAATACATAAAAAATTACGAGCAACCTTTCGTAAGACATACGAATCGTTGTGTGAGGAAACGTTGACCAATAAAACACAACTTAAACTGTAATAATGAGGACCTTAAAGGGGATATATCTTGTTCATCATTCAAACAGAAAAAAGCCCAGTCTGCTCTGATTGGCTTGTGAGAAAAATGTGACATAGGAAGAGGAGCTAAATCTGAATAACTTGTTGAATCACATGTTTTCTGATCCAGGCAGTAGGGATGGGCAGATTACTGGGAACTATTTGATCATTTATCTAAAAATCCTGAAAACGTGACAGTACTCCTGTTACTACAGTACCACAGGCAGGACGATAGAAAATGTGTTTGGGACACAGTAAACTCACTATCAACGCCTGATAATGCTGCATTGTGAACAACAAATTTGTGCTGAAGAGCTAGTTAACGTTAGCGGTTAGCAGCTGGCGATCGAGCAGCACAGATCTGCACAGAGCTAACAGCTAACGCTGACTTGCTCTCGTCCTGCCGATTTCAACATGGGAGGTGCCAGTGATTTACACTATGATATGTTCAGATCCTATTCAGTAAAAATTAGGTAAATAACGTCATAACAATGCATTCAAATGTAATATTGTAAAATGTAGTTTTGGACAAGAAACTTGAATAAATCCATTAATTTTGTTTGATGAGATGTCGGGGGGCGGCAGTAGCTCAGTCTGTAGGGAGTTGGCTTGGGAACCGGAGGGTCACCGGTTCAAGTCCCGACATGGACCAAGAACTGAGCGTGAACTGGTAGCTGGAGAGGTGCCAGTTTACCTCTTGGGCACTGCCGAGGTGCCCCTGAGCAAGGCACCAAACCCCCAACTGCTCAGGGCGCTTGTCAGGAGCAGCCCCCTCACTCTACACCTCTCCAATTGTTGCATGTATATGGACCTGTTTGTGCATGTGTGTGTATAAGTTAACAGAGTGAAAAAATTGAATTTCCCCTACGGGACTAATAAAGGAATATCTTCTTCTTCTTCTTCTTCTTTCACAGCAATATAAACGAATTAAAGAAGGAATTATCACTTGTTTAACTTCCTAACAAAAACAATATGCAAACAATAATAAAGGAGATCATGGGTTTCATTATTTTACTTTTGTTTTTCATCGTGGCATCGAATTAGTTTCGAGAATCAGAGAATTTCACTGGTACTGGTATCGACTACAGCGTTTGTGGTATCATAACATCCCTTTTTAAATGTAAAACAAGCGCCGATATGTCCCCTTTAAGGTGGCTGGTTTATTTTACTTCAGTCTGCAGTAGTTTGAATACCTTTCCTATTTCTTTCTATGTTACTTCAGTGGTACTTATTGATAATACTTGTTTGATACGCTTGTAGGTCCCACTGTAAAGTCCCTTGTTGTCAAGTTAGAGGACATCTACTCATATTGCAATTTGACATTGTGTATTTAGTTTGCTGTGTGATGAAATGAGGCTCAGGGCAACAAAATTAATGATGCTAGATGATTTGCCCCATATTGGTTTCCCTCTACAGCTCTTAGCCTAACGTCCTCTATACTGATCTTCCACTGTATGAGTGTGTGCTTTTGTACGTCCGGACTTGCGTGCGAGCTTAAGCGCCATGTCCAGGATATATGTGTACTTATGTGTCTGAACAGTGAACATGTGTCCAAGGTAGCAACTAAACCTACCAAATCACATAATCTCCAGATGTTTGCAGCCTGGCAACCTCCCACAAATAATCTGATCACCCTTTGTGATTTATGGTGCATCATACACTATACAGTATACTGTGCATTATCAAGCAGTATATTGTTTGAATCTAAATATGAGGATTAGTCTCTGTCTTTCATTTGGATATGCACTGGGTTTGTCTATTTAATGCCGCTTACTGATCAACTAAAGCACATTACACTGATTCATTTCTCTACATTTGCAAATTATGTTTTAGCATAAAATCCTGATTTTAATACATACATGGGCTCAGATTTGAAGCCACATAAATGGACAGTTTATTAAATATTATTTTAAAGTACACTCACTGCATAAAGCCATCATTTCTCTCATTTTCGCTTCTGTTTGTGTATCATTTCTTCCCTGTTTAGTGGTCGTTTCTGCAATGATGTTGCTTTAAATCTGACTGTTTTTATCTCTACTACACCAAACAAGCTCTCTACATATTCTCAGCATGAGAAGTATGAAGTCAGATGCTATAATGTGTTTCTCGTCTTCCTCCAACAGGACAGAGAGCTGAGACCAGAGGAGCTTGACGGTGAGGTGATTTCTCTGCAGCACATCTCAGTGTGTTTCTGCTCTACAGCATGTCGATGCGGCAGCTGACTGACAAATGTAAACGTGTGTCTTCTATTTTGTCTTTCAATCAGAGCTCCGCGAGGCATTTGTGGAGTTTGACAGGAACAAAAAAGGCTACATCAGTCACAAAGACCTGGGGGAGTGTATGAGGACTATGGGATACATGCCAACAGAGATGGAGCTCATTGAACTGAGCCAGCAGATCTGTGAGTCTGAAGAAACCTCTGGGGAACGAAGCAGAACAGAACAAGAGCCCAAAAGATCAAAACAGGAACAGAATAGAAATGAAATGAAAAGCAACAGGAACCAAAAAAGAACCAGAGAAGAAAAGACATGGTCAACAGAAAATATCCACACCTATCTTTCTTTTTCTAACGCCAGCAGTCCAAGTGAAACATAGGTAAACATAGGTGAAACCACTCCCCTGTCCCAATGACTGAATGCGATGTTAACCAAAAGAATGTGTGCAGCCTAAACAAATAATAATAATAATAATAATAATAATAATAATAATAATGATAATAATAAACAGGTTAAATCCACACTTTGGCTCCTACAAAAACCACAAAAGAACAGAGAAGAAAAGAGAAAGAAAAGCTGGACTTTCAGGTAAATTTTACATAGTGGCCAAACGATGAAATTACAACTTCCTGTCCCTCATGTGATGCCATTTGGCCCAGAAAGACTTTTTAGCTGGACTGCAGAGGGCCAGCCGTAAAAAGGTCACTGGGACTGTCGCTGAGAGACATTTAAATAAGGGCGATTAGAGTGTTTGTACTGGGAAGTTGATTCACCTCTAAAAAATTATCCGCTGAGTTACAGACATCTCTTTCCTAAAGTAAGTCTATGGGAAAAAAAAGTATTTTTGGGCACAATGGCATCACATGACAGACCAGGAATTTGTAGCGCCACCATTTTGCCACAATGAAAACTGGGATCAACGACTGGTACTCTTCCTGGGGGCTCGTTTGAAATGGCAAGCAGAAAAATAATCAGGTGCACGACAGGATATGTCAACTCTTGAAAGGCCAGTTCAGTGGAGCAGCGTGTCCCCTAGTGTCCTCGCTGGACCCTTAACATAACAGACAGTGACTACTGACAATTTATGTAAAAATTTAGCCAAAAATTCACAGACTGACCAGACACGGTTCAGCCATACACTCGGCTTTGAATTCATGCGCCGCTGAGCAACTACCATGGCAATGAATAAAACCCCAGATCGAACTCTGTATCCAGTTGTCTCTGTACATCTATGGTCATACCATCTCTCTCTCCATTTCCTGTCTTTCTCTACAGTGACCATCAAATAAAGGCAGAATGCAAAAAATAAAAAATCTTTAACAATAATTATAATTTAATACTAAGTAAGAACCATTGAGTCATTGAATGTTGTTTTTCTTCCAGTGATTAAATAAAAAAAAATTATATCTCATATAAATCGCTTGTGTTTACAGTTGCAGTTGATTAACAGTAATTTATCATGCTTTTTACTGTTTGTTACTGATTTAATGGGCATACGTGGGTAAGAAATGAGAGAGATTAAGAGCTGATGATCAGAGTAGAGAGCAGAGGCTGACGTGGCTTTTTCTTATATGACTTGTGTTGAAGGTGGAGGTAAAGTGGACTTTGAGGACTTTGTGGAGCTGATGGGACCCAAGATGCTGGCAGAGACAGCAGACATGATTGGAGTCAAAGAGCTACGAGATGCATTCAAAGAGGTCAGGATATACACATAAAGCTGTTATTTATTTTTTTTTTTTTTCCCTGCAGACATTTTAACTTGTCACACACAGGGGTAACTAATAGCTGCAGTGTTGCACTGCTGTAGTTGCTGAGATGAAACCATCATTAGTGACCAGCTCCACCTGCACTTTTCCTGCTGTGATAAGCCAAATGTCTGCTGTGAAAAGGTCTATAAACCTGATTCATTTTGGAGCAAAAAAAGAAGCTTGAGTTCAATAAGATGGTGGTGTACTCAGGGGGTAAATGTAAACTTTAGGCCCTAAAGGAGTGTGTGTGAAGGTTTGATAAATATTCTAAACATCATATTGCTGCTATGAAATCAAAATGCCGGCTGTCGTTAAAAAACAAAAAATATTGGGACAACAGGTGGGAGATAATAGGCTCGTTGGAGATGAACGGTGCGTCGCCTGGAAAGAAGAGATCAGGCGGCAGCAGCAGCAGCAGGGGACGGTCAAGTCGGACAGTTTCCAGATGTTTCCAGCCTTCAAAGAATTTACAGGAAGTCACAGGAAAAGTGACATCCTGTTAGATCTGATCTGTAGGCTACTTGTAGTTTTCAGACCATGTTGGGATTTATTTATATGTGTTCATAAATACACTGTATGTGGAACTGCCCGTGTCTCTGGCGTTGGATTCTAGCCTTTATTATTTTTATGTCCGCCTTGTAAAACTCTTTGTAATGAGCACTCATTTTGATCAGTGCTATATAACCGTCATTATTATAATAATGATAATAATCATTATTATTATCAACCACACAAGTTTGTTAACAGATGAAACCTTCATTGTGCAACATGAGACTAATATCCTACGATCTAGTCTTAATTATTACAATTACACAGAAAGGTCAAACTTTCTACAACATGTGGTGTTTGCTGTCAAAACTATGAGCCAATCAGCTCTTTGATCAAGTGACAGCCAGGCCTTTCCCATAATGCCTTGGGCCTTACTGGATCTCGTGAAGTTATTGTGTATGACGACAGAGCAAGTCGGACACAAATCTAACCAGTGTGCACTGTGCGGTGAGCGCCGGTCATCGATTCTACGCAGGCCTGTCTCATGTGAAACGAGCCATTCAGATATTAATATTCAAACATTTCCTAAACCAAAAGACAATGAATCACACATGTTTTGTGCATGTTTAAGGAAACTACAGTTCTCCGATGCTGGCAAATCTATCTAGATTCAACTTTAGCGAGAGTTATTCAGAGAGCAAAACAAAATGGGAAGAACAAGACGACATTCGAGGAAGAAAACAGAAACTATGACAAACACGAAGTTTTTGTTCTTGATAATGTTATTTCAATCAATCTAACTTTCTACCTTTTGTTTATAATGGTGGTGTTGCTGGTTGATAAACCACTGATGTGAATCAGTGAGTGTGATCCTTAGCGTCTCTCTCTATCTCTCTGTCCAGTTTGACTCTAATGGTGACGGTCAGATCAGTTTAACGGAGCTGCGTGAAGCCATGAAGAAGCTGATGGGAGAACAAGTGACCAACAGAGAGATCAACGAGATCCTCCGAGACGTCGACCTCAACGGAGACGGTCTGGTGGACTTTGAGGGTAAATAAAATTCTAGTGGCATTCATGGGATCTTGTAGATATCTTTATTCCTTCCTCTCACTCCTGTCTCTTGTCTTTTCAGAGTTTGTGAGAATGATGTCCCGCTGAGCGGCCCAGCTGTCCACATGTCAGATGGACAGACAGACATTATGCAACTGCTGGATTAGAGAACAGACTACATTGTTGTGAACACCCTTCATCTGCTCGTAAGAGCACACATTTAAAATTGTATTTTAGTATTAAATAATGGAAAAAAGAAAAAAAAAATGCATTGAATGGACCAATAGTATCCAGCCTACAGGTGCAACACAAAGATAAAGCACTTTAACAGCAGTAAACATATCAAAAGCTGCTTCATAGACAACATTTATGACTTTGGGTTTTTTAGGTGTATTTTTATATATCAATGTTTGAGCTTTGAGTGTAAAATCTTGTTTGTAAAACTGCAAAAATATTTTTTTAATTAAAGAAATGTACAAAAATTGAATGGATGAGCAAATGATCCTGACCGACTTTAAAGATGGAGTATAACATGAACTGCATGCAGTACTTTGAGGCTTAAAAGGGGATTCAACAAGAAAATGCAGTTAAAGTAAACATACTTTCACAGGAAAATATTTAGAGGTCCAACCGATCCAAACAGGTCAGACGGAGTCATGCATAAACATCATATTTTCCTAATTATCAACAAAAGGTTTCATAATTTACATCAAATATAAACTTGAAATGTTTACCTTTAACATATTTTCTTTACTGTAAACAATAATTAATATGTAGCATTTGTATTAAAAGGAGCTGCTTCTCAAAATTCATGCTTCTCCTAATACATGTCCTGGCCTTCCCATTATTTTCTACAGACTTAACCAAAGAAAACATTGTTGGGTAGGCTACAGATCCCTGCTGAAATCACACCATAAAAATCATCATTCCCTCTTATTATATATTGCAACTGCATCAGTCAAAAATCAATAACAATTAAGATATTTTTCAGCCCTGCAGCGGCAGCCACAAAGCAAAGAAGAGCTGCACTTTTTTGTAGTTTTTGTAGTTCACACACACATAACAATTGTTGATTTTGCTGCACTCACCTCCTCTCAGCCTCTCTGTCCCAGTAGAACCAGGCCTCTCAGCCCCTGTCCCAGTAGAACCAGGCCTCTCAGACTCCCTGTCCCAGTAGAACCAGTCCTCTCAGACTCCCTGTCCCAGTAGAACCAGGCCTCTGACTCTCTGTCCCAGTAGAACCAGGCCTCTCAGACTCTCTGTCCCAGTAGAACCAGGCCTCTCAGCCTCTCTGTCCCAGTAGAACCAGGCCTCTGACTCTCTGTCCCAGTAGAACCAGGCCTCTCAAGTAGAACCAGGCCTCTCAGACTCTGTCCCAGTAGAACCAGTCCTCTCAGACTCTCTGTCCCAGAAGAACCAGGCCTCTCAGCCTCTCTGTCCCAGTAGAACCAGGCCTCTCAGACTCCCTGTCCCAGTAGAACCAGGCCTCTGACTCTCTGTCCCAGTAGAACCAGGCCTCTGACTCTCTGTCCCAGTAGAACCAGTCCTCTCCTCTCAGCCTCTCTGTCCCAGTAGAACCAGTCCTCTCCTCTCAGCCTCTCTGTCCCAGTAGAACCAGGCCTCTCAGACTCCCTGTCCCAGTAGAACCAGTCCTCTCAGACTCCCTGTCCCACTGCTCTTCCTCAGAGTTTTCAAACATTTTAAGATGACTGGGGCTCTGCAGGGATTAACAGTTGCAAACAGCTGAGGCTCACACACCTCAAGAGCATGTTAGCATTAAGCATGTAAGCTACACCCAGCATGCACCTGTGCATCAGCACAGTGGGCGGGTTCCATGGATGTAATAGGTGTGTTCTCTTTATCCATCCAAAGGGTGTGTTTGATTTGTGTCTCCTAGCTGCTGGCAGGGTGGAGTCTTTATTATATTGCATATTTATACTACATTTATAGTATTTATGGCCCTATTTTACTGAGCGATGCCACTTGCTTTAGTGTCTCATTTATAAATGAAAATTGAAGTGAGGCTGAATATCAGCAGAACTGTAGGTGTGTCCTGTTGTTATTTATATCAGTTGTGGAAGAAGTACTCAAAACGTTTACTCAGTAAAAGTAGCAATACCACAGAGTAAAAATACTTCAAGTAATAATAATAATAATAATAAAAACAATAACTTTATTTATATAGCACTTTTCAAAAACTTGTTACAAAATGCTTTACAAAGACATCAAAAGCAGCACAAACTAGTACAAAAGTATTAGAATCTAAATATACTTAAAGTACCAAAAGTAAAACGTATTATTGTGCAGAATGGCCCTTGTCAGAATGATATATATAACTGTATTCTAATTATTATTAATAATAATAATTATTGTGAATTTCCCCACTGTGGGACTAATAAAGGAATATCTTATCTTATCTTATCTTATTGCTGTATACATCACATTGATTTTAAATACGTAGCTGCTGGGCAGCCTAATCTACAATGATATCATTTATTGGTTGATTTGGATTATTAATTCAAAATATACATCTGTAAAATATTTCCCACTGAGATTTAGTGGAGTACAAGTATTAAGTAGCAGATAATAGACAAAATAAAGTACAAGTGCCTCAAAACTGTACTTAAGTACACTACTAAATGTACTCTTCTATATGCTGCAGTATTTATTTATTTATTTGATTTTACAAAGCATTGTGTGACTCGTGTTTTTTTGTAGTGGACTACACAAAATTTTCCAAACTCCCATTCAGCATGACCATGATAGTTTTTACCTCTTTACTTATAACAAATATATTTTCACACAAAAGATGTCAACCATGAAATGATATTTGTTTTTCTGAGCTTTAGAAAATCAGAGATTCATTAATGATAAAGAGAGTGGATTCATCTTGTGTTTTTATTCATTTTATTTATGTTTTGTTCATTCACATTTGCATTCAGGGAATTTTCTTTTCAGTAATAAGTAACAACAACAACATCTTTGAAATCAAGATTTTCCTTTTTATTGAAAACTTGGCCAGGATTCTGTACAGCAGAGAGGGCGTGCAATGCACAGGGGCAAGAAGACGGGGGGCAGGGGGCTCTAGGGACTCAGTTTCCCATGGTGCATCATACCCTGAGCCGAGAATCAAGTGTGTAAAACAGCAAGAGGTGCCGTGTTCCCTCTTTGGTGTCTCAGAGGACTGTGGAGAGGAATGAAGTGAGGGACTAAAAAAAAGGGAGAAAAGGGTGGAAAGCAAAGCTCAGCCCATAGGGGAGAAAGAGAAAAGTAGAGACAGAGAGGAATGGAGTGTGGTTCAGCTAGTCTTTCCACTGAGGTGTTGTCTCCGATCAGGGACTGATCTAGATCCTCACCCTTCCCCTCACTGTGTCAGATCATAGACCGTTTAAGGTACTGAGGTAGGCCTCAGACATCTCTCCCCCTTTCCCTCTTCCTCCGCCCCTCTCCCTCACTTCCGCTCTTTCTCTTTCTCTCCTTCCCTGAGCCTCACTTGCTGGCCATGGTGTAGCAGCCCTGTTGGTGCCACTGCATGTCACGGATACGCCTCACGGACTGGAACTGAGGATGACGGGCGCCGTACTCGTTGAAGTGCCTGAAGTCGCCCTTCTCCAGCAGGTACTGGCTGCCACGGTATCCAGGGAACTGGTATCCCACCCAGCTGGGAAGAAAAAAAAAAGAGGAAACGTGTCAGTAAAGGATTTATGTAGATCTTTATGTCATTTGAGTCCTGTCAGCCACTGTGTACTCACGTTCCACAGCTGACAATGATGCTGCCCACTCTGTCGGTGAAACCGTAGGAGAACAGGCTGGGAACGTCGTCATCCATGATCTCCATCTTGCGGCCCTTGAACTCTCCGACCTCGTACAGGCAAATCTTGTGCTTCTCAGGGTCCTGGAGGGGGAGAAAAACACTAGTTCAGGGGGCAGTCGAAAGCAAAACAGAAAGGGAAACTTGTGAGTATGAAAGCAAGTTTTTATTTTGTACCATTCTGACGGGCCTGAAGGACAGCAGGTAGTCGTTCTTCTGGCAGTTGCTCCAGGAGTCCCAGCGAGGATACTCTCCCTTCTCCAGGATGTACATCTCACCGCAGAAGTTCATCTGCTCAAAGCCCACGAAGCTGCACATGAGACAATATCATCAAGTATCCAGGCAAAGTTGAGTGTTTTGAATGTACATATGTATAGTGTTATACTTACGGTCCACACTCAACGCGCAGGGAGCGCACACGGTCCATGCCCATCTCACACACATTCATGCACTCGTTGCTGATCTCGATCATGCGACCCTGGAAGTTCTCCTGGTCGAACACGTACATCTGAAGGGGACCGATGCACAAAGTTGGGTCAGCACAACAACAAAAAGTGTCTGTGATATATGCTAAACTGAATTATCTTCCCATGTGAGGGCCACCCACCTTGTAGGCCATCATTCCCATCTCAGACTTCTTGCTCTGAGCAGCCTTCCCGTCGGTCTGGGAAGAAGTCTTGGACTTATCTCCACTGGACATGATTGCTGGGTGGAAAGAGAGGAAAACAAAACACACTGATGTGACAAATCTACACTGTTTTCACTGATAGAGGAAAGATTATAAATGGAAAAAACATATACAGAATAATCTGTGTATTTTGGTGTAATCTATGCCTCCTCCTGCTGATTTGTATCTCCAAACCTGCAGGTGGACAGTTTGTGTGTGTGTGTTTGTGTACCTTACCTGTCTGTGTGTGCGATGCCTACGACGAGCCTCACTCAAAGTGTGTGCGGCTCGGAGTGCGCCCCTCCCTTTTATACGCTGGCGCCCATAGGAGAGGGATTATGGGGAGAGAAACAAACCTGCTGAGGTCAGAGATGCGAGACAAAAGAAACCCCACATCATCAGAGAGGGACGGACAGAGGGGAGGGGATGGGCGGAGGAAAAGGAGGATGGACTGAAGCTGAAGGACCACTCACTAACAGAACTAATAAAATACAAGTTGACCAACTTTTAGAGGTAAATAATGTACCCTAAATTAATACAGTGATATCTAAAAATGAAATATTGACATCATGTTAACAATACACATATGATAATATAATGTAAATAATCCAGCACCTTTTAAATTATTTTATATATATAGTTGTGGTTCTCTCTCCACCTCCTCATATTGTCAGTGTAATTAATTTGCCAGAAAAGACACAAAACACACAATAAACAAAGTTGAAGATGATATTGCGATAATATCATTATGGTGATTTCTTTTGGCTCTGCCCCACCCTAAATCATAGCAATGTTTTTCTTTATTATTCATCTGTTAATCCATTTATTCAAAGTATAATTCAGTATATTCGGACAGGCTTGACCGCATACAATGACACAAATTTATCTAACTGTGTCTTCAAACCTCTGGCTTTCATACAAGGTGGCTAAAGTTAAATTTTATTAAATAGAGATGGTCCATGTTTCATGTCTGATGATAATGTCAGAGAGCAACATTCATGTTTGAAAAATAAATCTGAATGAGACGCTTCTTCCCTTTCCATCTGGAAGTCCCCCCACATAGAGGAACAAAACCCACATTTAATCAGAAATACTTGATCCAGAGCTTATATTTAAGCATAAAGAAAATATAAATAAAGGAGTATTTAACACAATATATGTAGAGAATATAAATAAGATTTTTTTTAATAAATCAGTCACATACAATATATAACCACAGTGTAGAAAAGTAAATAAAAAATGCTGAGGTGTGATCTATTTAGGGTGTTAAATATAAAACACAAGAATAGAATAATATAAATAAGAACTTTCTTGGATGTATAGTATAAATGCAGTATTAATCATAAATAATAATAAATGAATGATAGATTATGGGGTAGATAAGGTAGGAGATTTTTGTGTGTTTGGTGTGATTTGGATAAATGGGGATGTGACTGCAGGGAAACTTTCATCAGAGCTGTTGCATCCACGGTCTCCACTTTGGGATCTAAACCACACCTGCGCCCTTGGAGGAGCGCGCGCAGGAAGGTTTGGTGATATTGACATTCACTGAACGGCACTAAAATGAAACGTTTAATATTTCTATGCATGCATACAGACCCAGCCAGTTATCTCCTCCCGCGTCCCCCCGCGGTGCCTCTCTGCTCCGCCGCTAATCCCCACATTCTCCACCCCGATCCCGGCCCTTTGTGCCTGGGCACGCGCCGGACTGCTGACCGGGGTCCGAACATACCGGAGCGCCTTTTGTTCCGGAGCACCAGCAGCACTATGGGATGTGCTGAGCTGGCCCCTGGAGCGGCCGTGAAGCCAGCCCGGCACGGGGGCGCGCCTCGCTGCCTGCAGCTGCCGCTGTGCCAAATGGGCGGTGGGTGTCAGCCCCGGGGACGCGCACACCAGCAGGCGCGCTCCCCGCCCGTCGGTATAAAACTGAAGCGCCAGGTTCTCCCAGAGCTCTACGCGAGGCAGGCCGTAGGCGCGTACCACTTTCGAGCTCTTCCAATAAAGTGCCAATCTAGGTAAGGACGCATCTCTGCTCTCCACACAGCTCAGGGTCAGACACACAGGTGCACTAAAACCAAAAGCACTTTCTGAAACACACACATATTTCTGATTAAAAAAAAAAAAATGAAAAAGAGATCCTCCAGATGTTTTAGTTCAGGTACAGGTACAGATGTAGCTGTAAATGATTCACAGGGATTTGTGGTGTTCCTGCAAGTGGAAACACCATCATGCTTTACGCTAAGAAAAACAAATCATGTGTGCTCTAAATGAGTCTCTAGAGGATGCTTTTCTCCCACACTGTTTCCCCATACTCTCTTACTGCCTTGTAGTTGACTTTTCTCTGTCCTCATCTGAACCTCAGGAGTAAAGATGTACAGAACTACAAGGTCTCCAATGATGCAGCCGCTGGTCAACTCAGGAATGGGCATGGCTCCTTTCTTCAAGGTAAACACATCTGAGCACAAACTCTCTGCTTGACACTGAAAAGTAAGAGGAGGATAAACTACACGCCGACCTTACTGCCAACGAAACTCCTCTCCTGTCCTCGTCTCATCCTTCCCCTGCTCCTCCCCTCAGGTGACTGTGTTCGAGCAGGAGCACTTCCAGGGAAAGTGTCTGGAGTTCACCTCCGAGTGCTGCAACATTCAGGACTGCGGCATGGACAACATCCGCTCCATCAGGGTGGAGAGTGGAGCGTAAGTGTCTCAAACTTTCCCTCTGGAAAAAAAAAAAACAAGACAAAAGAGTCATTATTCTGACAACAACACATCAAGGAAAAGTATTTTTCCCTTTTGTTTCCTCTAAATACATCCATCCATCCCAAACAACAGGAGATCAAGACGGGTCATGTGGGAGCTTTAAGCATGGAAATAAATGAGATGTTACAAAAAAGTAGTATACTACTTATCAAGTACACTTAGGTAAAGTCCAAGACTATACTTCCAAAGTAGACTTTATGTAGTAAGTATACTAATATCAATTTACTAGTAGTATACTGAGTATACTTTAATTGTCCTTGAGACTAATTTGACCCACCTTTTAATTTATAAATATACACTTTAAGTGTAAGAAGAGTAAACTTTGAGTACAAAACTACTTTGCACCTATTTATTTTGTACAGCAATCATACTGAGTATACTGATAAATACTGATAAATATATTAGTTTCATTTGTAGCCCACTTTTTAGCTTATGTATATTTTAAGAAAGAGCACTTTAATGCATACTCTCAGTAAACTACTAGTTTAATCGTTTTATATTTTCTTATATATATTTTAGCAGAGATGTGGATTTGAGTCTGCGACTCAAGAGTACTTTATTATTATTTTCTTAAGTATATCTTGATTAAAAGATTAAGTACAAGTAGGCCTAAAAGGTGAATACATTTAGACTTTTCTGTATAGGTCTACTTGTCAGTGAGAGCAAAGTATACTTAAAAAACTTTTGTTAAGTATATCTGTAGTACATAATAGGTAATGTATACTCTTATTTAAGTCTAAAAGAAGTATATTATAGCACAGTTTTTGGCATGGTTTTGAACTGCAGCTCTTCAGCCTGGTTGAAAACGAGATGTGTTACATTTTCAAAACCCATTTTGGAAACAAAACCATTTCTTGCGCCTCATTAGTTTTTGTCTGTGAAATACAAAGACCCACTCTGCTAGATTACAGATGGATATACAGTGATGTTAACATCGGTCTCTCTGTCTGTCTCTCTAAAAAGCTGGGTGGGTTTTGAGCACCATGACTTCCAGGGCCAGCAGTTCATCCTGGAGAGAGGAGAGTACCCCCACTGGGACGCCTACAGCGGCTCCCTCTCTTACCATGTGGAGCGTCTCATGTCCCTGCGCCCCATCTACTGTGCTGTGAGTACATCCTGTCTCTTAGCGTCAACAATCATCACTTACCTCAGGAGTCCAAAATCCAACCATTCCTTTCTCCCCCCGCAGTCCCACCAGAGCAGTCGCATGATCATCTTTGAGAGGGAGAACTTCATGGGCCGCAGCGTGGAGATCTGCGACGACTACCCCTCTCTGCAGGCCATGGGCTGGATGATGCCTGAAGTTGGCTCCATGCACGTGCAGTGCGGCGCGTAAGTGAATCTGATTGTTTGAACAGCACTAAGATGCATTTTATCAGGACACACTTCAACAAATGCTCCTTCACTTTCCAGGTGATCACTAGTCATCCATTAGCATGTATTATATGTAATAGACCCAGAAAACAGTCCCACTCACCCTTGCTTCCTTCTCCTGCAGCTTTGTGTGCTACCAGCACCCTGGCTACAGGGGCCAGCAGTACATCATGGAGTGTGAGAGACACAGTGGAGACTACCAGCACTGGAGGAACTGGGGCTCCCACTGTCAGACCCCCCAGATCCAGTCCATCAGGCGCATCCAGCACTGAGAGAAAGAGGCTGAGGCTGAGCCAGCAGCTCCCCCTTCACCCTTCCTCTCTTCCTTTCCTTTTCTCTTCAATCCTTTCCTTGCTCTCGCCGCAACAGCCGCCCCAACACCACTACTGATTTACAGCCGCTGCCAGAGTGTGATAAGAGACAATATCGCACTGTTAAAGCACAGGGAAGCACACGCTCCACACACACACACACACAATGCTGACATAACTGACACTCACTCACAGTGTCTTTTTATTTGGTTTAGAGGTCCCTACACACTCACACACAAACACACACCTGCGCTGTACTCCTCCCCTGAGCTGCGTTGAGGGGTAGAGCGATTTCTCAGCGAGCTGGAACCAAACAGAGGGGAGACGAAGCTCCAACGTGGCGCCTCGACCAGGAAATCCTCCCCATCAGGCTCCTCAGTGCAGCCCACTGTGCTGCGGTGCAGCTCAGATGTGTTTTGTTGTTGTGTGCAGGAGGTTGATCCACAGGTTGATAACTAATAAACTCATTTTCACTTCATGTATTCTTGTTTATTATATAAAGTGTGTATGTGATGCTCCCCCTCTCTTTGCAGCATTAAACACACCGCCTGTCCTTTAGGCTTGTAAGGTGCCTGTCTCTTCACAAAGAAAAGCCATTGGGCTTGCAATGGTTTTTAATAGTGAAAGTCAAAATTGTCTACAGAAACTTAGCAAATTTAAAATATGCTGCAGGAGCAGTTTCATAGGTGTCTCTTGCTGTTTTGATACTTTGTCCGATAATGAAAGAGCAAACCTTTAATAGATACCTTTCAACTCAGCAGTTAAATGGTATTTATAATAACCATATGTGCTAAAGCCTGAAATTGATGATTATCACATGATTACTTAGTATTTAAAGCTTCAGTTTTTATCATCACCCACTGCAGCTTTTTAAGCTTTTTAAGCTCATTTAAGGTGCTAAATTAGGCAGGAGGGAAGGAAGTAGGGCTGTGTATTTATAACAGTCTGTCGATATGATACCCATCATGACGCAGGGTTACAATTAAATGTAATTCAGGAAAACAGTCAGAGTATAAAGAACACACCACCGGATGCAAAACATTGGACTAAAAAAAACATGGTAGTGGTGCAGCCTTACACTACTACTACTAGTGGAAGAGTCACATGGCTGAGTATAGATGACAATACTGTCATCTAGCAGTCGGGGTTTAAACACAACACAAAATGAGCCAGTATCTGCCACGAGTCTTTGCAAGTAAACTATTAATTAAAACTGATACAGTATTTTTAAGAAACAATACAGTATCACAAAACATAATATTGTCATATCAAAGCGTATTGTTATTTTCTTACACCCCTAAAGGAAAGTGAGGACTAAAGGAAAAAAGAAACGATAGGGGAGGAAACAGGAGGAACAACTTCAGTTATTCATCTCAAGACATGCAGCATTTTTACTACGAACTACGAATCATAACACCTCCGACCATGTTTGTCGCCAGTGAGGAGGCATAAAAATGCTGCAAATAAGAGAAATGCAAGCAAGTCCAACACACCGCAGCAGAAATGTCCTGAGGACACTGAAACTGACAAATATGTCGACTATATATGAGCTGACAATGTGTTTTAGTTATAAAACCCTGACTGTGTGATTCCAGTATTATTGGACATATTTATATATGCTGTGTTGGTATTTTATAGTATATTCCTTGTAGGTGTAGTCATGGACTCTGAGAACAGCCACATTAAGACAATTTCAAAGACAGTCTATCGCCTGAAGAATATAGCAAGAATTAAAGGACTGATGTCTCAGCAGGATTTGGAAAAACTAGTCCACGCATTTATCTTCAGCCGACTTGACTACTATAACGGCATCTTTACTGGTCTTCCTAAAAAATCGACCACTGCAGCTAATTCAGAATACTGCTGCTAGAGTCCTCACTGAGGCCAAGGAAGTGGATCATATCAGTCCAGCTCTGAGGTCTCTAACTGACTCTCAGAGAATAGATTTCAAAATAGTCCTGCTGGTTTACAAAGCATTAAATGGTTTAGGGCCAAAATACATTTCTGATCTTCTGCTATGTTATGAGCTATCCAGACCTCTCAGGCCGTCTGGATCAGGTCTGCTTAGTGTCCCCAGAGTCAAAACTAAACATGCAGACGCAGCGTTCAGTTTTTATGCACCAAATATTTGGAACAAGCTCCCAGAATACTGTAGGACCGCTCCAACTCGTACTTGTTTTAAATCAAAGCTTAAAACTTTTCTGTTCGCTGCTGCCTTTCATTAAAACAAAAATGTTTTTATTTTCTAATCTTTAATGTTGTAGTTTGTTTTAATTATGTCTTAATATTCTTTTCCGCTTTGTTGCAATGTTCTTGATGGCTCGTGTAAAGCACTTTGAACTGCTGTTGCTGAAATGAAAAGCTTGCCTCTTAAAGGAGCAGTGAGTAGGATCTGGTGCCATCTAGTGGTGAGGTTACAGATTACAACCAACTGAGGCTTCTCCTGTGTGTTAAAGAACTACAGTGGCCGACGTGGATAGTGAAAAGATGAATGGCCCATAGAGCCAATGTTTGGTTTGTCTGTTCTGGGCTACTGTATAAACACACACAGCAGTATGTAGATATAAACGACTCATTCTAAGGTCATTAAGTTGTTTTTTTCAAGTGATTATACACTAAAGAAAACATAAATAGCAATATTATATTTCATTCATTTCTGTCTCTAAATGTTCCTTTAAAATGAAATCCACACCGTGAAGATGAGCCTCATTTTCAGTGACATGTATGTGGAGCCACAGAATAGCGCTGCCACAGGAATTATGGAGGATTTTTATTGTACAAATAAAAGTCCTTGACTCAAAAAATGCCACAAGGAACAGTATCAAACATAACCTGACAGTAAAACGAGGAAGACACAAGTTTTCCTGGAACATTTACAAACTGTGGCAGAACGGAGGCTGACATTATCAATCATATTTACAACTATAACAGTCACAGTCATAGTTACAACCAATAAAACACCCTTAATTCCTTTGACGGTACATGAACCTGATTTGTTTTGTTGTTGCAGTGAATCTCTTTCTAAGCTGTTTGGTTACCGTCATTTTCAACACTTTACAGTTAAAACAAACTTTGATGAACATATCTACTTAACAATCACAAGTTACTGGACTTAGCAGTAATAACTGTGTTAACTCTTTACATAAAATCGGCGGCTAAATATCTTCAAAATACAAAAAAATGAACGATTCCAGTCACCTTTGACAGTTTGACAATGGTTGTCTGTACACTCAACTCAAGAGCTGAACCTCAACAGCTGCATGTAAACTACACAGTCCTGTTATTTTGTTGCTGAATAAAATGTCTTTATGCATCATGATGCATTTTCCTTTTCACTCCAAACAAATAGCTAACATGCTGCTCACAACGCTTCTTTTCCTGAGAGAAAAATCCCTCATGTGATTGTCAGTGTTTGCACATGGAGGTGAACACATTAAAAACAGAACCACATTTGTCTTGATCTCTATCAATCTATCTCTATCTGCCCATTAATTCACAGCTAAATGAAACATTTGAAATGTAGGAAATAACATGACCTGAAGAAGACAAGTAGAAAAGCAAACTGAATGTCACAGATGCTAATGTAAGAGCACCTCAGTTTGATATTTTCTGCTAATGAGCTCACCTGTACTCACAGTAACGAAGACCGCCGATGAAGCGTAGTCTGTCTTTTCTTCGACAACGTCAATGTCCTCGTCTCCTTCCTCTTCTTCACCTTCTGAAGACTCTGTCCAGCTGATGATCACCGGATCGGGGGCAGGACTGGAAACGCCAATCACATCAATGTCCTCATCGTCTGCCTCGTCCCAGCTTCCTGTCGACCCCAGACTGACCTCTTTTGCTGAATGCGAAGAAGGTGAAACAGGAGGCGACACTTTGACAACATGTGCCAGAGTCGGTGTCGTTCTGCTCTGGCAGCGGTCGTCTTCGGAGTCTCCGTCCACATCGATGATCTCATCACCGCTGCTCTCCATCTTTTCATCCATCAAACTTGCCTCCATTTCTTTGAGTTTGACTTCACTCTGCGTTTTGTTTTCTTCTCCATCTTCTCTTTGTACACATTCACTTACACTGGTCAACAAAACTTCTTTTATCACTCTGGTTGCTAGTTTGAAGTCTGCAGACTGAGAACTAGCTATGCAGGTTTCAGAGGTCGGCTCAAAGCAAACCCTCTTTGCCAAAGTGGATTCAACACTTGTCACCTCCTCTGACTCTGCTCCCCTCTTCTCTCCCCTCCTTGCAGCTCCCTCTACTTCCTCCAGTGGCTGGACTCTCAATTCTTCAAGTCTCTCTTGATTTTTCTCTAGTTGTTCATCCATACCACGGGGCTCCACAGGCTGCAGGTTAACTGGTGTTGTTGAACTCTCACAATTAGATAAACTGTGGAGTTGTCCTTTTTTATTGCGCTTGCCTTGGCTGTGACGTAGTTGGTCTGCAGAGGATCCTTGTTTGTTTTGAAGAGGCTCCTCAAGAAAGGGCACACTGTCCTGTAAAAGAAATTAACCTTAATGAATTATACAGACAAATACGAAAACAAGACTAAGGGTCTACAGCAATTAGGGCTGGGTTTCAGTATTTCTTTAAGGTGTCAACCAAATTAACTCAGTACCAAGTTGTATTGAAACTTTCCAGATAAACGATACCTGCATTTGATTCTTTTGTACCCAGATTTAGATCAAAAAAAGATATATATAAACAATATTATTAATATTAATAATCTTATTATATTAGGTAAATTCATGTGCTCCCTTGGAAAAAAAGTCCAAAAAGTATTGGACAAAGTTTTGACCTGATGATGCCGCTTCATTAAAACTTAAAGGATCCCAAAAGTTTGCAGGCTTTATCGATCAATTACCAGAGAAAATAATCAACTGATTAATCAACAATGAAAATAATTGGTAGTTGCAGCATATACTATTACAGCCTAATAATGTAGTAACATGGTGCCTCTTGCTTTAAAGAACAGATATCTCTTGGAGTGGTCTTGGATCTTGTAAAAAGGTCATTGCTCACCATGTTATGTGTTTGTCTAAACCTACTCCTGATTGGGTACGTCTTTGTGGTCCATGAGTCATGTGGGCATTTCACTGATGATGAACTGGTATTTGTTTTTGCAGTACTCTGAAAAATATACATGCACAGACAAAACATTTTAGACATCTTTCACAGTCTGTGGCTATGACAAACCAATTCCCTCTCATTATAACATCATTCAGACTTTGCAGACATCATCAGAAGCTTTAGTGGAGAGTAGTTTGAAACGTCTGTCACCTTGACTTCCAGACAGCCGGGTTTCTGCAGTGTAACTTTGGCTGGCAGCGGACCAGTCCTCCTCAGTTTCACCACAGGCATCTGCTGCAGCTGCTCATCTCTTCGGTCACAAATGATTTTGGTCTTTGTGTCACGTGTTGACACTGACTTCCTCACCCCCACCCTCTTTTTCTCCAATGAGAACAGATAGTCATTTTTTCTTCTCCTCTTCCGTTGTTTGGCTGGCGCTCCGACTTTCCCCAGTGAACCCTCGGTATGTTTGGGGGGAGTGGCGCTGCGAGCAGAAGCCTTGCGAGGCTGCGAACATCTCAGTGGGGTTTCAGCTTCATCTCTCTGTTGCGGTTCAGTGATTTGAGAGCATCTGGCTGGATGTGGTGTGTGTGTGTTCTGTGGACGAGGGGTATTTCTGTATTTACTCTGTGCATCCTCAGTGCAGCTCTGACCACCTGTCTCCACCTCTTCCCTGGCTGTACAGCTGTCAACGTGCTGCTCAAAAGCACGGAGGAAGTGGTCCAGCATCTCAGTCAGCTCTCCCTCTCCTTGCTGCTGCAGAACGGGCATCTCGCTGCTGGAGCTGCAAGCTCCTGTTGCTACAGCAACATGTGTGGCCCTGTGAAAACCTGAACTTGTTTCCAGGAGGCCAGTGGTACAACCAGGTTGTTTGTTTTGAGCCAAAATATTGACAGAGGAGGTGTAGGCACAACTACTGCTAGTTGGAAGAGGAGGCTGAAAATGTGGAGCGCCGTTGTTTGGTAAAATGTCGAGGCCCATCATCACTGCCTCCAGCAGATGATCAATGTTTTCCGGCTGCTCCTTGTGAGGTGGAAGAGCTAGAGGAGGGAGGGAGGTGCTGTGGAGAAGGGACGATGCTGGAGGCACGTAGGAGGCTACAGGTAACAGCACACCAGGTGACGGAGAAGGCTGGAGGGAGGGGCTGAAGGCAGATAAGGTCTGAACATTGCGAAATGGCATGTGAGAGGAAGGAAAGAAAACTGATGTTGTTGGTTTGGCCCTCGCCCTCGGAGCCCTGCCAGCAGGAAGACCATACTGTAACCACAGAGAAAAGTGTATTAATTACAATACCATACAAAGTGCAGGTGTACAAAGAATTACAAATGTGTAACAGTGTGCTTTACTATAGTGACCATACGCCAAGTTTAGAGTCTGAGTCAATTCACAAATCACTGAGCAGAGTTGTTATTTGACCCAATATCTTTTCTGACCAATGGATCTGTTGCAGAGGCACCAACTTCTCAAAGTGAACACTTACTAGATCACAGTAAAATTACTACAAGATAAACAGCACAAATACACAACTAAAATGTTGTTTTATATTGGCTGTGTTGCCATTAAGGACAAACCTTTTTATACACTGATAATGTTGCAGTGGGAAGTGGTTGAAAACCAAGTTTTATTTTTAAAATTTTCAATCGTGATTTTCATGTTTTCTCAGTGAAAACATGAAAATCACAAGTGGTTTCTGTGTCATTTATCAGGAGTCTTATCCTGGATCAATAATCCATTACAGATATTCTCCCTACCCCAGCCCTGGAGCCCCACTAATATTCATCCTCCCATCTTCAACTGATTATCCCATTATAGGGTCATGGTGCCCCACTAATATCTACAAAACAAAACATATTACTGTATTTCAAGATATATAATTCTCTGAAAATGTTTGGGACTGTACCTTTTAGTAGGATTTGGCAGCATCTAGTGCTATGGTTGCAGAGTAATGCTGTTATCCCTGCTCAGAGGCCATTCTTCCCATAACAACAATAGTTTAGGAGCAATGGAAGTCAGATGGCAGCTGGCGATAGCACGGTATTGCACTCATTATCTCATATTACCACAGTGAGCGTGTCAGAGAACTACAGTGGCCTTCAGGCAATGTAAATAACGTGAAAGGCTCTCTCTAGAGCTAGTGTTTGTTTGTCTGTTCTGCGATACTGAAGAAACTCGGCGGAGCAACACGGACCTTGTCAGTGGACCCGCTCTAACGAACAAAAACATGACAATTCAGGTAACTATACACTAATTTACACTAATCTATTTCTGCAGTAGATCCCCAGAAATGCTACACAATGTTCCTTTAATGTCATGTTTTGATTATATCACAAATAGGGCAGCGGCATGTCAACACTCACCTGGTTAAACTGCTGCGTTGTCCTCCTCCTTCCACATTGCGTGTTACCTCCCCATGCTTTTCCACGCCCTCTCCTCCCCTGACAGCTCTTGGCTGACTTCAGAAGCTCTCTGGTGTTCAGGCACAACTTCCTGCCCACAGCTCCTCCGCCCTGACCTGTCCTGGATGGCCCACACCTATGCAGGAACGACTTCTGCAGACTGCTCACCCCCACCTCCTGCACATCCACTGTTTGCGTTAACCCTCCTCTCCCCCTCCCTCTTGCTCTTGCTTGTGGTCTCCTGGCTCTTCTCTCACCTGTCCCAGCTGTCCTAGCACCTCCCGCTCCTGCTCCCCGCCTCCTGTTCGCTCGCCCCCTGCTGGATCCCTCTTCCTTCTCCTTGTTCAGGAAGTAACTGATGTATCCTGGGATGTTGTCTTCAAACTGCTCTAACCGCTCATCCTCCCATTCTGCTGCGACACCTCTAGCTGCTCCTTGAGGGCCGGCCCACCAGCTCTGGAAGTCAGCAGCACACAGAGTTGCTTGGCTGGAAAAAGGAGGAAGGGGTGGTGGGGCGAAGGTGTACGGCGGTGCCGCAACAGATGTGTGTCCAGCTGTTGTGGATTCCTGCATGGAGTTCACGAGAACAGATGAAGGTTGGTGCGTTTGTTTTTCATCTGGTGGGTAGACGAGGGATGAAGGAATACAGGTAATTTCAGGGGGAACAAGATTGGAGCCAGTCTGTCCTAAACTCTGGAGAGTACTCATATCAATGGTTTCAAAAGAGTCTGCTGGGTGAGAAGGGGGACCCATTTGTGTTTCCTGCTCCTCTGTCTGAGTCCACGTGTCCTTTTTACCATCTGACAGTGTCTCTTTCCACAGAAAGACGCTTCCATCCATCACTTCTCTCCTCCACCTGCCCAGCCTCCCTCCATTCTCCTCAGGCATCAGTGGCTCCGTCTGCACTCCTACCTCCGTATGCCAGCCTTCTCCTTCCTCATTTCTGTTCTTACGACCTCTTTTTGTGACCTCCACCAGCCCGTGGATGCCCAGTTTGGCTGCAGCAGAAATAGCCTCTTGCTTCTCCTTCTCCCCCTCCCCTGCCATCTCCCCACAGTACAGCAGTCTGACCATGTGGAGCAGGGTGCAGGCGCTGAGAGCCCGAAACTCCAAGAGACGGGTCTGTCCTGCAGGGGGCGGCGGTGTGGAGGACAGAGCGGAGGAGATGTGGGGGCTGATGGCGGAGAGAATACAACTGTGTGCAGGCACTGATACACCTGGAGAAGAGGCAAGATGTCAGTAATGACAATGGCGAGGAATGATAGAAGAAGAAGATAGTCCTTTATTAGTCCCGCTAGGGGAAATTCAATTTTTTCACTCTGTTAACTTATACACACACATGCACAAACAGGTCCATATACATGCAACAATTGGAGAGGTGATAGAGGAACACAATCAGAAAAAGAAGACAATCTAAAGGTGAGACGTGTGTGTAATATAGCTGTTTTTGTGAGTGTATTTATACCTTCTGTCTTGAGCAGAGTATCACAGAATTGGCTGCACTGTTGCTGTCTTTGCAGCTCAGCAAGTATGAGGGCTTCAAACCCTGGTTTTTGGTAGCACCACATCTCCCCATCCACTGCAGAGGAGGAGCATAGTGAGTGAATTAAAGGGATAGTTTGAGTGTTAGTGGTACTTATCCATAGTCTGTGTATTACTTACAGTAGATGACGGTTGGCACGCCACGCAGACAGGAGTTACCGCATGGAAGCAAAGGAATGTACTGCTGTGGATGGCAGCAAAACATAGTGTAGTCACCTAAAATATAAGTCCACCTAAAAGAAAATCAATATAAGTTTAAGTGTATGCTATATTTAGAATATCTTTCTACAGTTTACCTTCTTGGACAGCTATACAGTTTATATTTCCGATGGGGAACTGAAGCCATCGTCTATGCTCTCACCAAAGCCACAAGACTCCATTGAAAAAAAAAAAACAAAACGTAATTTTACCACACAGAAAATGGGATTTGCTGATCTACTGCTGCCTTGATCGATTAGTTTATGTTATTACGTGGTTAGTTCAGATTCACCAAAGTCAGACAGTAACACAAACTAACCAATCAAGAGTCCAATTTCAACAGAGTCTGGTGGCTTTGAATAGACCGTGGATGGACAGCTTCAGTTCCCTGTCAGGGCTGTCTGACGGTGAGGCAAACCAGCAAAAATATTCTAAATATAGTGTACACTTAAACTGATACTGACTTTTTTTAGGTGTCTAAAATATGTACAATTACATTGCTTTGTTCCCTGCAGTAACTCCTACCTGCTAGTCCAAACTGGGGGCGTGCCGACTGATCTGTCGGTAATACACTGACTATAAAAAACTACCTTACACCTGCCCACTTAAAAACACCTAAACTATCCTTTTAATAAACATAATGACAGTTCGTGTTTGGTGCAAATATATCTGTCTGTGCAACTGTGACAGAAATTTATTTCTAGCCACAAATTCAAGATCTTTTATTAACATTGGCATGAACAACGCATTCTGCTTAGTGCTTTGTCAAGCTCATGAAAAGGTGCAACAAACCAAGGGCTTAAATAACAAATTTAATAAGACTTAATACACTAATATATACTGGTACCCATGTGTGGAAAAACAGGCTGGAATCCTAATATCAGTCCATGTGTATACTATATGACAAGAACATTACACTCAGCATATTTCTGTCTGTCTTTTTCGACTTGAAAAACTACAGTGCATTATCACCACCAGTTATTAAAGAGATTATGTACTTTTTTTAAGCAGGTGTGTTTGAGTACTATATACATAAAGCAGCACAGTGAATGTATTAAATTTATTATTTATTTAGAAATTAAGGTTGTGTACTTGTATATTTATATTTACAGAATATATACTATTAATTAGAATACCTGAGTTAGTACAGGAGCTATATTTTGATAGTCATTGGTTCATGGCTTGAACTCTTATTTTGAAGGACAACCGTGTAAGTGTTAGAATTACATTTTGCACACTTAATCCAACACTGTGTATTTATTAACAGTCTTAAATGTCAGTTTATTACTAAACAGCTATTGTTAAGGGCCTCTAAATGTCATTAAAACGTTCACTCTTCCATGACAGTAGATTTATAGTTTACTATAATGCGTTAAATTAAATTAACCGGTGCATTAGATGCTAACCTGCACACCTGCTCACAGCTAGCAGCCAGCTAGCCGTGCGCACCATAACCGAGGAGATGAAAACTGGTCATAGCAGACCACCTGTTAGTTAACATGTTATCAACATTACATTATTGACTCTAACTAAACTTCTGAGAACAAGCTGAGCTGTTTGAATTACTTTCTCCCCGCTGGCTGTGATGCTGTTACACATACCGTTAAAGGCGGGCAGGTGACAGGAACCTGCTCCGGTCACCTAAAGAGTATTTATGTTCTCTGACTCACCGTCTCAGTGCTCCCTTTAAATCCGTCCCCACGTCAAAATGAGATTAGTTCGCTTAAAAGCGATATTAACGGACAGAATATCGTTTCTGTCCGTTTTGGGAGGTCATCCGCGGGTCAGCATGGTCACCATCAAACAGCAACTGTCGTGTGTCGCTCCGCCACTAGGGGGCGGGAGTGTCACCACACAGTGAGACCAGCGGACAGTCAAAGAGTACAGACACAACGTTCAACACGAGATAATTCACTTCACCTACTTCCTTTTTCGCCTTAAATAGTTATCACCCAAACACTAATGGTCTCCTTTTGTCTGTCAGTGACCATATTCAGAGGTGAAAAGTAACTAAATACATTTATTCAAGTACTGCACTTACACTTTGGAGGCAGCTGTACAATTACTAAAGTATATCCACTTATGCTACTTTATATTTCTACTGCACTACAGTTCAGAGACAAATATTTTACTTTTTACTTTATTACGTTTATTTTATAGCTTTAGTTACTAGCTAATTTCCCTTAACAAAAACACTTTTATTCGAGTGTGCTTAAAATGAGAGAGTATACTTTCAGTTTACTTTTAATGTACTTATAAGAGATATACATACATATACTTGTCTCATACTGACAAGTATACAGAAAAGTCAAAATATACTTGGCTTATAATGATATACACTTATATAAACCAAGTATATTTAGACTTTTGGTATACTTGTCAATATAAGGCAAGAATACTGTATACTTATACAAAAATGTCTAAGTATACTTGCCTTATACTGACAAGTGTACAGAAAAGTCTACATATACTTGGCTTACACAAACAACTATACAGAAAACCCTAAGTATACTTGGCTTAAAGGCCTACATGTACTTAATCTTTTGATCGAGACATACATAGGAAAAGTATAATTATTAAAGTATTCTTGCCTTGTAGACCTACAGAAAGGTATACGTGGCTTGTAGTTGTGCTTACTTGTGTGCATATTTAGATTATTTGTAAGATGCATTGTAGGGCTACACTGCAAAAGTCTAGCTGGGTGGACTTAAAGTGAAACATTAAATTTGAGGGAATAAATTACATTCTTTTTAAAAATGAGAAGCATAAAGGCAATGAATCATCCTTGCTTAGCTCTGTATAGGTTTTGTTTTACTGACTTATGGTGGCTAATGTTAGCCAAGTTTTGGCATATATTTCTATGTGTGTATGTTTGGTGACTTTTTTGTGCTACACTACATTTTAAAATATACCATAACCCATAGTTGTTGCAGGAAATCTGAAAGGACTTTTTAGTTCCTATGGTGGGGGGTGTGGTGAAATCCTTTAATTGGCTCATTACTGTGGCTGAAGACACTCCATACCGTGATACTGAGAAATAATAAAAATGATCTTGTGTTAATTCTGCCACAGACTGGTTACGATCTTACTGGGGGTTAACAATTTTAATCGCCGACCTTGGATATCCTGCACCTGTGTGATATGAATAAACAAATTAACAAGGTGTTATTTTTATCCACCTATATGTGGTCTTGTCACTGCTACCAGTCTGTCTGTCAAGCCCTGCCTCCCTGTTTGAGCATTAGTGTAAACATCTATGATGATACAGGCATCTTAATGAGTTTTACAATATGTGCTTGTCCACTTGTGAGAGATGACAAATGGTTTCCACAGTATAGTACATCAAATGAAGTCCACCTTTAGTAGTGTAGAGTAGTTTATAGGGGACAAAATCCACAGTCCCTGAGCTGTGCAAAATGACCTCTATAGCTTATCAGGTTTCAGCAGTCTGAGTTAGTCAGATCAAGTTGGTATCTTCCAAAGTTAATGTCTTTATAGTACAAATTTCCCTCAATTTTCTTGCTGAGCCATTGTGGAGTGATGAATTTTGGTCTTAAATGATGGTAACTTTGGAAGATTCCCACTGTTACAGACATACTGTACATATATAGGCCAAACGTACAATGTAATTTATGCTTTACTGTACATATCAGGCAGCGACATTTTCTAATTAAAGAGGACCTTTTATTCTTTTGTGCCTTTTCCTTTGGTGTGTTATATAGTTTTTTTATGCATGTAAAGGTCTGCAAACTTCCAATACCCAAAGTCCAGGCCAAAGGGAGTAACACAGAAACACTGCTCCTGAGCTGCCAGACACGCCTTGATGTAACGTGGTGATGTCACCAAGTAACACATTTTGCCTAGCCTAGTTTGGCATGCTCCCAAACAAAGCCAGAGTGGGGCTAGAGTGGAGTCTGAAGAGTTTGGTTTGGCTGACCAATCAAAGCGTAACATTAAAGAATGCAGTGTTCCAGTAGAAAATATGCATAATAGGTCCTCTTCAAAGCATTAATCAGCAAGTAACAAACTACATTAATAATGTGCAGCACTGCCGAATTGTTTGTTATATTATCATTGCCCAGTTTTATATGTTTCACAAGGAGAAAATGACTGGAGCATGCTGACTAATTGAAGCTTGTTGTCCGTGATTTGAGAAGCACTTGCTACACACTGCTGTTTTCATCCAGTCTTACATATCATTTTACAACCTGTAATACAACCAATCCTGGGGTAAAAATGACAGATAGATTAACAACAATCCAAATATAACCAATAATAAATTACTCATAAACAAAGTCTGTGTGCTACTGAGGTGGTGTAATCCCTGGTGAGTCCTTGTTGCTCATATCCACAGAGAAAAGAAACATTTCCTCCAGTTTTTGTAATCAAGCAGTTCACATTGTCTCGTTGTCTATGTGCAGTTCAAAGAGGACTTGCTCGAAGGACGAGGAGGGGACCGGGCTGAAAAACTTGGTGGGTGCTGGAGAGTCCTGTTGCTTTGGAGCGGGCCGGGGCCACCGCTCGTTGAACTTGACAAAGAAATGTGGGTCCTTGAAGGGTCCCCCGAAGATGATGGCCTGCATCAGGTAGACGAGAGCCACGACCATGAAGCTGATGAGGAAGAAGGGGATGAAGGGCCTGAGGTGGTGCCAGGCCACCAAGACCCCATAGCCCAAGCCGCTAAGCCCGCTCTGCTTCCCGGTGTGGGAGGTGTGGCGGGAGGAATCCGGGACCGGAGTGCGATCGGGGGACTCGTCATCCGAGTTTGAAGAGTTTGGACTGGGGACCTCGAGGGAACCCATGAGGACAGAGTGGTTCCTTTGCTCTTAAACTGATCTTTTTGAGCTCAATTTCCTCCACAAATCACCTCCAGGGATCATGAGCATTTGGCCTCACATAATCTCCCAGTGGTATGGTTTTCCAGACCCGGTGCTGTCCTGAAAGTGCACTCTGGTTCGCTGTGATGAATCCGGTGCTAAATTCCTCTCTGAACATGTGTTATATTCCTTTGGTCTTATCCTCCCGGCAGTTTTCCCCCAAGATCTCGAGTGCTTAAGTTAAATGTTGCTGCTTCTATTTGAGCTTGAGAGAAATCGAGAGGAAAATGAAGAACAGCGGGGGAGCTCTAAATAGATCTGACACCAAATGACGGGACACAGGGAGGGAGGGAGAATCTGCTGCGTTTGGTAGTCTCAAATTTAAGTGTGTGTGTGTGTGTTACAAACATTACACACATTCAGTGACTAACAGACATACGCACACACAGATATATGGTTGTAGCAGCTAGAGGACAAAACCATTTCTGCGTCTCTGCACTTTATTACACTTCTAATAATACGACGCTGTGGCAGGTGCAGCTATAGGATTTTTATTAACCTACATAAACTTTACACCTCACATGTAATCTGTGCTGTAGCCAAGACTTTGACATACATAGGCCATGAGTCCAAGTTTCCCCAACGAACCCCCACCGCTCCCATTTCTTAACATGAGTATCTACATGTTGATTCAAACTAGTCTTCAAACTGCAAGAAATAACGAGGAGAAACTTTATTATCTATAGGGCCGAGCATCAAACCTACAGTGTGTAGCATTTTCAGGGATCTATTATCAGAACTGGTATATAATATTCATAGCTATATTTTCTGGTCATGGATGTATAGAAAAAAGTGGATACGGCATTGGATGTGGAGCCCCTTTCAGACAGTGGCGCATAAAGCCATCATGGCTCGACTGCTAAGTGGCAAAGTACCCCGATCTTCTGGCGATCTTTGGGTATCTATTGAGCCCGTGGAGCAGGTGCAGTAGCGTCCGCTCGGTCAAAGGGTCACAGCAGTCACGCTGTCATCACGGCTCGCTACCCCCGCCTCCCAGACCTCGCTCCATCCTCGGTCTGGGTTCACATGAACAAAGAAAGGGAAATAATTCTGGATCCATCTATTCGTGCATTTTACAACATTTAGGACCTAATGACTTAAATAAGAGCTATTAGAGTGTTTGAAAGTTGATTCACCTCAAAAAAAAAAAAAAAAAAAAACTATCCGCTGTTACAGACATCTCTTTCTCAATGTAAGTCTATGGGAAAAAGTCTTTGGGCCATGTGACGGAAACGGAAGTTGTAGTGCCACCGTTTGGCCACTACGAAAATTGACTTCAATGACCGGTCCTCTTCAGAGTCCGCTATGCTGCTCCGCCACAAACCATTACCCCAAGGCCACCATAGTTCTCCAACACACGTTGATACCTCCAAATCCTACAATCAACACTTTAAAAGATAAGTTCACTTTTTTTTTTCTCTTAAAACAATACTCACACATCCACATTTCGGGAGTTCTTGGTCGCTGATATTGCTCCTCACCACACTAGAGGTGACGGATTCCGTCCCGACGTGATCCAGATAAAAGTGATCAGGTCCTATGATCCGTCTACCATAGCTCAGCAAGGGAACATCTGGGAAAACAAAAATGGGGAATTTTGTACGAAGAAGACTGTAAATATCCTTTTGGACATACATATGTACCATCCAAAATGTTGAAAAAGTGTTGAGTAACAACGGTGTTGAATGCTTGGTCAGATTCGTAGGTACGTACTGATTGTTTGATCAACTGAAAAACTTTTATAACTTTTCAACTTTTTTCAATTTGTTATTCAAGAATGATGTAAAAACACATTCCTAGAAATTTAATGTCCAAATTACAGAGAAGGGAAAAAATAATATAGTAAACAATGTGTATATATTCTATATGTGAAATCTACAAAAAGCCACATTTTATGGACATTTTATAGAAAAAGTAAGTCATTAATCATCAGAATTATGGATCAAATTTAAGTTTGTCTCCTGGATCAGCCTACAAAATACTGTTAAAATTCATAGTGAGTCCATGACCCTCATGGTCCAGATTAGCTATGGCCCTGCATTTTACACACTAACCTAAACAGCAATGGGGGTGTGAAAACATATTGTTCTTCATCATTTACACTTTCACAATTGAAAGGCACTAAGTGAAATTGTGTGACTTTCTATGAGTCACATACACATCGTGAACCTTACTAGCATCAGACTTTCACACTCTGACACACACTTACAGCCCTCGTGATCCAGCAGCTGCTTCTCAATGTGTGGGATGAATTTCAGATGTGTTGCATACTGGAAACGCCGAGACACTTTCACGTCCTTGTACAACCCTCGTGTGTTCCTCCGACACGTCTGCAGCCTGACAAACGCATACACGCATACACAGCAGCTATTCCCTGTCAACATGTGCAACCAGAAACGATAGCAAAGCTGAGAACGTCAACACTTAAATGTCTTTGATTGAAAATTAATCTGCTTTTACGCAGACATGAACCTGACCAGTTTGGAATCTAAAATTGGGAGATGAATGTGTTGGTATTGAATTTAAAAAAGGTCTGGTGACACAAATGAATTCACAGATAACAAGCCTTGATAATTAGAGCATCAAAAATGGAGCACATTGATTTTAGAGGGGGGAAATCTGACATAGTGTCAAGTTACAGAGCCGGACAGCCTGCGTCTCTTTAATTAGACATGTTTATCTATGTGATACAGCAGTCCTTCCTCACCTCACCATACAGCAACATCAATCACACCAAATCTTGCCTAAGAAAAGATCTTTATTTATAAAAACAACAGTATTACCAGTTACATACTTTACTGAAAAAAAGCAACTTCTCAGAGCCAAGGCAGGTATGAATGGTACATCATAATTTTACATGGATAGGCAACATTACAAATATACTGTGTGAAGAGTAAAAAAACAAAAAAAACAAAACAAAGATGATTGGTCTCTTTTGCCTTAAAAACAACTGTCAGGAAAAAAACTGGGACTAAAAAGTTGAACAAATTGCATAATGCTCTCACCCACCACTCCCTTACATACAAACCCAAAATAAAATACAAACAAACCTGACACAAAGTGGAAAAATACAACAAATAATGCTAAAAACAAAATGGATCATAGACCAAAATGTGCTTTTCGTCTGCCTCCTAAATTAAATTAAATGTCAGTATCTCTCCCCAATCTGTCTGTTAAAACTCAAATCTTCTCTCTATTTAAATGCTTTGTAAAACGGCATATCAAGAATGCCTATATGAATGATTATATTGCAAAAAAAAAAGCAAAGTAGTGATATTTTAAAGACTCAAAGAGGAGATAATTATTCTAAAAAGACCCTCCTGAAGTGTTTGTCACTTTCTAAATGAACAACTGAGTAGGTTGCATCTATAGTGTTTTGTTTGTTTTAGTGGTTTAGCAGTGTAAGATGTTCCCGGCTTCACATTTCAGTGCCATGTCTGATGCGTTGTACTGGTCTCGTTGGCTAAATCCAGACAGAAAGTCAAAACACAGCAGCTCAAATTGTAATTTTTCTTTCACTGGTGGAAATAAAATTATCGAACACTAAAAGAGGCAGTTGGTACTTAAAACCAAAAAAAAAAAAAAAAAAAAAAAAAGCTTTGTCACAGGAGGAGGAGCACACCATAAAAACAGACAAAATGAATGGATGAAATAATCAACGTGTGGTCTTATGGGTCTGGTCCGTGCACACACACACACACAAAAACACACTCACTCCAAGGTCCATATTCATTTCCACACACACACACACACACACACACACACACACACACACACACACACACACACACACACACACACACACACAGGCTTTCTGTATGACAAATATACACACACCTGCCCTCTTCTTGTCAACACCTGTGCTCATCCCAACCAAGAGAAAATAACTCTAGACAGGAAAATAACTCCTATATAAACAACACTCTCAATCTACAGGGCGGCCGTTGGCCAAAACCTCCCAACAATCCCAGTAAAGGGACAAGTTAAATTAATGAGCCAAAACTAATGCAGTCATCCCATTTTCTTTTTATATACAGTATACAGTATACCCTACATAGAAGTCTACATACAAATTCATAATCAGGATGCAGGTGTTGGCATGACGAAATTTACCGAAATGTTGACAATAGCAAGAAAAAACAAAAAACGAGCAGGATGACAACACTGGAATTAAATGATTGTCGACAACGGTGATTGCCTTTACAGGAGAATTATAATTTAAAAATGGTATATATTTGTCTTGCTACAATTGAATGAAGTCGTAAAAAGTAGGTGTGTATGCATCTGTACGTGTGTGTGTGAAACGGTTTGCCTGCAACGCGGCCATTTTCTTTGGATGCCAACCCTCATCTTCTAATCCCATCTGTGTGGTGATAGAGAGAAAGAGAGGAGAGGAAGAGGAGGGGGAGGAGGAAGAGGAGGAGGGGGACGAGAGGGAGAGAGTCTGTGCATCTGGATCTTCTCTCCTCAGTAGCAGTGGTAGGGCAGGGACGGCCCAGTCTGGGTGATGCACACTATCAGTTTTTCTGGTGGAAGAGAGCAAAATATGTCGATTAAAACAGTCAAAATGTGAATACAAAAAATAAAATGTGGGTCATTTACACGATAAACAAAGAGGCAGCACAAAGACTCACTATGTGGTATAAGTATGGCACACTGAGCAATAGTGCGGTCACAATAACCAGAGGCTCAATAACTAGGGCTATCAAAGTTAATGCAATAAGAACATAAATTTATTTTAACGCCACTAATTTCTTTAATGCAAGTTGTGTTTTTTCAAGTTGTAGCAGGCTTTAATGCTAGAGTGAAAATACTGGTATCATATGAAACTAGAAAACCGAAGGAATCCACTGGTACCAACCGCGTCTAGTTTGTCACGAGGGAAGCTAAATTACGCTCCAAACTAATGTTAAATTTTGCAAAGGAAAAACTGTCATTAAAATATGTGAATGTAAATGGGTTCTGTGGGTACCCACCAGTCTCCCCTCTACAGACATGCCCACTTTATGATAATCACATGCAAGTCATAGTCTAGTCAGCACACAGACACACTGACAGCTGTTGTTGCCTGTTGGGCTGCAGTTCTCCATGTTATGATTTGAGCATATTTTCCATGCTTAATATAGTACCTGTGAGGGTTTCTGGACAATATTTGTTTTGTGTTGTTAATTGATTTCCAAAAATAAATGTATATACACACATTATCATAAAGCAGCATATTTGCCCACTCCCATATTGCTAAGAGTATTAACTACTTGACCAATCTCCCTTTAAAGGTACATTTGAACAGATAAAAAAATGTGATTAATCGTGACTGAATATGGACCATCATGCGATTAATCGCAATTAACTATTTTAATCAATTGACAGCCATATTAACATTAAGACCAATTAAAGTATAATAGTATATACTGAACGGCATTTGATAGTGCTGTTTGAATTATTGTTTACCTGCCCAGGGACTCAGGATGA
This sequence comes from Pterois miles, assembly GCA_947000775.1. Taxonomy (NCBI): domain Eukaryota; kingdom Metazoa; phylum Chordata; class Actinopteri; order Perciformes; family Scorpaenidae; genus Pterois; species Pterois miles. Next base: position 2,973,717 of record CAMQGK010000277.1, on the reverse strand, counting down.
AAACTTGCTTTTGTTTGTATTTTGTATTTGTATATTTGGTCCCTGTCAAATAAAGTTGTAAATGAATAAATAAAATCCAACTTGAATATCGTTTGAATTCAATATTGAATTTTATTGGAACCTTTGAACAAATAGCTCCAAAAGCTTATAAACTCTGAGGATGTTTCACGTTACTTTAATCATATTGTAACAACAGTAAATCACACTAAGTTTGATAGTAACTACAGTTACAGGCAGTACTGCTATCACAGCTTTGTTTGATGAAAATTGTGCTACACGTTGAATTTAAACACAATTATCCAATGACACGCTGAATTAAGCGTGTATTGATATCTGTCAAACATCTTCATCATCATCTACAGGAGGAAATGATGCTCGTGTCTACAGGTCCGTCAGACAAATTGTGAACACGATAAATTCAAAGCAAAATAATGGGAAGCAACATTATAGCTTATTACATCTGAATATTTTGGTTTCTTTACTCCTGTATGACAGTTAACTGTATATCTTTGAGTTGTGGACAAAACAAGATATTTTTAGGACGTCATCTTGGGCTTTGGGAAACACTGATTCATATTTCTCATCATTTTATAGACCAAACAACTAAACAATTAATCAAGCAAATAATCAACATATTAAACAGAAATGAAAATAAATGTTGTAGTTGCAGGCCTACAATGTGCATAATATCTGTCAAAAAATCTTCCAGCTTCAAGAGGTGTTAGAGCAGCTTCATCAAGTGTACTGGAGGAAATGCTGCTTGTGCCTATGGTGGCATTACAGGTCAGTCACACAACCTGTGAACAAGATAACTTAAAAGAAAAACAATGGGATGTAACATTATAAAGTAATCAATAATGGCTTATTATTTCAGAGTAACATATACAAATGCACTCTTCCTACTCTAATTTATTAAATCTGCATATACAGTATTCTGGCACATAAGGTATGTTGTTGTAATACCCAGCTGAGCCACGGGAGGGCGCTACAACAAATCCTAGACCACAACAGGTGACAAAAGAGAGAGCAGCAGCTGAGTACATGGATCCTGGATGTAAGTCAAATATTTCACAACATGGCATCCATATCAAACAACAAACTTACATTACTACAGTGAGTGTAAGTCCACTCTGGCAGTTACCACTATAATAAGATACACACAACTATTTTGAGTGGACAAAGATCACAAGTGGCATGTTAAAAACCCTAAAGCTGCTTTAAGGAAATACTTTTTCTATGACACTACATTACTTTTATTCTTTGATGTTGGGTTGTAGTAATTATATACTTTTTGTACTTAAACTAGCATTGATTAAGTTAAAAGTTCTGGTCTTGTGACAACACTACTGCACAAACAACAGTTTTTAGTCTACGGATTTAAGTCTTGGCTTTGGGTTCATCTCTACACTGACAGACTGCATGGACCACACTGCACAAGGAGCACCTTGCAGCATACTATACCAGCGGGTACACATCAGGGTGTCATAGTTAAGTATCAGTACAGTAGACCTCCACCTGTGCTTCAGTACACTACCAGAGACAGAGACTAGGTTTCCACTGAGGGTCTGAATTTCTAAGAGACAAAGGAACAGAGCTCGTAGAGTCCATGCAGGACGAGAGGTGAGTTGGACATACCATGCTGTTACATGCAGAGGGGGGTAGAGGGGAGGGGGGGCTAACCATCATAGGAGTCCAACAGGGGCAAGGAACCCTTTCTGCCCCCATACACCCCTCGCTGAGAGACAACCAGAGAAAGACAGAGAGAGAGAGAGAGAGAGAGAGAGAGAGAGAGAGAGGGGACAGGAAGTGAGTGCGAGAAAAGAAAAATGTCAGTAATTGTGTTAAAGGCTGCCAAAAAAAGGTTAAAGTCAGGAAGTATTCGTAGTGGTGCAGGAGATTAGGGGTTAGTGTAGTTGAATGAGCAATCCAGCATGAGATGACATGCGAGTTAAAGTACCGGTAAAGTGTCTGTGGTTTCATCCAGAGTGTGTCTCCTCTCCCTCTGGTCCAGTGTTGAGTAGGCCTCTGAGGAAATAAGGGGACAAGAATGAGAAATACTACATCTCATCACGCTCTTGATGAATTTGTCTTGATAAAAATCAGTGACAATAAATGTACTAACCAGGGCCGAGGTCATTTAGTGGAATCATGTCTCTCTTTTCCCCTACGATGAAGCAAAGCAAGTTAAACTGAACCTTTTGGACTAGTTTATAAATGTAGGGTTTAAACACAGTCAAAATGTTTTTAACCATAATTTATTTCTTGCACGCTGACCTCTGTCTAGCAGCGGCGTGGTGCTGTCTTCATAGGTGCCGTTGGCTCGGGTGCTCGGGCCGTTGGTGGTGTTGAGGTTGACCATGAAGTCCGTCTTCTTCCAGCCGTCTTTCTCAAGAGGCTTGCGCAGCTCTTTGTGGGCCCAGATGAGCTGCAGCACCTGGCCGGCCCCCCGCACCTCACGCTCTGAGCGCTTGCTGCAGGTTACACAGACATTATGTCCACTCATTTACATCTTTAACAGCCAGCTCACACAGGACACTTCAGGAATTCAATTTAACTTCAGAAATGTGTAATCAACAAATTTTATTCTAAATCAAGCTTTTTTCTGTGACTCAGTGAGTCATATCTACCTGTTCAACAGTTGGATAGCTGAAAAAATAGACAGCACCTGTTTGTATTTTAGCTTTAACTTTTCACAAAAAAACCCTGTTTTGATAATAAATACATACATTCACGCATTCAGTTGCAAGGGCTGCTCCATAACAGTAATGTATGGAAATATCTTTACTATAGACTGCAAAAAATATCATTAAATGCATTGCATGTTGGTTTGCAAGCTGCCTTCATAGCTATGAATTATGAAAGTACCAGAAAACACCGAAAGCACTATTTTTACTTCCTTATTATATTCTTAGTTCACTTTACAGAACACACTTACCCATCCTTGTTAATGAGCACAAGCCTCTCGATGCCCTGTGAGGCTCTGAGGGTCTTTGCTGCCTCCACACTGTTGCCTAGCACCTCAGTGAGCGTGCTCAGTACAGACACCACTGTCTCCTCTGATAGAGTACGCCCAGACTGACTCTGGCCTCCAGGCAGGTTGGCCACAAGGTGAGGCACTGCATGCAAACCTGCAGGAGACATGCAGTGAGGTAAGAAAAAGGATCCAAATCCAAGTCCAAAACTTGAACACACTTTTCACAGTACATCAAATATTGTATTTACAATGAATGCAAATATCCAGAAAAAGAGAAAGTTATATTCTTTGAGAGTATTTTGCAGCTAATTTGAATACACAACATAACATCCTTACCAAGCAGTTGGCAGTTACGATTATCGATGGAGAGGTTCCTCAAGGCTCCGGACATTGCTCGAACCACACGGTCATTGCCATGAGCCAGTAGCTCTGCAATCATGGGAAGTCCTTTCTCCAGACGCACAGTGGCTCTGATGTACCGACCATACTGAAGAGCACGTAGATAGAGAGGGAGCAATGAATCAACCTTACACTGACAGCTGTTTCACCCGTCTCTTCACACAAAAAAACATCATGGACCTTATCAAAACTGATTAATCAGATTAAACTTACTTCAAGAGCCCCAAAATGCCCATTCAGATGTGGTTTAATACTTAATCTGACGACACTACTCAGAATTTTCAGTTGATTCAGTTTGTTAAGAAATGGTACTAACGGTCCATCGCCCAGCACACAGATTCTGGATGGCACCGGCAGCGGCCTCAAGCACCGAGGGATTCTTGCTCTCTCTGAGCAGCGATGTGTAAACACGAACCACCTCTGGTTGGAACAACAGCTCGTAACCTGACAGAGAGAAAGGGAAGGGGGAGAGGGAGAGGGCTTATATTAAAAATTACTTCTACCAGCTAACCTTGCCACGGTAGTCAGTGTTACCAGTGTTACACAGTGAACAGGCACACAGCCATTATATTACCCCCACCTGCACCATTGTTAAATAAACAAAACCCATTTAATTCATTTTCGCATATCAACACTGTGTTATCAATACATAGATGGATGACGGCTGCTATAAAGTGAGTGTCTGTTCTGTGTGAAGTCTCAGCGCAGAGTAGCAGGAGTCAGATTTCACACACATGGGACGAAAGAGTTGACAGACCAGTCAATGGCAGAGGATTTGGTGTCAAAGCGAAAAGCAAAAGTGCCTGTTTGGTAATATTTCAGATTTAAACCCAATGCTAAAAAGGGACCCATACTGTTTATGAGGCAATCGCCATCAATATTTTATAGACCAAATTACTACTTAATTGAGAACATAATCAACAGATCAACTGACAATGAAAATAAATGTTTGTGTGTTAATGTTAATTATAGCACTAAAATGTGCATTTTTAGTACTTTTCTTAACAGAACTATGTTACATTATAAATATTTGTCACTGCCCACTTTTTCTTGTACAGTAAGCCAGCACATCTTAATTTCATTTGAATGTACATTGTGTGTATAGCTTGAATGTCTGTCTATATCTAAAAGGGTCCAGAGAGTGCTTAACAGGACAGGGTAAGATCAGTGCTACCTTAAAGAACATTTATTCATCTGATCAATTCAAAATGATGTGAAGGGAAGGGAGACACGCATACCTTTGGCAGGTGTTGTCCTCTTTGGAATGTCGACCTGATCTCCACTCCCATCATCTCCATCCTTCTTTCCTGCAGCGAGAAATCAAATCATAATTTTAAAAAACAACGTAAAAGACTGAGCCGAGAAAAATAACACAGTTTATGTGAAGCTGGTTGAGATGAGCAGTCAGTTATTCTCAGTCCTTTACTCTGGCACATTGTTATGCGAGATGTGTCCATGCAACCGCTGGAACAAACATTGTGAACATGCAAAGTCGTTTGCGTGACATCATGCTCTTGAACTGGACGTGAATTCAATATTACTGGACATTCCTTTTTTCCAGTGAAGTATTATTCTGCGTTAGTAAAATGAGTGATGACAGAGTGGTCAATAGTTTCAAAAGTTCACCAATGCCAAGATGAGAATCTTACCTTTTGAAAACCACTCATCTAAACATAGCAGAGAGAAAGGAGGGAGTGAAGGAGGGTTGGAAGAAAAAAGGGAGGTAAGAGGAATGAGGGAGGAGAGGAAAAGGAGGGAAACAGTGGTATAGTGTGAAAAACAGCAACAGGTGCTTCTGCCACCACCAAGCTCAAAGCCACCACCGGCCACCCATCTCTCAGCAGCAAATCTCATAGACACAGTAACTCTAAACTGTTCGACACTGACCTTTGCCCTTTCGAGAGCCAAAGCAGCCACCTTTGTTAGCGGGGGCAGGACCCTGGTTGAGGGGCGTAGTCTCTGCGTAGCGCTCGCAACCAGGGACTTCACGGTGAACGTGATAGGACAGATTCCTCAGGAGGCAGACACAGTTCTCCACCAACTGCAGGAAGAGAAGAGGGGGCGAAATGATCAAAGATGGTAATAGAGGAAGAGAGGTGCTTTGATTTCATAACATAAAGTACATCATCAGGTACCTTATCATCCACATCTTTGCGGTTGATCTGTGATTGGACAATGTACATGAGTGAATCCACCAGTCCTGTGCATTCTCTCAGCTTTCGCCTAGCCTCGCTGCGCTCTGAACTCACATTCCTGTTGGACAGAGGGAGAAGTTTAAACACATAATTGCATGTTTTCGTCTCAAAAATAGTTTCTCTTTCTCCTTATTTGACTTTAAATCCATTGATGCTTCTTGTGTACCTAAGGCAGCCAGCTGTGTTGGTCAAGGCGGTCTCCCACTCCAGATGGCGTGGTTTGCAGCTCTCCTCCCCTCCATTGCTCCCTCGCTCCCAGCCGGAGTGAGGAACAACCACTTCGTCTGCGAGGGCGTGCAGGGCGTGGTCCACAATCTCCATCTTTACTGAGTCGTGGGATGAGAGGTTCCACAAGGTGCCTGGGATGACATAATTAATACTGTTACCATCACTGACATAAAATCAGACAGTTTGGCCCTTAAAATACTAAAATCTAACCAGAGACCTTTTGTCTGGTCCATGTTGGACTAAATAATTTGTTTTCTTCTTTGTTCTGTGAATATTTTGTTATGTGTAAGTTGTTATGACCAAACCAAACCTGTGTGTTTGAATGATAGGAGAAGTAATAAGAGAGAAGGACTACAACTTATAATAAGGTGCATACTAAAAAAACAACACAAATCTTTAAAAAGCAGCATACGCTGTTGGTACCTGTGATAGTGTCAGTGAGGTCCTGGTCGTGGGTTTTTCTCAGTAACCTGATCAGAGCGGGCACGCCATCGCAGTTCTTGATGGCGATCTTATTGTCTTGGTCTCGTCCATATGAAATGTTCTTTAGTGCTCCACAGGCCGAGTGGTGCACCTCTTTGCTGGGGTGGTCAAGCAGTGACACCAAGGCCGGGATGCCCTTCAGGCGACGCACTTCTGACTTAACCTAAACACACACGAACAAAACGATCAAGATCACATCAAGGATTTGCCAAATAACCATGATGCAAAATGACGATCTGTTAAATACTGTTATTCTGCTTTTGAATGTGATCATTGTTTCACCTTATCATTTTTGAATGTGAGATGCTGGAGGAATGCAGCGGCGTTGGTCTTGACGGGGTCCAGACGGTAGTTCAACATGGCGATGACCTCTGGCAGCTCTGGCTGTCTCCATGAACCAGGAGGAGCCTTCCTCAGCGTGCTGTCCAGTGAAGCCATGCTCCCTCTCTCCATCGTCATGGGAACACCCCAGGCATAAGGGTCAACTCCTCCCACGTCACCATCCAAAGTATCCTCACAGCTCCTGCACGTCACAGAGGGAGATAAATAGAGAGATGTTTGTTGGGTGTGTCTCAGGAAACAGATTCAATATTTCACATCAGCTCAGCAGGGAATGTCACAGTATGTTGCTCATTGACATGGTCTGATTTATGTGTGAAATGATGGCAGAGCAATGCTTTTTGTGTTTACCTCAGTCTTCTTCTGTCCATACCCCCAGGGCCAGGCCCTAGACGTGGCATGGTGCCGTACCCTCCAGGGTGCATGGGTGGAGGTCCCATGCCATAGTCATCATATCCCACACTGCGCTGGTCATCCTCCAGGCCGTAGTGGCCGTGGCCATACCGCATCTCCATCGCTGAGCCCAGGGCCCTCATTCCCCGGCTCACCTGGGGCTGTGCTGCATACGGGTCAAGCTGCTGTCGGCTTGGGGCCCGATAGCCAGAGTCCAGGGTCCGGTAGCCATCCACGGGCCTGGGGGAATGAAAAAACACAGACTTGCTTCGTGAGATCCCACCTTTTCAGATGACAGTGATGTAGGATAAATTTCAAATTGAAGTCAATTAAACATGTTATCTGACTTCACATTCCTGATTCTGAGCTGGTTAAAGGAGATCTGACACTTCTTGACTTTGTTGTGAATGCAGGAACGTGTGTCTACAGTAACCATATGGTGCTCAACCTTTATTGTGTCAAGGACCCCTAAACTGACACACACTAGGTCACAGACCCCACAGATTTCGCTCCAGGGACCTTCATCTGATAGGATTTTGGGTGTTTGCCATAATTAAGACCATAATTCTACTTGTCAAATACAGTTGAGGAGATAATGTGGGGGAAGTGAAACCTATGAAACCTCAGAATAGTCACTTGTGACTCTTACTTACATTGGACTGATTATAGTGAATTAAATAGTGAAAATAAACTACTCCCCATTTTTCTGGGGCCCCCTGATTGAGAACCCCTGACAGTGTTTATATAGTGTTGATTTCTCCCCCTCTCTACCATAAAGTCTGCTCAGACATGCTGAATGATTACAGCACACGGTTTGTTCCATTAACCTTTTCCATAAAATGAAAATATAAAGGAAGGACATCAAAATTAAAACACTTTGCCAATAATGTTTGTTAAATCTTCATAGTAAATATTCTAGTGGCCACTTTTAAAAATGAACTGTAACATCAGCAACTGTTAAGCAAATAAGCAGAGCTTAATTTGGTGTAATTTAATTTTGTGTTGCGAGTGAATTACAGTTGTAGTTCCAGATGTGTTTAAACAACAATGAAACTGTGACAGCTAAAATTATTGGATAGAGGATATATTCATTAACCTTGTAAAACACAGAGTTTGTGTGTGACAGACAATACAAATATGACAAACTGTTGATAAAACAAGGAATTATGCTTCTGTGTCCACTCGTGAAAACCAGAAACTTCAGTTACAGCATGGCTTTAAGGAAACATATTTCAGAATGTATACAGAAAAATGTGCCAAACAAGAAAGCATTCACAACAGGCTCTTGTACCTGTAGCGGTCGTCCATGTGTGAGCCCCTGCTCAGGCTAGTGTATGCCTCTGATGGTGGGCCTCCCCGGTAGTCATCATAACCCCCTACGGGGGCATAGTGGTAGTTTCTGGGCACTGTGGCCGTGGGGTAGTCTCCCGGTCCAGGCTGCCTATAAGGACGGTCCAGTGTGGCGCTGTAGCCGCCCATACCGGACACCGACAAGCCCCCGTCAATGGACATCGAGTCAGAGGGCAGGACTGTGCGCGAGATAGGTTTCTTCATCTAAAGGAAGCGTGAGATGGAGTGATCCATAAAAATATGTTTATGTATAAACTGTCTGCTTGATATTTTTTTTTTTTTTTACACGGCTGTGCAGTAAAAGTGATGACATCATGGTACAAGTGTCATAATCACTTACGCCATTGTCTGGCCGCCGTGTGGTTCCCTCTTCAGAAAAGACTGAGTGCACTTCCTGGGACTCTTCCTCTGGTGTGTAGCTCTCATCTAGAGCACCGTGTGCAGGGTCCACCATTCTGTACTGTGGTGTAGAGAAACAACACATTTTTAAAAATCACTGACACTTACTGCTTTAACTACAATGAAAAAAATAACATTTACATGATACACTATACACACAAACGCATACCTGTGTGCCGTTTATGTATGAGTCAGTCAGTTTCAGTCGTTCTATGTCTGCATCCCCTAAACGCCCGTTCTGGGATGAAAGAGAAAGACAACTGTGAAATATGCTTTGTAAAAATTTCAAATATAATTCTGCTGAAAAAATGAGGTTGAAGGCATGATTCCAAGTAGCCAGTGCTGTCTACTTTCTTCTAACCTCCCAGATGATATTACTGCTGCTGAAGCACATTCACTGCTTACCAAACTGTCCCTGCATGTTTATGGTCTGTGAATCACTGCCAGACATGAGGGAGGACATTTTGGAGCGCAGCCACTCATCCTCACACCCTACTTCCTCCTGCTGTATTCTGTTACATAACCAGTGACTGTCACACTGTATAACTTGAACACTTTCTACTGAACCCTGAGCAACACTCAAGCAATAAAAACGCCTCAGTTATCAGCAATAGCATCAAACTGAATCACATGTGGACACTGTGTAATTGGGACACTTTGGAAATATTTCCCAGCAACTGTTTCACCACCCTAGGTTACTATCAGTTTCAGTAATTTTTTGATACTACTGACTATGGCTGTAAAGGTTCATGTATTCGTGCCAAGCCTTCACGTCACAGTCCAGTGCAAGAAGGGCAGAACCAAAGCTCAAAAGCGGACCTTTTATATGGTAACTTTTATCTGTACGTTGTTAACAACATATGTTGAGGTTAGCACAAAGAGCTGACTGGCATGCGAGCACAAACAAAACACTGGAGCTGGAAGACCCACCTGCAGATTCCCAGTCAGCTACAACAGCAACCGTGAGAGTTGTGTGTAAGACAATGACCGATGTGTCGGTATTGCTGTACTGAATGTTTCTTCAGTTAATATTTCACTGTTTAATACATACATATGTGGGCTTTGAATGTTTAAATATAGACAAGGTGAAACTAACTGAAAATGTCCTAATGTACACATTTTCTTTTGTATTTCACTTTGTAGGATATTTTCAATTTCAAAGCAAAAGAGACACTTTTCAGTTTTATAGTGACCTGTTATTGAAATGTTCAAAATGTTTCTTATTTTTATAATGACAATAATTATGTAAAGTTGCCAGTGGGCAAAATGCTACCTCAGTCCTCAGCAAGAGGATATGGTCTCTCTGAAACTTGCACTACTGCCCCTTCAAAGCCGAACTTGCACCAAACCAAGACTCCTAAACCGAGGTATGAACCGAACTGTGACTTCCACCGTGACAACAATGACTCCCACTACATCTGCAGTAGTATGTCATAATGCACTTTATATCATGTCCACAAGGAGGCATGGCTGTTATTAAAAAGCAATGGGAAGTGCAAGTGTACTTTTTCAACAAGAAGGGCACACTTCCTCTACAGCTGGTCTTTCCTATAATACCACCTCATTTACCAACAACTCTGTCATTGTCTTGGAGAAATGCTCAGACTGTGTGGCTAGCAAAGCATTAACCTTTTTAGAAATAAAACATGCAAAGTTAGGACAAGGCCGAAAACACCTCTGTCCTCCAGCTGCCATGCGCTAATCGCATAAGTCCCTTCCAAGGATTCAAAGAGACAAAACATAATATCTAATCTATGTCAGCGAGCCCTTAATGGAAGGAAATATTTAGCAACAGATTTCAAACTATTCTACTCAGTGTCAGTGTACATTGCCACGTGCTGGAAAATGTGTTAGTATGTCAACTTGTGAATACGGCACAGCCTGGCCTTGTGTGTTAGTGATAATGGTTCGGCTTCCACTGCTCTCCCAATCCTACAGGCAACTAATCGAAGTTTAACGCTCTCCGATTGTCAAGTCTTTTGTTAGAGACAACAAAATGAGACAAAGAAGGCAACAGAAGGACCTTGTCCAAGCAAATAATTCTGCTCGAAACAAAAAGGCAGAGTGACAGCCTTAAAACTCTCAAGACAGTAAAGCTGATCTTCAAGTACTAAACAGATCAGTATAATAATATATTACATTTAATGGAAAAATCAATGCAGCAAAAACTGCACATAAAAACACCTGTTTTTGATTCACCCAGCACAATATAGACTTTGCAGATCAATTATCCAATTAATGTAAACAACATGAATAAATATCTACATTTGACAGACAAAATTCCTGCTCAATTATTTGCAACAGACATACTGAAGTGACAGCTGACAATTTGTCGATTAATCAATTAGTCTATTGGCAGTCTATTTTGATAATTGATTATTACAAATATTTTTTGAAGCAAAGGTGCCCAAACTTTACCTGTTCTCAAATGTGAATATTTAGTGTATTTTTTTCCTCTGTGGTAGTAATTTTAATACCTTGGGTTCTGGACTCTTGGTCGTATAAAACTAGCTATTTGAATTTGAGCTCTGGGAAATTTCTATGGGGATTTTTCACAGTTTTCTGAAATCATAGTGAAACATAATAAATAAAAAAAAAAAGACAAAAAAAAAAACAAGAAAACAATCAGCATGCTACTGTCTAACAAAATAAATAAGATACAGCTCTGAAGAGTATGTCAAAACACAGGATGACAGATACATTTACTGATTGTATATATTATCCTATCGCCCAACCCTAACACACAGGCTATAAGGCTGATATAAGCAGAAACATAACAAATACCAATGATTTTACCACAGTTTCATCAAGGAACTTGAAATATTATGGATGCATGCATAAGAATACTTAGTCTCTCAGCAGAAGTAATGAATTAATGTTCTTGATAAAGGATTTAAATGAAAATAAAAAGACAAAATCCATGATGAATAAGAAACAACACTGGATGCAACACTATGCGACACATGCAGGACAGATGACCGCAATGCATAACACGACATGCTGGAACAGGGAGGGAAATAACTGAGATTCCACAGCAGGGGCCGACGAAAGGTGTATATACATGTGTGTGTGTGTGTGTGTGTGTGTGTGTGTGTGTGTGTGTGGGTATCCGGTGAGTGACAATGAAGGCATGCAGGAAATGTGTGATGATGACCATGTCAGGCATGTTAGAAGTAGTGGAGCTATGTGCAAGAGAGAGATGATGTGTTTGCAGACTGTGGGCTGAAAGACAGACAGACTTCAGAGACACAGATGAAGAAAGACATTTAATGATGACACACACAAATATGCACGCCCTGGCTGAACGGTGTGGAGGGGAGGCAGGCAGAGAAGGGATGGATGGATGGATAGATAAAACTTTGAGGATTGCATGAAGAAAATGGTGATCCATGGATTGGAAATTAAGTGGAAGATGGGGGCTGTAGACGCCTACGAGAGACTCTGGATGGGGATGTTTGTTGTTACCTGTGTGTGAGGGAGGGGGCGACCCAGGGCCGAGGGGCTGGTGGCGGGGAGGCCCACTCTCCTCCTCTCCTCCTCCAGCGCCCGGGTCAGCTGTTCAAACTGCACCTCCTGCTCCCTGACCGACTCCAGCAGAGCCGCTGCACTCTCACACTGCTCCATACACACTACACGGCCCCAAGGGGAGAGAGGGGGCGTTACACACATCCATACAGCTTCAAACACACTACAGCACAGGGAGAGGGTGTCTGACAAAAACACTGGCACACCTCTCCGTACAAAGTGCAGCAAGATCCGCTGGTGCAGATATGCAGATATTAAGTTAGAGGGGTTATTTCACCCTATCTGATTTGTCTGGTGACTGACGCCAAGATGCCTTCATGGAATTGGCACCATAGGGATTGCACAACACTTCCTTAGAATTCAATAATGAATATACTACAGTCATAACTGTGAAGACGTTGACTTTTCTGGCTGAAACTCAGACATGAAACTCCCCAACCACACTGGGCTCTTCTGTACAACATCTACTCCTTTAAAAGTCTGTCATGATGTCATGACGACTCGATCATTAAAGATTTTTTCCTCCCAGTACACTACACAGACTTTAAAAGGTGGCTGACTTGCTCAAATTTCAACCTTCCTTCAGGAATACCGCACCACATCAGCACTGAAAAAACCTATATCACAAGACGTGTGCTGAATGCATCACTGCCAACTGTAAGAGCTACAGTGAAATCATTCCAGGGTGTGTGAAAGTAAAATACAGCAGAATAATAAACTACTTCATTAAAAGCTCCATTCACACTAAATGCTGTAAATATCAGACACAATACAAGACAAATGCTGCAGGAGGAGGGTAGTGATGACGGAGGGAGGGGAGTTTTTTAAAAAAACCTGGCTATTGTATTGATCATTAATATTGCAACATATTGATCATGATAACATGGAGATAGTTACTGCAACATAACATTGATCAATATCACCATCCATTCCTTGCAGATCAATAAAGTTATTGCCACATAAGGCATGCATGCATGGAGTAGTCCTCTGAGCTTTTCATCCTCTCAGACACCACACTGGAAAACACTTTCTTAAATACAAATGACAGACAAAGAGATTTTTGGATAAATCCTCTGCAGGGCATAGACTTTGCAAAGCAAAACAGCATCGACGTATTGCCAGAACACTACAAGCAATCTTCCTTTTAAAAAGGAAACACCTTTTAGAAGAATATGGGGGGGTCTCACTTGCATATACATGTTTCATTTCATGGTTAATGTGGTTTATAAAGTGGGGGAAATGTTTAGGTGGAATTTCCATACTTATACATCATGAATTGAAAATTAGACACCAGTTTATGGTGAAAGAGCTCTACAATGTACAAAAAAAACCTGTCAGGCAAAGAGGAAGAGGCTTGTTTCACATGTACGGAAGATGGAGGAAGCATAACACCAGAGCACATCACATTCAGTCCTAGGATTTTACAATTCAAGCAGCACAAACACTCTCAAAACTCATTTTGGAGAAAATCAGATATACACACCTTCACCTGTGGGCGTGGATTGGTAGTAGAGGTGAGAGATCACACCAAGGTCAGAGGTTGAGCTCTAGATGCTCATGGGTAGAAGGTCACCGAACCACCAAGCCCAGAAACAGGGAGGAATGGACTGCACAGAAAGACGGGAAGGAGGGAGGAGAATAATAAGGAGAAAGAGGGAGAAATGTTTTAGTGAAGAAGAATGAAGGCACCTTGGTTTGAAAAACAGCAACATAGTGAGAATACCGTACAAGTGTGTCAACGGGGTTGTGTTTGCTTTGTGAACAGAAAAACACAGTGAGAGACGGAGACATACAGTAGCTTCAGCCTTTGGACACGCCCTGTATTTACACAGCATTCGGCCTTACGGCTGCAAGCTGTGAGAAGTTGACCAACCTGCAGCTCCTCCTGGGCCACAGGACATCCACTGTCAGCATAAAGACAAACAGATACTAGAATCCTTCAAGGACCCATGTTCTCTTATCAACTCATTCTCCTTCTTAACCTTGCCTTTTTTTTTTTTTTCTTCCAGCCTTTCTTCTCTAATCAGTCTTAATCTACCTCAGGCTCAACTCTGTCAGTGCTACTCTCAACTTACTGCCTTGTTTCCCTCCCCCTACGTCTCTTTGTTACCTTGGCTATGCTCTGAGAGAAAGACATTGTTAAAGCAGAGCCAAACAAGTGGAGACTCAGATCCTCTTATCTGTTGATACACCCTCTGCTTCAGCAACCCAGCTCCCCATAAGCCCTGAAAAGTGAATAAACACAGGCACTGCCACCCACATACACACCTGCATGACCGGTTGGACAAGGTAGAGGAGGGGCGACCAAATTTCAGTTTCTCAGTGCCTCCCTCTGTCTCGCCAACATGCACAGACACACTCCTGAGTGCAAGTCCACTGCAATTTGCGCGACAAACAGGGACCTGCATTTACATTTCAGGCAGCAGGTGTTTGTGTGCACGACATGTAGTGTTAACAAGCATAGGTGTAATGACTTCAAGTGGAGAGATGGTGACTCAGTTTCATCTGTATCAGATTATGCAAAGAAGGAAAAAGATGGTGATATCACTGCTTAATAGACAGACTATTATGACACACTTCAGCTGGTAAAATGAAGCCCGGAGAGGCTGCATCTGTTCCTGTACATGTGTCAAATGAATGACTAACACACGTAGGCTATATGACTTGTGGCTTGGGGTGTGCACAGTGTGGGAAAAAAGGGAGGAAAGGGGGATGGCCTGATGAGAAAACAAGGAGTGGCTGAAGATTATTTCACAAGACAAAGGAATTTGTCACAACCAAAACCAGGATTTGCATATGGGATAAAGCTCACTAACAGGAAGACATGATGTCACATACACACTCACACACTATCCTTTGCTTAGTGGCTGTAGCGCCCCAGAGCTATATAACCTCCCACCTGAGCAAATCACACACCGCTGTCCTGTACCACACATGCCTATATATGGTCATAGCCAGGACAGGGCCAATGTTATCCACTACAGAAATGAAGAGAATAAGAGCTGCATACAAATAAAACACACTGTGAAAGACAGGCAGGGGAAAAACACAGAAGGAGGAGCTGGAGGGAGAGAGGGGGTAGAGATAAGGAAAGGAGCGCTAAATAAAAGATAAAAGGCTAATCTTGCATTCCTAGTATTGTCTCCTGCCAATTCAGCACAGCAGCCCACCCACTCACTCGCTGTAAAACAACCTTGCAGGACACTAATAATCTTTTAGAGATCTGTGTTTATCGCACTGTTGCATCATTTTAAGGCAAGTTCACCAGTCGCAATTACCCATAGAAAGACAAACTCTGTATTAGGGCTGAACGATTATGGGCAAAATGATAACCACAATTATGATGATCAATGTTGATTGTATTAATATTTATAGATTTTAGGGACAAAACATTTTTACTGCACTTTCACATGTAAATAGAGTTTGTGCTTTCACTTCCATGTTGTGCTACATTCCCACTACATTTGACTAATCATCAGTCATCAGTCATGTTGCTCTTAGTATACTAAGATTTCTTTAGTTTATTAATCTTTTTTCCTTGCTGAATGACTTACTTCCAAGAAGCTTATGAGCATATTCGGTAAACATATTTTTAAAGTCATGCTTATGTGTGATTCTTTGTGGAGAAACTAGGGATGCTAATTGAGAAATTTTTGTAATCACTAACCAACCCTTGTTAACTGATTATTAACCATTAACCAACAGGATTTGTGCCTGGCGTGCAGTGGTGCACCAGCTGCAGTATATGAACACAACTGACAACTGAGTCAACAGTTCAGGTGAGCTACTGCAGCAGCCATGGTGCTGCATTCACTGTCCCCAGTTTACCGGACAGCTGCGGGAACAGCTAAGGTGTGTCGCGGACATGCAGCCACTTTCCCAGTAAAAGTCTCAACTGCACATTTAGATTAGTTTAGCAGGTTGTCAGCTGTGTAATGACAGTGATTGTCTGACAAACAGTGAGTGTGTTTGTGCTACATTAGCAGCTGCTAGCGTTGCCTGTGGCTTCATGCGCGCTGTAACGTAACTTCAGCGGGTTTCCGACAGACTGTGTGTGTGGCGGCGGTGAATGTATGTTTGTTGGGGGTGTTATAGCTGTGAACATAGCTGTAGCAGACAGTGTGTGTACAGTTTATTTGTCGGCGAATAAATGACATGAGGCTACAAGCTACAACTCCTCAGCTGGAAGTCCCAGAGCCAACTTCTCTCTTAAGGTGAACCAGATTTTCTCCTTTAAGCGACGAGTCACTCATCTGCATTTTTATTTTTCTTAATTATTTCTTTTAACCGTTTAACCAATAGTGTTAATTGGTTGAAATGCTTAATGTCAGTTATTGGTTAAACAGTTAATTGTTAACATCCCCAGGAGAAACTCAGTTTCACAGATCTGACGATTAAAATCGACTAACCGATCAGTCAAATCCTTTGGTTGAGAACAGCCCTGAAAATAAGACCGCCCTTCTTATTCACAGCACATCTCCCAAGAGTGACATTATCTTTTTTAAACCCAACATCATCATCATCAAAATACGAGTTTTCTATAAGCGGAGAACACATTTTAAAACGTCAATATCGCAGTCAGTCATGTTGATTTAATTACAGGAAGCCAAAATCGTGATCACGATACATATTCGATTAATTTGTACAGCCCTACTATTTATGCCAATCTCTTCCCATCTGGCATCTTTCCATAATGTAATACCACATGTAAACACTGCCTTGCTCCACATCTTACCTCAGATGGAGCAAATAATCACCATTAATATGCTACACGCTATTGTATTTCACTAATGACCGTAAATGTCACTCATGCAAGATGAATTATAAACTGTGATTGATATTTCTTGGCAAGTGTACTTCGGAATGTAATTCCAAGTGTGTGTGTGTGTGTGTGTGTGTGTGTGTGTGTGTGTGTGGTGTGTGTTTAACCGCAGTCGGAGACAGGAGGGAATTTGCAGCTGTCAGTCCGGGAGGTTGGTGGAACAATATGAAGTTTGTGCAACTGCGAGCATGAACGCAAATGTGAAAAAAGTCGGGAGAGCAAGGAGGATATTACAAGACACATTTGAGTGTGAGTGCATCTGTGTTTGTATGTGTCTAGTGGGGGTCAAGTTAACGTCGCTCTTAAACCACTCATGACTTCTGTTCTCCACCCGTCTTCCTCCCTACACAGCTGTTAGTTTTGGCCTTGAAAGTCAGCGGTGAGTTTCGTTGAACAATGAAAACAATCAGTGCTGTCCCACTGCCACTCCCCTCCCCTTTCCCCTCCAACCCACTTCCTGAGAAGCAGGATGTTATGAATTCGATATCAGAGATGAGTAAAGGGACGCAGCGGCTACTTTAGCTCACCAAAAATCATTTTCCTCAACAGAGCTGCTTGAACACGAAACCACAAGTCTATAGTCTGTACATTCTAATAAACCACCTACTGATGGCTGGAGGAAGTTTTTGTGGTGAAAATCCCCCACAAGTCAATATGTTGATCACACGACCACAAACCATTTCCCATTTTGCTAATATTGTTCTGCATCTACTGCTCTTGGTTCTGCTTTTGTGACCTTTCAGAAGCAATCTCTGTGAACCTGTGTGTTCGGGTCATCACATTTTCATATCTTTTTCTGTAATAAGTTATTCTATTTTGGTTTACTCCTGTAGTCTAACCGCTGACTCGTCATACTTTTTTTTTTTTTTTAATAAAAGGAGTGGAAACAATTTGTCAATTGACAGGTCAAATCTATTTTGATAGCTGATTAATCACACAGTTCATTTTTTTAAGTAAAAATATGAAATATTCACTGGTTCTAATGTCTCAAATACAAATATCTGTTGTTTTTATTACTCCTGTGATTGGTTACCTTCGGGTTTTGGGCTTTTTATTGAAAAAAAAAAAACAATCAAGGCATCACCTTGGGCTCTGGCAAATTGTAAGTTTTCACTATTTTATCAGTATCAGTATCAAGTATATAAGCTCCACAGTAATCGATAATGAAACTAATCCTTAAAGGCCTTGACCAAGCCAACGATCGGCTGTCGGTGAGCATCCGATGGCCTAGTTTTTTCGACTTTTGTCAGCTCTAGTTGCCCATGTTGGAGGTTTTTTGGTCAATTCAGCATGGTGAATCGCCAGTGGTGCCAATCTGAGAAAGAAATCACTCTGGTTGGCAGTTCAACTTCCCGAGTTTTTTTCCCCCAAAATGAAAAAAAGTTAGACCCAGGTTGACTGCTCCACAAAATAAAAAAGAAAAGCAGCAAAACATTAAGACATGCATAAGTTACTACCAGCAGCAAAGGACAATGGCTTTTAAAAGCTTTAAAGGAGGCGGTAACGTGTGCAGAGGGTGAGGCTCGTGTTCTGCTGTCCCAAACATGACACCAACAAATGGACAAAATGTCAAGCACAGACAGTGCCTTAAGGTCAACAACATACACTCTCCTCAAACATCTGATCCAGCCCTGACACACCACGAGTCACATATCTCCATCTGATTCTGCAGCCATCAGTCAGCATGACTCACTCACCCCTGTCAGAAGACATCTGTGATCATACACACATGTAACCCACAAGGCAGCCTTTGTCGACTTAATGAAACTCTGGTTAATGCAATAAGCGCCTACACCTGCCGGGAGTTTCAGCAAAAACTCCCACTGAAGCAGCACATTCACTGTCAAAAAGCACATCTGTTCATGCATCTCGAGGTAACAGACACTGCAGTTAGCTGATAGTGTGATGCCACCGGCGCTGGTTTAAGCTGAGCGTGGCTTGTAATGGGATTGAAGCTTTAGCCCGCTAATCCACTTACTTCCTAACACATACACACAAGATGTTAATGTGCACGCACAAATGTAGACGCACATAGGTTAGGCCCTTTGAGGATTAACCTGCACACGTTAAGAGAGCAGACACAATTGCAGTCACCGTTGAGAGCATCCATCAACAATCAAACAATGACTTTAGAAACAAGTAGTCAAGAGAGGCTGATAAATGGGTGTTCACAGTCACACATGGTGTTATTAGTGGTGGCACCTGCAGCATATTAAATCTACTACAGCCCTGACTCAGTAATAGCTATATACACTGTATAAACATTTGAGATGGAAAAAAATAAATTGACTACGATTTTGAAATAGATTTTTTTAATGCCAGAATCAATTTGTTTGCTTTGTTTGAGTCTATGCAGAGGTAGAGGGAAGCTACCGCTTTTATTGTTGTAGTCTGAGTAACGTCTGTCATACCTGTTCCGTAGCCGTCAACCAAAACAAACTGCAGCCAGCCACAGTAAGCCAAAATAAGAAAGTAGAAAACGGCAGAGAGTACACATAGATACAACATGCACCCTCACATGTTAAACCCAAAGTGGTAAACACTGCACATACAGTATAGTATGGAAACACTTTGGGTTTCACACATTGGCAGGAAAAGCAGAGCTTAGACATCATGGCTAAAGCTGCATGGTAATTCTGTCGTAAGCAAGAAACGTTATCGTATTGCTGTAACCTGCGCCTAAGGCAGCCATCACCCTCATCTCTGAGGTCAAATTGGCCAACGCTACAACTGTAGAGCATCCACATACTGACATTTATGTTAAATGCATTCAAATGGCCCTGATGGAGCTTATTGTGGATGTATATAGAGAACCGACCCAACAGCAGAGCTAGCGACGGACTTGACGAAGTAAGTGGAAGTATGTGACTACGCCCAGTTTTCAAAGGGAACTGTTTATAAACAACACATATATGGAAATAAGATTCTATCATATCCACCAGAAGTATAAGACATTACATGTCCCATTTAAATAAAAAAGAAAATACCACTAATTTGTGAGGGAAACGTCTTTATTCTTTGATTTTTGGGTTGCTGAAAAGATAATTCCTTACAAAATACAGATTTATTTGACTTCGGGACATCTATGACTACACACATGCTGAACATCGAGCGTAAATGTCCCGAGAAGTGTATGATTAAACTTTAAAGTTAAATCGTAGTAAATCGTAATATCGAATCGGCACCCAAGTATTGTGATAACATTGAATCAGGAGATAGGCGAATCATCCCGGCCCTAATAAACATAAAGTAGGACAGTCCTAAAGCCCACAGGGAAGGCTCTTAACAACACTGTAATAGGTGCCGACATGAAACCAAAGTTTACACGGGAAAAGCTAGTTTATTTGTTCACACTGAAGCTGACAGTTATCCCCACCCAGGCATTTTCCAACCACAACAAGTTCATACAGGACCCACCCAACAGGTTCACAAGTGGACAAACTTTAAAATCCCAGCCCTTGTAACAGACTACAACTGGAGGACCACCACCCTTTAGACAGACTCAAATACACAAAACAGGCTCAACGTTTAAAACAAGTTTCGAGGTTTCCAATTACCTTAAACTACTCTTCTCTGGTGATAACCGTCGAGGTGTAGACATCTGGTTAAAGTGATAAAACTGTCTGCTTCCGACTTGAAGACGCAGTCACATTATCATGTCACTTCGTATTCCCTGTTGAAGTCCTGGAGCCGCTAACAGCTAACGTTAGCATTCCCGTAACCTAGCAAAACGCCACACTGTCGTCAATTGATTTGCTAACGCAACACACCAATCTAGGGCAGCGTTAGCTAAAACACAGACGCAGTAACAATAACACGCGGGTATAAAATGACTCACGAACAAAAGACTAGCGTAGTTGAGCATTGAGTTACTCCGTGTTTGTGCTAGCGCTGCTGCCCGGATAAATCACAATTTTGGAGATCAAATCAGCCCAGTTGGCCAGAATGCTCGCTCAGCACCCGTATGACCTGGTTTGGCTGTCTTGCTACGTTAGCATCACAATAACCCACATAGCCGACTGTGAGCCGTGCCAACAGACTAGGCTAGCGTTAGCATAGCAAACACAGGTTAGCCGCGTGTTTAGCAAAGCGGCATTTTAAGCTAATTTTGACGGTTTTAGCCGTTGGCACCAGGGGCTCTTTTTAGTCGGTTAAAACCGCGTGTATGGTAGGCAACGGCACCGCGGGTCACGGCGTGAACTTTTAACGTTAGCATCGCTGGTTAGCATTAGCCAAGGGGAGTCGTGTTGCTGATCTGTCGATGATGTGACCACTCCTTGCCAACGCTGCAGTGCACCCACTATCTGTGGAAAAAAAACGCGCCCCTCGTTACATAAACCATCTGGTAACATTTATGAATTAACTCACCTTGCTCGTGGAAAGCCTGTCCCGACCCCTTCCAGACTATTCCGTTTTTTTGGTGTTTTCTCCCCTCTTTCCCCCTCCTTTCCTCGGTTCTGGGTCAAGCTCGTTAAAGACGAAGCGACATCACCGAGGGTTTCTATCAAAGAGAGGGCGGGATCAACAAGCGGCTTTACCGTAAAGACGGCGCACTCGGAATTCCTCTTCTCGTACAGGTGTTTGTCACAAGTTTCTGACCATGCACTCAGTACGGGAGATGAGATAAAAACACACACACAGAATGACATGAACAATCATATGATTATAAAAGAGAAGTAGAGGGATTTACATTCTTCTGCAGCGGTGGGATAAATAGGCTACCTCCCACCGCCTCCTCTCTCCTCCCATTTATTTCCGTCTGTCGCTCCCTCACACACACACACACACTGATGTCATTTCATTGATTGCACAAGAACAATGGCCTGAGAGGAAGCTGCATTTCTTGGGGAAGTACAACAACAGCATTCCACACCAACATGATAAAACTATTGGCACATAAAACCCACTACCAGTGGCCATCATCACATCCTCCACATGTGGCTGAATCAGTAAATAGATTGATGGTAAACAGCCTCTGCAATCTCTTGACTTTTATGAATCATGCTTGACCACCAAACTATTTAGGGATCAATACATGACTGTAACTCTAATTTAAGTGTTCAAGTTTTCTCTTGATATTGCTGTGATAATTGTACTTTATTGGTGTCTATTAGTATTTTATTTATTTCTGACTTTATAGATCTTTGGGTGAAACCAAAGCCCAACAAGTGGGGCCTTGAATCTGATAAACAATACTTAAATATGGGGAGGGTGGAAAGAGGAACAATGCAAGGTATTTCCCCCCAGTTTCCTTACAAGTCCCCCCACAGTGCTACAGTATGAGGAACCCTGAGTCTCAATAATCACTGGGAACACAAGCAATGCTGCACTCTAGAGGTGCAAAATGACAAGTGACCTGTCAGATGTTGAAAGCTGTTAAACAAATCTATATTTATTATTCATAATTGCATATCCACATTACAAATACACTGAATTCATTATTGCCCAGTCTGAAACTATCTGGGAAGTACAAAAGGAGGGAAAGAGAGTAGTAACAGAGACAACAGTGGAGGTAGTTTGCTTTTTAAATGAAACACACGCATACACAAATGAAAGATGAGTACATGTCTCTCTGCTTATGTGCAGCTTACTATACAGTAAACCAAGCCTTTTTAAAATCCTATAATTTATTATGTTCAAATTTAGTTTGTGTATCTGGGAATTTTTGTCAACTGTGTGATGTGACAAACTTTCAAAATAGTTTACCTAGGGTTGGGCGCTAAGGCAATATATAACAATTAAAAAAAAATACACAAAAAAACCACTCTTCTAAGTCTTCTATAAATTCAAAAGCTGATTTTTCTCTAATTTTCTATAAGGTCTGATCTGTGTGGTAACCTGTTGCTGTATTGCGTTGCCTTTGTATGTATTTTTGAATATTTTTTTCTTGTATGTGCTCCACATTTGGCATTGTTTTACTGATGTTATTGCAAAGCACTTTGTAACCTGTGTTTTAAAAGATGCTATATAAATAAAGCTTTCCTTACTTACTTTCTAGCAATAGAAATTCATGCAAAATAAAAGTGTTTATTTTTTTTCAGACCCGTTCCAAAATGTGATGCCTTTATTATCTGCAATAGGCCAAAGTGGGCAAATCACTGAGCAGCATTGCTTTATGGTGATACTGGACTGACAGGGCTGTTGCATCAATGTGATAACTTCAAGTGAATACTTTGATTTGTTGCTTATTTAATTAATTGGGTTATAGATAAACTTTTTGAGTATATACTATATCAAAATATTTACCAATATTGCAGAACACAAGATATTTCATCCTTAGCTGTATGTTTCATGTTTTATTTCAGTGTCACTGGCCTTGATTCTGTCCATTTTAGCATGCAAATCTGCATCTGATGCACGTTTAGCCATCACATGGTTGTGCACATGGTCTCCTCCTCTAACAACAGGAAATGCTCCCTATGGTTACAGTTCACATGCTGTCAGATAAGTCAAGACAGCAACTGTGAGTTTCGCTAAAAACGAGTGTAACTAACACATTGAATGGTTACATAGCTAGTACTGAGTTACAGTTGGTCTGGTCAGGTAGGGCTCCACAATTTTGAGAAAATATCTAATTGCGATTATTTTGCATCATTATTCTCATTTCCATGAAAGACCAAGAAGTATCTAATAACGATGTTTCCTTAAACCTGCAGTACAATATCATTTAATTTAAAATGGTGCTCTGACGTGGTGCAGTGGTTAGCGCTGTCGCCTCACTGCAAGAGGGTCACAGGTTTGAATGTGTGGAGTTTGCATGTTCTCCCCGTGTTTGCATGGGTTTTCTCCAGGTTCTCTGGCTTCCTCCCACAGTACAAAGACATGCAGGTTAGTTGATGACTCTAAATTGTCCATAGGTGTGAATGTGAGCGTGAATGGTTCTCAGTCTCTATGTGTCAGTCCTATGATAGTCTGGTGACCTGCTCACGTTGTACCCCGCTGTCACCCAGTGTTAGCTGGGATTGGCTCAAGCCCCTCTGTGACCCCAAGTGGGATAAGTGGTTGGAGATGGATGGTTTTTAACAAATGTTGCACCTCCTGCAATTTGAAAATTACAATAAGCCATATTGAGATTTTGATAAAAATTTGATTAATTTGCAGCCCTCGTGTCAGGTTAATTTTTCTTTAGCATTTATCAAATTCAAATTAAGTTATATTTTCCTTGAATGATGAATAAGGTATACTTTTGTTTGCTTCTCAGACAGTATAAAAAAAGAATAGATAAATAAAAGAGGCATTTTAGATTTGCAGGTTGTTTTCCTATCGCTGGTTGTCCTAGAATTAAAAAGATCTCTTCATATTGAACAGAGATCATGTTAGTCTGTGTCCTTGCCGGAACAGTCTATTAATTTTATCAGGAAGTTGTTAAGATATACAGTACATGTGGTGCACTTGTAGTTTATCAAGTACATTTGAATCATGACAAGTTTGTTGTGCAGTGGCAAAACTACACAAACACAAAGGACAACGACATGAGCTACTGACACAGGAAACGCACAGGGTGTCAGTAAAAGTAACATGCTGAAAAATGTGAAATTCCACATTTAAGTCTTCAAATCTTTCATAATCAGAGCACTCCGTTAGTGTTGTGTGTGATCATGTGCCTGCGTAGGTTGCTGGGGTTGTTGAAGCTGGCGGTGCACTGGTTGCAGGTGTACGGCTTCTCCCCAGAGTGAGTCCTCAGGTGGATCTTCAGGCTGCCGTTCTGTGTGAAGCGTTTCCCACACTGCGTGCAAGCGTACGGCTTCTCCCCGGTGTGAATGCGCATGTGGATGCTCAGCGTGGTCTTGTTGACGAACGACTTGCCGCAAAAGGTGCAAAGAACCGGTGGCTCCCCAGTGTGACTCGCCCTGTGCACAATCAGGTCTTCGCGGTTGAGGAAGCGCTCGCCACAGAAGCTGCAGTCCAAAGATTTGCTGATGCTATGAGGAAACTGCTGCTGGGGGAACTGGCTGACATGACTGGGGTGCCCCACGTGACCATCAGCTCCTAGTATTTGTGGTTTTATTGCAGGATTCAATGCTGTTGAAGCCATTTGGGTGGACTGATTTCGTTCCAGTTGGCTGTTTCTGTTATCCTGCATCCCTCTCATCTGGGCTCTGTCACTGGCACCGGTGGTGAAGTTCAGGAGGTTGTCATGGGTGATGCTGGGGTCGGGAGACAGGGAGCTAAAAGCCTGGAGTTCAGAGGCACTGAAGAGGGTGTCGTTCTCCTCTTGTAGAGGTCCTTCCCCTCGTCCGTGAACACTCACGATTCTCAGCTCCTCATTATCACCTGTCAAGCAGGATTCTGCATTCTGCGTCCCTGTAGAAACTCCACCCTGTGTACTGCAGTTCACAAAGTCATCCTGTCCTAAAACGAAAAACACAAAATGTGATGTGTGATGAAGCTTTTAGACTGTGACGCATGAGTCACAAAATTATTTGCCATAACATAATTTGAATCAAGATGCTTAAAGTAGCTTCAGCAAAGTCTGTGTGTGATTGAAAAGTGCTGACTATTTAATGTGTATTTAACCTTTATTAAGCCAAGAAGATTTTAAATCTCCTGGTGGCTTAAAAGTTTCACACAAGCACCACATAAAAACACAAGTAACATTAAAAAACAAAATAGCAAAAGTCAAAAACACATTTCATATGATATGGGCAACAGGCTTAAAACAAACAGCAAGTAGCATCAACCAGAGAGCTGTCATTCAGTGTTCAAATTAGGGCTGTGCATTTGATATTATTATTATTATATTATAGATTGTTTTGATCAATATTGATATCACAATTATTTATCACAATTATTCATTGACTTTAGTGACTTTTTTATTGCACTTTCACATTAAAATAAAGAGAGCAGTGTTTTCACTTCCATGTTGTGCTACATTCCTGTTAATGTACAAATTAGGGCTGCACAATGTTGGAAAAAATGACCCTGTAATATTTGTTTCTGCTATATACAGTATATTTCCATATGAAAAAATACAGTAATATTTACTCTACTCCTTTGTTAGCTACATTTTAAAGTTCAATCTGGTGCACTTTGAGAGCAAAATTAGCTACAATAAGAGCTAGATAAAAAAAAAAAAAAAAACTGAGATCACAATTGATATTCAATTAATTGTGCAGCCCTAGTTCAAATAATCCTTAATCTTTAAAATATCTTTGTAGCTCAAACCAAGATGACGGTCCAAAAACAGTGCAGGTTCTAGGAGCGATGTTTCTAATTTGTTTCGGCAGTTTGTTTAATATGGCCTTATACAGAAAAATCATCTTTCTTGTACAAACTGCAACGATGTGTGCAAAAACCTAAAATCAGACACTGTGTTGTAATAAATCATCCTCAAGCCTACTCATTAACATCCAAACTTACATAAGCTTCATTATATTGCAGCACGGATGAAAAACTTGTGTCAAAATAAGATGACGATCAGTCTTGTCAAAGTCTGCAGTGTCTGAAAATAAATAAACCTCAAAATCAAAATACTTTTCATAAAACATCTGAGACCAGATACACATCTTCCTGCAGTTGTGACAGATATTTATATTTAAAGGCACAGTGTGTAGGATTTGGTAGCATCTAATGATGTGGTTGCAGATTGCAACCAACCGAACATCCCTCTGCTCACTCCTCCCTTTCCAAGACCGCGGTAACTGGCGGTACCTCAGTGTTACACTCTGCAGCTCATGTTGCTGCAAATTCATGTGTGTCAGAGAACTACGTTGGCCTTCAGGTGATGTAAAAGGGCTCTCTCTAGAGCAAGGGTTTATCTATTCTGTGCTACTGAGAAAAAAGGCGTAGCAACATGGTGGACTTCGTGAAGAGGACCCGCTCCCTATGTATACATGAAGGGCTCATTCTAGGCTAATACAACAACTCTTACTTTCAAGTGATTATACACCAATGAAAACATAGTTATGAATATTCTGCTAACAGGTCCTAGGAAATGTTACACACTGTTCCTTTAAAACGTCTATTTTCTGCTTAGATATTTCCTTAAACATGATTTATGTCAAAAAATCTCCTGAAAACGTTAAACAAAGTATTGTCTGTGTAGCCGCTGCCTGCAAGTCATACTCCTGCATCTGTTGACGACTCACCTACAGCCGGACCACATCCTCCCATGTCGTCTTCATCTTTGATCAGAATGACATCTGGGCTCTCCACATCTGCACACTTAAATAAGAAGACATATGTATGAGCAAAAGAAAAAAAAATGAAAAAAACTATTGATTACTGAGAGTACTTGCACTGTATTTACCTTCACTTGAGGGGCTGAGGCGGAAGTCTTATTCTCCGGTTGTAGAGAAACAGGAGCAGCTTCCCCGACAGACTTCTGAGCCGCTGGCGACTTTATGACAACTAGAGGGGGAAAAAAGACCAAAGCATCAATCTCCATGTTGACATGCTGCGCATATGAGAATTGGTATCATGCATCTAGCTGTTAATTAAAAAAACCTAATAATACAAAAAAGACAGTTTAAGGCCTATATGACTGGCCACTATTTAGAGCCTCTTTCAATATGTTGAGTCACTTGTGTAACAAGTGTTATTTCTTTAGCATGTGTAGCATTTGAACTGAGATATTGATGATATGTCCCTAACAAATCACATTTAATTAATTGTAACATATATCAAAAAGCTGAATAAAATATACAGTCTCCAAAATATGATGAACATGTTAGAAGTGAAAGTATGTTTCTTAAAATAGTGCATAACAATCAAGATGTTATACCTGCAATATAAGACCTGTCTCAAAACTCCTTTCATGATACCTATAACATTGTGCAGATAAATTTGACCAGTAATAACTTAAATTTGACTTTTTGTGAAATAAATACACATTTAATAAGGCTGTCAAAGTTCTTTTTATTGCCACTAATTTCTTTAACAAAATAATGCAATCTTTTAAAGGTTGTAGCAGAGTCACTAAAGTGCCGCTAAAGTGAGGATACGGGTATCACACGAAACTAGAAAACGTCAGGAATCCATTGGTGCTAGTCATACCTCTGCCTGATATGTGAATGTAAATGGGCTCCATGGGTATCCACCAGTCTCCCCTTTACAGACATGACCACTTTATGATAATTGTTACAGAAAAAAATGTCAGGAGAGGGGCCTTCCCCTCTTTTTCTGTGTCATATACATATTAAGAATAAGTAGGTACCCCTTATATTTTCATTTAGAGATCACAAGCTCCCTCCAACTCTACCCCAGTAGAGGTTGAAAGCCTCTGATAATCGACCAGCTTGTTTTCTTTTCTCCCCCATCTCCCAAGGGTTGGCGCAAGAGTTAGCCTGCAAAACATCCTCACTCACACATGGTCTTAAAGCATTTACGTCAAACACATCCTCAGTTGTTTCTGTGTCATTGATATCTGGGGAATGTGTTTGATCTATCATGGTCCACAGTGAGCCAGGTAAAAAGTCCCCGCTGGCCAGCTGCATATTCAGAATAGAGTTGGCAACACACTTGTTGACATGGATTGCTGAATCGATTCTCCTTGAATTCAAGACCTAAAATAAACCTTCACTGTAAGTCGTTCTGGGACCACGGCCCACTTCAGTCTCCATTTAACTGCTCTAAATATTTTCCTTAACAATAATCACATGCAGTTTGGGGGCAAATTGGTCAAGTCTGCACACTGACACACTGACAGCTGTTATTTCCTGTTGGGCTGCAGTTTGCCATGTTATGATTCGAGCACATTTTTATGCTACATGCAGTACCTGTGAGGGATTCTGGACAATATTTGTCACTGTTTTATGTTAACTGATTAATAATGATAAATATATAAACACATTTGCATAAAGCAGCATATTTGCCCACTCCCATGTTGATAAGCGTACAAAAGCAGTGGAAATGGAGCATATCTGATTTTTTTAAAAAAAAACTATATCTTGACAGTAGAGCACGAAACAGGTAATCTGAAAAAAAAAAAAAATCACATGCCTCTGTGTCCTCCTGTGTTCCTAATGGCATCCGCAAGATTTCACAGACTGGAGGAAAACAACCAGTCAGAGCTGATCTGGAGTCTGCCATCCAGCTTCCTTCTAGGAGAGCCACGAGGCAATCACTCGCAAACTCTGATCAACCAGTCAAACTATGCAGTGCTATTCAAATCAATATTCTGTTACTGAAATGACTATTTCTCTCCTCAAACACTTCCAGAAACATCTTGTAGTCACCGTTTAGCTGTAAAATGAGAAAGTTTGTGACCTGGCAGCCATGTTGAGAAGAGTTGAGGGGATACCAAGCACCGCCCACCAACCCTGGCAGAGCCAATAGGAGCGCTCAATAGAAACACTCTCTCTGAAATGACCTGTGATTGGCCAGAGTCTCCCATCACAGCCTACTTGTTAAAGCCTGAAAAGTAGTAGTAGTAGTACACTTGAATTACAGTATGCTGAAAGGCTATTATGGATCCCCCCCCAATGATGCAAAAACTCTCTCCCTACTGAAGGTTTTAAGATAAATAAATAAATCTCAGAGAGAAAAATCAGATACAAAATGTGCGATTAATCGCGATTAATCGTAGACAATATTTTGGGGCGGCAGTAGCTCAGTCCGTAAGGACTTGGGTTAGGATGTGGAGGACCCGGGTTCAAATCCCCCATGGACCAAGACCAACTGGTTGCTGGAGAGGTGCCAGTTTACCTCTTGGGCACTGCCGAGGTGCCCCTGAGCAAGGCACCAAACCCCCAACTGCTCTGGGCGCTTGTCAGGAGCAGCCCCTTCACTCTACATCTCTCCATTACATGTATATGTACTGTGTGAACTGTACTGTGTGAACAACAGAGTGTAAAACTGAATTTCCCCACTGTGGGACTAATAAAGATATCTTTCTTTCTTTCTTTCTTTCTTTAATTGGCTAACAGCCCTAACATTTAATACATAAAAATCATGAATAGTCACAGCTGAGGCAAAGATATCTTTCGAGAAAGATAAACTACTTTTATTTTTCAGTTTAAAGTATTTTTAATGCTTGAGGGCATGTCCGTGTATGCGCAACGTGGTAAGGAGCAGCCCTGATTTATTACGTTTATTGTCATTTTCTTTTTGTGCGTGAACCATTAAGTCAGCTCTCACAGCACGTTTTATTATTGTGTATAATGTGAATTGTGAACGTGAATTTAACCGGACTAGGAATTGTTTGTTACTCGAGTAATGAAGTGTTTTTTAAAGCGAAAGTACTCGTTACCTTGTGATTTAGCCCGTGGTTTAGGGATATTTCCTCTGATCGGAGAAAAGCGGCTGGCCGGTCGGTTGGTCCTGGTCTGCAGCCTGAGGGAGAAGAGCTCGCTCCTCATCACCTTCATCCTCATCCTCAAGGCTTCGTTTTCCTTCAGGCTCTGGGTTAGATGCAGGCGGAGAGACGCCGAGCCCTCCGAGAACAACTGGCTGATTTCCGCCACCGCCGCTTTCACCAGCACGTCCATTATGGACAAAAGCTGCGACTCCAGATTCAGACCGGCCGGAGGCATGTTTGTAGACATGTTTCACTTTGCTGCCGCTGAGATGTATGTTGGTAAAAGGCGCGACACAACCGCTGGGTTAGCTCATGGGTTAGCTCACAGAAGGGACAACACAAAAGCACTTCCGATAGCATGACGCGGGTTACCGTAATCCCCAGAAAGCAGGGGCAGTATCAGTTCACCCTTTCCCTGGTACTCTGTATGCTCAGTGTTTATGTTTCATTGATTTTTTTGTTTTATGAATTCATTAATCCTTTAATTAATACATCCTAAAATATAAATGAGCAATAAAAATATCATGATTAAAGGTGCAATCAATGATATTTTGATCTATAACCTAATCAAGAGATATTAGAGGTAAAAGAGTGAGTAGCCTAACAGTTAACTACATGAAAAAGCCTTTTTTACTTTACTTACTTTAAAAAAATATTGTGTAACTTAGTTTTAATATTATACTCAGTTTTTGGTGTGTTTTTATATTTAAAGGTGCTATAGAGTACATGAATGAGTCCCTAAAACCCAGAGATGAGTTAGCATTTAGCTTCCGGTTCCCTCGTCTGGAAGTCAATGGGTTTTGATGCCTGAAATAAGGTCTGTGGTTAACACAAGCTTAAAAAATTTAAAGATTTTGTTCTGTAAATATCCCATCTTTGGAGCCCATGCCAGCTGGCATTAAGCGAAGGCGGGGTGCACCCTGGATAGTTCGCCAGTTCATCGCAGGGCTGACACATAGTAACAGACAGCCATTCACATTCCCATCTACGAGCAATTTAGAGTCATCAAGTTACCTACATGTCTTTGGATTGTGGAAGGAAGCCGGAGAACCCGGATAAAACCCATGCTAACATGGGGAGACCATGCAAACTCCACACAGAAGGGCCCACATGGCACCAATGTTGTTTTACGGCTCACAAGCCTTGTTAGGTGGGAACCAAACGATATCTTCCACAGAGATAAACAAACATTCATTTTCGACCCACCAACATGATTAATTCACAGCAAAATGTCCAACTAAATTAAAATCTTATGTTTTGATTTCTCACTTACTTGATTTGTATTATACTTTAGACTCCTCTATAAAGTCTTGGGGGCGGCAGTAGCTCAGTCTGTAGGGAGTTGGCTTGGGAACCGGAGGATCACCGGTTCAAGTCCCGCCATGGGCCAAGAACTGAGTGTGAACTGGTAGCTGGAGAGGTGCCGGTTTACCTCTTGGGCACTGCCGAGGTGCCCCTGAGCAAGGCACCCAACCCCCCAACTGCTCGGGGCGCTTGTCAGGAGCACTCTGACATCTCTCCATTGTTGCATGTTTGTGCATGTGTGTGTTCAGGTCTGCATGTACCGTGTATAAGTTAACAACAGAGTGGAAAAAAAAATTGAATTTCCCCTCGTGGGACTAATAATCTATCTTCTTCTTCTTCTTCTAAGTCTAGTCTAATTGTGTAAAAAAAATGCTACCACATATCATAATTAATTCCCATTCATCTTGGCTGAGTATCACATATGCCTCCAACACAAAGATTTTCTTGTTGCACAAACATCTTTCCATTTCACAAGTCCATCATTTAATTAATGTTTTCTATAAACACACAGCGAATAGAGGAACTGAACATTTCTGCTTTATGTACTCAAAACAAACATATGCAACAAATACACAGCATAGTAGGCTACACTTTCAAACATATAGGGCTGCAGTTAACTAATATCACATTGCCAGTAGTCAATCCAACACCAAACTAAGACTTACTCATTGAAGTACAGCAACTATTAACAATCCTTTTGGTCTTTTCAGGCTTTGTTTGCCATCAGTTTTTTTCTATGACTCTGCCTTGACTAACACTCCTTCATCTCCCTCCATCTCACAGCTGTTTGGTGCATTTTGATCCTCACCACCCCCGTCTGTCTCTGTAATATCTCCCTGTGTCTCCTCTTGGCTCTCCATCGTCCTGTCCTCAGCAGACTCTCCCTCATCCTTCTCTGGTGACACCTCTCCTTTCTCTTTCTCCTCTCCCTCGCTACCAGCCTTGTTGTCTTTCTCCTCCTTTTCTTTGTCCTTCCTCTCTTTCTCTATTTTGGAGAGGCTGTGGCAGAGGGACTGGACATATGTGAACACACACATGGGGTCCGGGTTTTTACCCATCATGAGCATGTCATTCACTTCCAGCAGAGGGCAGCAGTCGGCCAAGGACCTGCCAGGGGGTGAGGGGAGAGGTGGACAAGGAAAGGAAAGGAAAGGAAAGGAAAGGAAAGGAAAGGAAAAAGCAGAGGTGAGACAAAGCAGTGACATATGGGCTATACAGAGATAGACACCTGACCCTGTCACTGATTTGTATCATCATTTTAAACGTGCAAAACAGGAGTCAACGGGGTAACATTAGTGAGTAAAATCTGTGGCGAGCAGCAGCTTTCTCAGATTTTTAGCCGCAAAATTTGCATGCAAAGCTAATTTCAGCATAGCTCACTCAAACTATCCTCTCTGAGGAATATAACATCGTTCTCTCTGGTCAAATACTGGCTGGGGTTTGAGAAACTTGAGTACAAGAGGGTCAAGTTTTCATTTGTCCCATGCCCAATAGGCAATCTTAGACCTGCAATGACACCTGAGGGCAGCAGAAACAAGTTATGAACAAAACATTAACATACTGTATCACCTTTTAAGTTGAAATGTCAAACATGTTAACATACTTATTTACAATCAGGTTTATTTACAATCAAGCAGTTATTATCATTCATTTGGAGTCATGTTTCTGTCCTGATGAATAGAAGTCCAATATTAACCCTTTCTTAGTTCTGTTTTGGGCTCTACCAACTCCTGAGGGAAATATCTGCTTCTTTAGCTGCTAAATGCTCCACAATATTCACCAGCTCGTCTCTAACCGTGTCTGTCTGCTGTTTGGTGCTGAGCAGGTGGTGTATAGTGAGTTTTAGAGCTCGGAAGAACTGCCTGCTGCAGCCAAAAAAACACCACTATAATGCTGACAGTGGACCAGAACAGTAAAGTTGTGGGCCAGACAACTAAAGAATGAGCTGAGAGTGTAAAACTCTACAGACTCTCTATTGCTGAAGTTTACTACTGGAGCGTTTTTAGTATGATGCATTGTGTATAGTACCAGAACTTTTAATGCCTACATACTATGATCATATATTTATATTATTTTATGTTATATTGTATATACAGTATCTTATTTATTTAACTTCTGCGCTATTTGATCTGAAATGAGAGAAGAAATGAAGGGGAGAGCATTAAAAACTCCATACTCTGCAGTTTGGAAGGCCAGGGTGAAGTTTTTCTCCCTCTCCTTTGGATTCAGGGAGCTATAGTCAAAAGCATCGGGAAAGAAACGATGGATCAGAGCACAGAAGGCCAGGCCGTCACACCACGACGATGAGAAGTTCTCTATGTTGACACCCTGAAAGGACAAAGGACATGACAGGACAGAAGATAGTCAGATTGAGGCTTATTCATATTATTTTAGAAGTCCTCTGGTCCCAGATCTACACGACAAATCTTGAAATTTGGTGATGACTGTGCTGAACTCACCTCATACTTGCGAGTCTTGCTGCGACACCACTGAAGCATCTTCTGTTTGATTGAAGCCCCTGTAGCCGCAGCCGTTGATGACTTCTGAATTTTGAAGTTGCGGGGTGCTGGTGTCCTAAAAATATCACAATATTGCACAGTCTCTAATGAAACCAGACCACATTTACTGTCATTTATATGCGTTACTGGGTACAATGACTTACTCTGGTGCACCTTGTTGGAACTTGGCAATGATGTCGCTTTTAGCAGCTGCTCTAATAGAGCGTGCAGAGGGTCTCGGTCGGGACAGAGAAGAAGAGGGAGGACCACTCTTTCTTTTGGGCTTCCCTTGCTTGTCTCCCTCATTACTCTTTCCTTTGTCTTTTGTTTCTACATCTGCTTCCTGGACTTGTTTTTTCTTCTCTGCCCCTTTTGCTTCTTTTTCATTCACATCTTTTTCCTCTGTTTTACTCTTCTTCTTCTTCTTCTTCTCTTTGTTGTTGTCCATCGTCTCCTCTCCATCTCTCTCAGTCTCACAACTCTTGACCTCTTCCACCCCTCCACCTGTCTCATCTTCCTTCCTCTCTAACTCCCCATCGTTTTTATCACTCGTCGGTTCAGGATCTTTCACGACAACATCAATGGAGGTTTTTTCTTTTTCAGCCTCTTCAGCCTCATCAGCCGTTTTAGCCTCTTCAGCATCATGTTCAACATGCTTTAATGGAGGAGTCTGGGACTTGTCTATATCTCCAGCTCTGGCCTCCTCTTCTCCTCCCTGCTCTGATACTGAATCCTCCTCTGCCTTCTCCCCCTGACCTTCCACTGTCTCCCCTGCTGGAGGCT
This sequence comes from Pterois miles, assembly GCA_947000775.1. NCBI lineage: Eukaryota > Metazoa > Chordata > Actinopteri > Perciformes > Scorpaenidae > Pterois > Pterois miles. The sequence goes on along the minus strand of CAMQGK010000277.1, from coordinate 2,938,787 downwards.
CCCTCCCTGTACTCTCTTTACTCTCCAGCTCTGGTTCATCTGTCTGGAGGACAAGCAGCATAAAAAAGAGTTTAGTTTTGCATCAAATCAGACAAAAGTTACAAGTTACAATGCATGTTTGTGCAGCCACACTGTACACTGTAGATGTGTGCAATTCAAACGGCTGGAGCTGATCCCAGCTGGCATTGGGCGAAGGCGGGGTTCTTTAGATCATCTCTGTGATAACTAAACAACTTAATCTGTTGAGGAATGACACAAGATGTGACAGAAAGTTGTTTGTCCATAAGCTATATGTAGATTATCTTGTATATTTTTTTTATTCTTGGGGATGTGCCAATACAGGCTGTATGGTGGTGCAGTGGTTAGCGCTGTCACCTCAGCAAGAGCATCATAGGTTCGAATCTGGTTTGGGGCTCTTCTGTGTGGAGACTGTGGAGTCTGCCTGTTCTCCGTGTTAGCAAGAGTTTTCTCCAGGTTCTCCGGCTTCCTCCCACAGTCCAAAGTCATGTAGTTTAAGTTAATTGATGACTCTAAATTGCCCGTAGGTGTGATTGTGAATGTGAATTGTTGTCTGTCTCTATGTGCCCTGCGATGACTGGCGACCTGTCCAGGGTGTAGCCAATATATACATATATGTATACAGACAATATATCCAGATTTTTTAATTGGGTGGTGTGTTGATATTGGCTCTTCATGTGTAGTAATTTCCATTTCCAATATAATCATTCTCCCTTAGTCACAGCTATGTTTCTGGTTAAAATTATTGGCCAAATGGCAGACTAAAACGTAGCTTGATGTAACATACTGTTTGCTCAGATGATGACCCCCCCTTACTTCATTCATTTATAATAGACATGTTCATTATGCTTGAAACTATTGGTGAGTTTTACTGCCCAGTGGTCTGCGAACTAATACAGACACTTTTTTGAGATATTTACTCTTCCAACACAATAATGACAATACATAATCTAAAACTGTTTCAATATCAGTTAAAGGACACACGAGTGGAGGCCGAACACATGCTGTTGTTATCCTGCTCCAGTGTCACTGCAGAGAAACATTTAGGTTTCTGTTTAATTGATTTCAAAAATACATAGATATTTTAATTAACCTGAAGACAGTCTTGTTTGAATTATCACTAAGAACACAACTGTTTGAAAGGTAACATTATGTACGATGTACTAAAATTAGTGTCCACGGTTAACTCGAGGGATAAGATGGTCCTCGAACCAAAGAGTGAAATGTAACATGAGACCTGAAGCCTCACTCAGGGACTTGTTTAGTATCTTACTTATCTGAACACAACTGAGAGGTCAAACTCTCTGAATGAAAATTAGTCTACTGTAGTTTTTAAAATCATACCTGAACCTAAAATACAGGTCAACTTCACCCAAATGAAAACTTTTAAAGCACACAGCTAATCAACAAACAAAACCTAGTTGTGTCTCTGGATTTAAATATCGAGAGGCTTCCTCTGACATGAGTGCTATTGATCAATTTGAGGAAGAAAATGTGTCAGTTGAGGGTCATACAATCTGTTATTTTTTACAAAAATCTCCTGTGATTGCAGATCTCATCAAGACAAAATGTTGCATACAGGATTTACATTTTTTGAGATGAATGTCACCATATTTGAAATACTGTATAATTTGGTAAATTGTGTCTGCAGGAGCAGTCACACCAGGTCAGGCCTTGCACCGGTGACTCATGAGAGGGAACAGGAAACTCCACGGTTTGTGGTTGTGTGTGTGCATTGCTTTGCATAACTTGTGTGTGTGTGTTCCCTTCTTCTACAGGAGTACGAACAGGTGTAGCACAGCAAATTCAGCCAAAAGCACTTCAACTCTCCAAACACAACACCTGCCATGGCCACAAATACACTCACTGCCTATTCCTGGTACGGACTGTGATACTGTGAATTTTACACATGAAAACATTTTATGCTGCAATCTAATGTAAAAACACGGACCTGGTTGTTGTTGTTGGTGTCTGTCTGACTGGTTGTCTCAGATGTCTCCTGGCTGGGCGATTCTCCATCCATGATGTCCAAAAATGTCTATTTATCCACTGAATCAAAGGTCAAACCAGACTCTACACCTAAAGCCCGAAGACTTTTAAAAGATCTGTCTTTCTAAAGCTTTCATTCAGTCAATCCTCTTCACAGTTAGCCTCCTCAGTTAGCCTCCTCAATGTCTCACTTTCTGCACCCCTCTACTCTACTTTGCTTGGTTGACTCTCTTTCTCCCCCTTGTCTGTCAGCACTGCCCGCGTGTTTGTGATGTGTGTGTTGGTTTGTGGATATCCGCCTTCACCCCCTTCCACCAGGCACCCCCACCAACCTGCTTTGTGAGGATGCCTGTGCTTCTTTATCTGACCTTTCGAACAACACGGGGTCCCAAAATAGAGTCACAGTGACATAGGCACAGTCCAATGGGCCAGACAGCTGCGTCTGCTGTGGAAACCGTGGCTGTACACATACACATATAAAGCACACAGTATGCAGTCCATTAGACATGTTAACAGACATGCAACCTGCCTCTTAGCTCTTAAATGTAAAATGCTGACATATACAGCACACCTAGTCGAAGAGTGATGCCACTTTCATGTGGAAGGTGGCATCAGCCTTCTCATCTAACTAACAGCGTATTTCTCAAAATGTGAAACATCAATTTAAAGGAACTTTTTCATGAAATCTGAATGAATCAAACACAGTTTCCTATGAATACATTTCTCCCCACCTGCCTTGCATTCAGTGCACCTTTCATACTGTAAATCAGCAAATCACCATGCTAGCTTATTCAAGTTTATTCATTAACCCTCTGAGACCCAGAAATAGACCCATTTTTGTATTTTTCAGGAGGGACAGGGAGCCTTTAGGGGGAGATAACAAGTCAACAGTGGATGTCACATGGAAGTGGTGTACATCATCTGAAACCTGGGAACCTGAAGATTAATTCAAGCACTTGTTGTTCTCATCATAAATCAGAAATAGACATGAATTAATCGATTAATTGATGAAAATACATTGTAAAAGTGTTGAAGGGCTTAGGACATTATGATAGAGGTATATAATGGTCATCCCCAAGCTCATGTATGTCTCATATGTTGTTGCATCAGTTGGTGGGTTGATACCATTTGTTACACAGACTTGGTGCTAAATTTAAACTTTTTTTTAACCAATCAAGAATTGATAAAAAATATCAATAATCCCTCAAAAATACCACATTGACACACCAAGGGAAAGTCATGCTGTGTATCAAATTTAGTACCAAAACCTTTTTACATTTGAACTGCACGTGATTATCTTAAAGTGGGCAAGTCTGTAAAAGGGAGACTCGTGGGTACCCAGAGAACCCATTTTCATTCACATATAGAGGTCAGAGGTCAAGGGAGCCCATTGAAAATGGCCATGACAGTTTTTCCTCGCCAAAATTTAGCATAAGTTTGGAGCATTATTTAGCCTCCTTCCTGACAGGCTAGGCATGGCTGGTACCAATGGATTCCTGAGGTTTTCTAGTTTCATAGGATATCTGGATCTTCACTTTAAACCTGAACCTCATCACTACTTTGTCCAATTGGATTAACAGAATATAACCCAGAAATTCACCTAAAATTGCAATCTTTACCATCACTTTGTTCTAATTTTCTATTTTGTATATCTTCAATTAAAAAAACTTGGATTAACAGTGATATATAAGTAACACGTCTCATCTTTTTCTTTATGCTCTCATATTTAACTCTCCCTGTTTACCAATTTCTAGCTTCTTGACAACTGCTTTTCCTCTCTTTCTTTTTTTTTGTCCTCCCACTTTACTTGCAAATTATATCACAAAATGTTCAAACGGCATAAAAGCAGATAGTTAGTTAGTTACAGCAGATAGTTTTATCATTTCATTTCATCATCCTTTATTTATCTAGGTTTGTCCCACTGAGATCAAAGATATCTTTTACAAGGGAGACCAAATAGCAACAACACAATGTTTCAACAATTAACATATAATTGAGAAACACTGAGTTACTCAATTGATCAAACATTTGCACATCGACATCCTGGACTCAATGGATGTTACCAGTTTTAAACTCTTTCAGGGTTACTATTTTTTAAAGCTTAAGATCAGTCTGTATAAATCCAATCTAAAACCTTTCTCTCCAAATTCTGTTCGGACTTTGGAAACAACAAAATGCAAAATGTCCTGCAAGCAGAGATTGCGATTTTCATAATTCAAAATCAAAAGAGAAGATAAGTATGAATGAAATTGACCAAGAATAGCTGTGTAAATAAAAACATACCAGTGACTGAGGCAGCATGTACATACAGCCAGCCAATTCATGGTGGATACACGGTTAAACAAGACTAGTCTGACTTCTCAGCTTGGCGTCCTGTCCGATCAGTGTACCTACTCATTCAACACGAAACAGATGGTTTTAAAAATAAATGTCTATCTTTATTCCCACTCTGTCTGTCATTATCTTCTCTTACCCCCCACATCCTCCTCCTCCCTTCTGTCTCCATCTTGGGGGCTATAAATATGTCAATGCCTTCTTGTGCATCTGTCCCGCTCCCTCCTGCTCATAACACAATCACTGAAGCACAACTATGCATCTGTTGCACTTTGGATTGTTGTAAAACCAGAGGACTTGATAATATCAAACAGGGAAACCAAAGAAGATGTTGAGAGTAGTAGTAGTAGTAGTAGTAGTTCCACCACTGTGGAATATTCTCCTCACTTATCTGAATCACATCACATTTTTTCTTATAAATCACCTGTTCATCTGAGACATAATAATAATAATAATAATAACATCAACTTTATTTGTATAGCATTTATCGAAACAAGTTATGAGCTTCACAACATCCACAAGAATAAAAAAAAAAGATAAATAACATTCAGTATAGTTATAAAAACAATGATCAGAACTAAAAATAATACGCAGAGGCAAAGGCAAAAACAAGAAAGATGAAGCAACACAAAAGTTACAAATCAGTCATCTAGGAAGGCTTTCCTGTCAAAATTAGAAACTTCACCCGGAATACAATAAAATGAGTTTGTGTAACATACTGACCATGGGCTAATCACCAGGAAACCAAAGGTAACTGACAAATAACATCCTTTAAACACCGTGTTGTTGCATCAAACGCTGTAAACAAAGCAAGCGGACAGGACCGTCAAATATAAATGAATAAGCACCGTCATAATTAGACTGACATTATATGCGCAACTCCATCATTATTTAGCCTGTAGCGTTACTACCGCTCCATCAGAGGACAAGACATTCAATTAAGTGAGATATTTGAAATACCAGTAGTGTTTCTCGGCCTGAATATTTCTGCCTGCGTTTTTCCACCTGGGGTGCATCTCATTTCCTGATTTTGTGCCTCCTCGTCTCCACCAAGCCCCGAGGAAGAGCGCTGGTCGTTGATGCCAGCATGGTCATAGTGGCCAAGCGGTGGTACTGAAACTTCGGTGGCCGTCATGTGATGACATTGAGGTGAATCAACTCCTCCGTACAAACACTCTAATAGCTCTTATTTAAATCATTAGGTCCTAGGAGTTGTAAAACACACTAACAGCCGAATCCAGAGTTATTTCCTTCCTCTATTTTTGTCTATGGAGACCCAGACCATGATGACAGGGCAGACCATGGCGTTGGGGCCCCACTACTGTGCATAATGGACTTGCGCACTAGGGCCCAGTAAGACCTGGAAGACCTAGAAGATCTGGCTAGTTTTCCAGACCCGGAAGTCTACCCATAGACTTCATGCGGTACTAAGCAACTTTCATAGGAATGAATGGGGCGCCACCTCCAACGCTGTATCCAGTTCTCTTTACACATCCATGAGGTATCCCAGTTCATAATATGCATCTCGAGGAGCGAGGAGCGAAGATTGAGGGTTGTAGATCGAGGAGCAAGGATGCTTGCCAGAGGAGCCACATGCAAGGATACACCAGTATTTCATGAAGTCTTTTACTGATTGACACACTCTTTTATTAAATATCAGTTACTGACTGGACGCTGCTGCCGACCGGACTGATCTGATACACGTCAACATCAGTGGCATTTTAAAACAGGTCACGGATTAACAGATTTATAGTTTGTCTTCTGATTCTCCATCTAGTTCAAATCTATGTTAACTGTTGGTCTGAACAACAAATGGACCATGTTGATGATAAAGTGCTCCAGCAGCAGAAGGTCCTGCAGTGGCTCTCCTTCACGAACCACAGATGAAGCAGTCAGTTTCTGAGGGAGCTCTATAAGACCTGATGACCAATGTCACCAAACAACTCTCCTCATTGATTAGAAACAGTTCTCTTTTCATGATACTATTTCCTCCATTAACTTTTATTAAGGATACTAATAAATTCAGAGAAAGGAGGAAAATGTCTTTTACACCTTTTTGTTTTTGTTTTTTATCGTCATTTCCATTCAGTCACATGTGAGGCTGATAATTCCTGAGTGTCAGGTTTGACATGATTTACATCATTCCAGTTTTCCCCTTAAAAATATAATTACTAGTCCCAGAATATCAATAACTACGGGCACTAATAATGAATAGGTAATAAAAGGTATTGTGTCAAATGGTTCCTGAGCCTCTAAATAGGACACAGACACAGTACACAGTATAAATACAGAATGCCAGGTAACAGGCTAAGATAAGATAAGATAAGATAAGATATTCTTTTATAGTCTCACAGTGGGGAAATTTACAGTTTACAGCAGCTAAAGCAGGTAATGCAAAATAAGCCCAGTGTCAGTAAAAAAACAAGCTCAAGAGAGAAAACACTGTTGCTCTGCCAGTAATAACTGTGTCTTTATTAGTAGTAAAGTTCAGACATAAACAGCTGTTAAAGCCAATGGACAGCTGATAACAGCTGATCACAGCTGCTGTCATCAGAAACAGATGCTGCTTCACACGACGCTCCAGAGGAAAAGTCGTCTCATTTCTCTAAAAACATATTTCCTCGCTTCCTCTCTTCGCGTTTCTCTTCCTCTGCTCGCATCTCCCATGGGCGGGACTAAGATGCAAGGGGTGGAGTTGAGGAGAGGAGTCGAGTCATGCAATTTGGGAAATGGGAAAGGCCCCATGAAACGGGAGTCAATGAAACCCTCACCTCACATGAACCAGGAGCTCAGTGCTGCCCTCCTGTGTGACTCACACACAATGCAACTGGCACCCACTGATATAAAAACAACTAAGGTTTCAAAATATGAATAGCCTACATAAAATGAATTAATTATAAATATTGACTTTTGTCTTCACAGTGTATGTCCACCACAGTGGCTGCTGTCCATTGCTCACTTTCGTCTTTCCTCTTGTTGGACTATAGATGCATTAAAATGTCAGCATGCTGGTACGAGGTAAATTATTTCACTTTCTTAAATAACAGAGCACACAGTCTGAAACATTTGTAGACAGGTCAAACAAAAACTTAAAACAAAGCTCAATTGCTGCTCAATCTAAATTGGTCTACTCAGCAATTTATTCACACTGTTTGACCTTAATGTGATTTGAGCACACAACCTGCTGATCTGGAGCCTGACATGTTAAGGTTGCATAATAAGGTCTATTTTGATCAGCAGAAGTGACACTTGATAGAGGTTGGCCTGCTAAGTGCATTTTATATATATCACAGATCCTGGAATGGATGGATTTTTCATTTAATTTGTCACTTAAATTCTCAACTAGTTGCCAAGCTAACTAAGCATTGCTCTACCCAACCATTGCTTTAAGAGATGTCATCGAGCTTTGTACCAGTCTGACCTTGACATGATTTTAACACGCAACCTTCTGATCTGGAGTCAGACGCGCTACCATTGTGCCATAACGTCATATTTACGTGGTGGAAATGGGTCTTTATAGAGGCCAACTGGGCCTGCTAAGCACTTTGTAAATGATGCAGAACATAGAAAGAACATTTTTTTTTATTGAAACTGTCATAAAAAAACAGAGTAAGACACAGAATCAAACTATTGTAAGAAAGTCAGCTCGTTAATCTAAACCTGAAGTAGTCTAACTACCAATTATTTAAACGGTTTGATGTAATTTGAACACACAACCTTCTGGTACTGAATTCAGATGTGCTACAAGCTCTGCACTAATGGCACTTTAGAGGGATGGCATAGTAATGCAAATGCTATCAGTTTCATTGTAACATTAATATATTCAGCAGCAAAAGTGAACTGCAGTCAATGAGCCATGGCCTGTAAAGGCCCGCTGCGGATGATATGCTGGTCTGCGGAGGCCCGAAGACCTGACCCTGCTGCTGCACAGGCTGCTGTAGCTTGTATATTCAGTTTATTAATAATGAGCGTGTCATGTGTCCAAGTTGCACCAAATTCGAAAAAGCCCTCCATTGATACCCCAGCAATATACACACACCCACACACACACCCACACACACTTTATACCCCTGACTATGTTGTCACAAGGGTTTAATCAAGTGCAGCAAAACGCAGCATCAAATGACACTAAAATTGGAAAAAAAAAAGTGTAAAAAGATTTGATTTATGTATCAGATCACTCTTCGTCAACCGCAGCATGTTGCACACCAGAAGCTCTTAATTATCATAGATACATTGAATTTGTGGCAAATGCTTAATGAGTGTACTGTCGTTCCCCCGCAGAACTACCCGTACACATGACTGTGCAGCCACTGTCGATACCATCATCAAGTGTGCAGACAACATGGTGGGCCTTATCACAGATAACAAAGAAAGGCCTACCTGAAGGAAGTAGAGGACCTGACCTGCTGGTGTCGGAACAACAATCTAGCGCTGAACGTCAGCAAGACTAAGGAGCTGATAGTAGACTTTGGGAAGAACCAGGAAAGGACCTATGTCCCTGTTAATATCAGCGGATGGACAGCTTGGTGTCCACATCACCAAGGGCCTGACCTGGTTGCTGCATACTGTCTCAGTGGTGAGAAAGGCAAAGCAGAGACTGTTTAATCTAAGACGCTGGTGGGTATCCCTTTAAATAGTCACAAATATCTACTCCTGCAACTGAGAGCATCTTGACGGGGAAGATCACTGCCTGCGATGAAAACAGCACCAAACAGGACCACAAGGCCTTGCACAGAGTGTTCAGCTGAACACACAATAGACGGTGCTCTACTTTGCCTAAAGGATATTTACAGAAGTTGCAAGACTAAAGTGAGGAGAATCATTAAGGATCCCAGCTACCCGGATAACGGCCTTTTCTCCCTGTTGAGGTTGAGAACAAGGTACTGAATACATCTGGCCAGCACTGAGAGGCTCAGGAAGAGCGTCTACCCTCAGGCCTCCAGGATCCTAAATAAGGTCAATGCATACATTGTATTAACATTTAGCTGGAATTGTACCATGTCTGTCACGTGGGAAATAAATTGATTGACTGAGTGATTGAAGACACTTCACTGTGGTCTGGAAAGCATTACATACACTGATACATATGGCAACACAGCTATACACAAGCACTATTATCACAGTGTCAATGGTGATATTAAGGATATTTTAAGTGTGAGTCTCATTTTAAAAACTTTAAAGAGGCTTTGTTGGCTCGCTGGGAGGCGAGACTTCGACAGTGAAGGAAGACCGAGAGGGGATGGATGAAGGCGAACAGGCTGAGCAGCATCAGACAGATGTTCACCTGCAAGGAAGGGAGACGAGGAAGCAGTGAGGGGAGATACTAAATAAGGGAGGAGAAGGACCAGATTTACAGTTGTATCAGTTACATGTTGTGAACTCACATATAATGGGTCTCCACCCAGAGCTCTTTTCACCAGGGCAAAGCAGGGATACTGCAGCAGAGAAAACACTGCAGCAAAAGCAAAGACCAGACCAAACAGCTTCCCAAAGTGACACGACGGGAAACTACACACACACAGAAGAATTTTTAAGCATTAAAACAATCCCTTTACGATAAAGGTTTACACTTTAACCCACTGGTAACACTTCATTTTACAGGTCAGTAAATTACATGGTAATAAGATGATAATTAGCAAGTAACTTATTTAAAATTTCTTTGGAATTAGCTAAATTACCCCAATATTTACCTCAAAATTGATCAAAAATTACTTTATTATCAACATTACTTAATAACTATATTCCACTATTTCCTTATAGCTGAGCCTTATAGCTAATTAATTTAATAATTAACTGTGTTGTCTCTGCACCATATTGTTTGATACCAACCAATGGTTACAGGTTTTACTATTCTCATCATTTCGTCTCAATATTTTGTTCTTTTAATGTTGTTTTCATTTGGTCTGTATTGTATTTTATCTGTGCACGCAGCAAGTGTTATGCAAATAAAGAATATTATTATTAATACATTTCCAGGAAAAGAATACAAAGTTAATTGATATGCTTTATTTCCATGTCTGCTGATAAATAGATAATTATAAAGAAAATACTTATTTGAAATTTATTAAAAACCTCTCTGAATCATTTCATTAGCTACCAGGTTACATTTGTGTAGACAATAAGTCACAATATTGAGATTTGTGCCTGAAATGTCTCCTATTAGTTTTTGTTTTCCAGTTCTGATGAAGAGTACACACAGCCACTTGTCAAGCCTAAGGGCCCTAGTTTAATGATTGTATAAATCATACTTATATTTTTGATCAATTTTGAGGTAAATATTGGGGCAGTTTGGCAGTAATTCCAGAGAACTTCAAATAGGTTACTTGCTAACTATCACCTAATCAGCATGAAATTTGCGGACCAGGTGTGTGTGTTTGATACTCACGCCACACTGATGAAGGCTGCGTTACCGCCATAGAGGAAGGAGCGGTTGATAACCTGCAGGACGAAGGTGAAGTACTGAAGAGGCAGGTTTGGGGTGGTGGCACAAACTGAGAACACCAAACATTGCAGTGCCGTCAGGAAGAGAGAAACCACCGATGCTTGCAGGTCTGCTTCCTGTTCACTCTCTCCTACGAACAAATACACACACAAATGAAAACACACACCATTTACTCCAAATAAAAAAACAGATGACAAATCCACACAGACGGACTCTGCAGCATCTATTCACTGCACAGTCTGTAAGCTTTTATTCCAATTAAACACTGTATTAGGCCTCAATGGCTCCCTGCGTAATCTATACACATATCTACATATCTATAATCACATTAAAACACATTTTGTTTTTCTTATCCAAAGTATGAAATATCTGTAGTAAGTGTGCATGTGTAGAAAATGAAATACTGACTTATGATTTGTGTAAATTAACTCTATTAGACATTTGGGCCCCACTTTTTATTAAGGCATATTTTAGAAATGGTTTATTAACTGTTAATAATCCCTCCATTAATACTTTGCTGGTCAGTAGTCATCAATAAGGATAACATTTGTGCCAAGCTATGAAAATTCCCTTTGGCTTATTTTTCTCTGCTTGTAAACTATGACTTAATAATAATGCAAGTGGGTCCTCACAGCAGGGTGCTATGGTGACAACCATCATGGAAGGACTAGGATTCATGGCGGCAGCCCATCTGGTGATCCTACTGGGGCTGCTGTACATGCGGTGCCTGCAGAGGTGGTTTGCCAGCCTCCGCTTGGATGCCAAGAGGCACAAGCAGTGCTTGTTTGCCATTTTCCTTTGGTAGAGAATGACCTACGCTACTGGAGGTCTCCACAACACCTGTTGCACACTGAAGAGGGTGTAGGATGGCAGACAGCGGTGTGCTGCCTTTTATATTGTGAGGTCCGCACATATTTGGGTAAGCATGTCCTGATTGCCTGGCTACGCTGATGCAAATTGTTAGTGGGTAAATGCATCCTTGGAGGAAAGTATTACCCAGAATCCAGTCGAGGGCTTCGCCTGTTCTAGAGTAACAATAACGTAACCTTCATACCTGCAGCACGAGATTTGCCCTTGTGTCTGTCCATGATGAGGCCGTTCCAGGGAGCACACAGCACGCTACACAGCTGTGCTATAGCAAAGGCATTGGTGTACTGGCTCACTGCAGGGACACACAAGCAGGGACAAGATAGTGAGAGACAAAAGATTCAAACAACAGTCAAACAAGTATACCAAAATATGAGACAATAGTATTTTCTATACTCTACAGTTGCTTCTTGCTTATGTATTTTCAGTCCCATCTTCTTAGTTGAAGCATGGGCTAACTGGTAAGCATTCATCAAACTTGTCTTGCTGAGGCAGAATTAGAAAAGTTGATCTGATAAGGAAGGTTTGCACAAACTTTGTCAGGACATGATGTACTTGTCATGTCGCTATAGGCAATATAGTTTTTTGTCAGTGGGTAAAATAATATGTTATTAATCATAAAATCATAATAACCTTTCAGCATATTATAATTCAAGATTTCTGCACCTCCTCATGGCTCTGTTTTCAAGCTTAAGAAAATCTAGTTGTGATGGGAGATTATGGCCAATCACTGGTCATTTCAGAGAGGGCATTCCTATTGGCTGTTCTACAAATGCAGGCGCACATGCACATCCCTTGGGCGTTCAGACAGTGGAGGCCGTATTCAGTGGTGGAATATCCTGCAGGAGAAGTTGCTATTCCAGCATTGGCAACAACTGCCTACACCGCAAACAACAAAAAAAAGGAAGACATATTATAGCCTGCTAAAAGCTAAAAGCTTTCGGCTGCAGCTAATTGCTGGCAGCTCCAAGCAGCAGGCGAAGCTATTAGCAACATGTCTCTGAAACGCTTCGCTGATATTGCAGCTCACTAGAGCCTTGAATACCAGTATGTCATTTCAAAGGGATTTACAGAACCAGTGCGTATGATTTGACGGTATCTAGCAGTGAGGTGATGAGACTGCAACCAACTGAGGCCTCTCCCATGTGTTGAAGAACTATGGTGGCTGACGCGAAAATTACAACTACTGGCTCTAGAGCCAGTAGTTGTAAGAGAAGCGTAGGTCATTTGGAGCAGAGCCAGTGCATAGAGTGTGTGAGTACGTGTGAAGTGAGTGGTGAAATGAGAAGGAGAGTGGTGGCGAGAGGAGTGAGTAACGTTATCGACGAAGCGAAGCAGGAAAATTAACAGTGTTTGGTTTGTCCATTCTGGGCTACTGTAGAAACATGGCGGTGCAACATGGAGGACTCCATGAAGAAGACCTGCGTCCTTGTAGATATTAGCAGCTCATTCTAAAGTAACAAGAACACAACAATTCTTACCTTATTAATTCTTATAGGTAATTATACACTAATGAAAACATACTTATTAATATTAAATTATACCATTTCTGCCAATAGATCCCCCTAATTGTTACACATGGGCCCTTTAAATATCTCTATCAGTAGTGTTTTTACGTATTTACCCAGTGAAGGCTCTCCCTCCGTCAGTCGCTGCAGCGTGGCGTTGAGGGTGCCGATGAAGAAGTGATGTCTGAGCTGCATCACCGACAACCACATCAGGTGCAGCATAAAGAGTCTGGACATCACACACTCACAGAAACTCTTCTCTGAGAGAGATGAAGGGAGACCAGAGAGATGGAAGAAGACAAGGAAAAAACAAAGATGAAGAGAGATGTGATATTTATTTATTTTGTTAAAAATATGCATATACAGTATCTGTGCCACAATAAAATGAACAAACCTTGTTTCCCAAGGACGTCCTTGTTGAGCAGCATTTTCTCTGTTGTCATCTGTGCATTACCATCTGCTGTTATCTGCTCCAAGCTTAGAGTCCTTGATTTACCACAGGTTATCCTGTCAAAGGTCAAAGTAGGAGTTCTTTGACACGACATTTGACATTTACTGTATTGCTATAATCAGGTAACACGATATGAGGGACAATCTTTTGGATGTTCTGTGACCTGCACAGTGCTCTGGTTTACAGTACTGTACAGTACAAACTGTAGCAAAGTGCACAGATCAGAAAGCCTTCTGTGCTTCATACCAAGTAAGAAAAGACTGCCATTTTTTATATTTTTACTTATATTTTTGCGTTATTTTTGCATTGTTATTTAAACACATATGAATTGATGTGTGTGTGGTTTCTTGAGGATTTGTACCCGTATGTGTAGTCATCAGGCAGCAGGTAGGGGATGTGGTCTCTGGGCAGCAGGATGAAAGTCCTGAGGAGGTGAATGACGCTGCAGGCAGACAGGAAGAGGAAGGAGGAGCGAAGAGAGATGCCAGCCTCATGTAACAGCTGTTGGACATCAAGATCATCCTTACAGCATGAAACATACAGATGAATCCTATAAATCTGATTTATGAGAGCAGTGTGTGAATGTTTCGCACCTTGATGACAAGGAAGACTGCTGATGAAGACCCGAAGGCCCCGTTATAGAGAGTGATGATGGTGGAGCGACGTGAGCCAAACAAGTTTCCTACCTTTAGGAGAGAAAATTTAATTTCTTAAAACAGATGTTGCATTGAAGTGTCTACATGTCTGCATTTTTGCATCTACCTTTCTGTCAATTGACGTGAATTTTGATTTTGCTGAGCAGCCAACAAAAGTGCACTGAGGCCAAACTCTGTCTTTTGTTTGTGTTGCTGTTTAGTGATGACCTGATGACAGACTCCAACTTTTGTTATCTGGTGAACACGGTGTACGATCTTGAACATCAAATCTCTGTTGCTTCCAAAAAAAGGTTTCCATTGATCATGGGTCATAGGATGAGCTGGAATTAGTGGTTCTTGATCATGTGTCTTTTCTACGATATCTATAGGTGATACTGTGCTGAGCAAGTAATACTGTAGCTCAAAAACAGATCACTAAACTTAAACTTATGAGACATATGATCACATTTTTTTACAGGAACACTAACAGGACATATTCGGAGTCAAAGTCTCATTTTTCTTTTCCTTTGCAATAATTTACCAAGTACATTTATAACAAATGTTATTGTGAATTTCCCCACTGTGGGACCAATAAAGGAATATCTTATCTTATCTTAAATACCAACCATCCACAGATTCCAAAATATAAAAAAGTGATTAAAGCTTCAGTGGGCAGAAAGTTTTTGGCATCATTGGGCAAAAAAGCCATAACAACATTTAAGCTAATTGTAATTCAAGTGTTCTCGGCTGTGACTGTCGACTTCAATCACAAGTCATTTCAGAGAGTGAGCCTTCTTATTCAGTGTTCCTGTTGGCCATAGTCTGGCTGGTGGGCGATGCCTTTTACTTCCTCAATAGATCTCAACATGGCTGACAGGTCACAAACTTCTACAGCTAAACTGTAATGTTTCTGAAAACATTTGAGGAGAGAAATAGACGTTACAGTAACAGAATATTAATTCATATGGGTTCAGAGCTGCCTAGTTTGATCATTTGATCAGAGTTTATAAGTGATTGACAGCTGCTCAGAGACGGCAGGCTCCAACTGGGCTCTGATTGGTTGTTTTCTAGTTTGTGAAATCTTGCAGATGCCATTAGGTACACCAGAGGACACAGAAGCACATGGATGTTTTCAGATTACCTGTCTCATGCACACTCTTTGCTTCTCTGCTCTCCTTCCTATGATGGTAAACTGAATATTTTTGGCTTTTGGATTTTTGGTTGGACAAAAAAATACTACTTGTAAAAATACAATTTCATAGTGATCAATTCAATAATTGAGAAAATAATCAGCAAAGTAATCAAATCTGACAATAATCTTTTAAATAGTTTTTTTTTTTTTATCAGACTGACCTGAATGTTGGTCAGTTGAAACAAGTTGCCACCTGCTGCCAGGAGGGAAAGAGCTGGGAACAGCAGGTTGGACGTAGCTGGAAAAGCAAAACAAGCACTTCTTGTCAGTATTTCTTTAGACAATAAGGTTCCTGAGAGAGCACAGAACAAAGAGATGGAGAAATGCTTTTCACCTGCAGTTGAGAAGGCCACCATCAAGGTCCCCGTGGTATAAAGACATCTGGTGGGAAAAAGAGATTTTACAAACAAAGGATCTGAGATGGGAAAATTGGTCTTAAAAGTAACATATCTATTTAACTTTCAGCACTTCCACTCCTTTTCTGTCTTTCAGAGGCTGTAGACGATCTGGCGGTATCTAGCGGTGAGGTTGCAGATTGCAGCTAATGAAAACATCTCCTGTTTGTCAAATGTGTGGAAGAACTACGGTGGCCGATGTGATAATGTGAATGGCCCTCTGTAGAGCTGGTGGCAGAGGCTGTGTGAGTTAGAACACCTCTAAAATGGGCTATTATAACTCTGCCATCTCACTTTTCTGTCCTACCTACAGTATCCCTTTTACTTCACAGGAGCATGTACAGTATCCGCATACACATGAATGCAAAACAATTTCCTCACCTCTCTCCATGTGACAAAACAGCTGTTATTGTAATCAAACAGATTTTGGGAATGCCTCGGAGGAAACTACCAGAGACAGACTGAAATTACAGGATAGTAGCCCATCTGTCCTTGGGTTAGAGTTAGGGTTAGGGTTAGGGTTAGGGTTTTCACACTGTGAAAATGTGTTCAGTTTTATTGCAGGATTCTGGGAGTGTGTGAGGTTTTATATGTTTTTTTTTTTTTTTTTTTTTTTAATGAAACATGGTATGATCATATGAATTTCCCCTTGCGGGACAATAAAGTTGACCTTGACATGACAAAATTGTATGACAAAATCTGGCAAACAACCATTCTCGATCTTATGTATGTGTGTGTATTCTTATGTTTTGTGTGTTATGGTTTGTTTCTGTCATGAGTTACTTTGTGCCAACCTATTCAAAGTCATGTAACACACCATCCTATCACCAAATCCTCCTTAAATCAATGAGACTGGTAATGATGCAGGATTAGATGATGCATTAAATCTGAAATCCAATCAAGCTGTTATTAACTTAAACCATCACACCTCTAGTCAGCACATGTGAAGTGCAACCAACTAGGAAAACATGGACTTGTTCGACAATCTTCACGCTAATGAATAACCTCTTGTCGTCATTCCATCCCTTTAAATTACCCAGCTGGTGAGCTTTTAGTCCTCTCCTGAGTAACGGTAAATTACATGTGTAATATTTCAAATGCATTGACCATTAACTCTTAAAATCTCAAAGTGTTGTTGGACTCACATGCCAAAGAGCCGAGCTGCTGTAGTACCAAACTGGTCAAAGAGGAAACCATTGGGCAGCGTCAGGAAATTGAACATAAAGGAGGTGATGGTGAAGACAAGAGAGAACTGTTCATCTTGTCTACTGCAATCTGAAGACACATAAAACACAGAAAAAGAGATCCAAGATGATGAATCTTTCTCTCTTAAAGGGACAGTGTGTCACACAGGGGTCTCCAATCACACAGGGGTCTCCAATCAGAGCTAATTTGATAAAATGAAAGAGGCAGAGAGCTACTCATAGTACCAAGTTGTCCATCACCATTAGCAAACTTAATTTCTGTCTTTATAATCCTTTAATAGCGTTTCAGGCACTGCAGTCATCGCCTCTATTACAATCCCACCATAGACGAAAGACTTTTTGTGTGTGTTTTGTGAGGATATGCCCCCACCAAACGCCCCCTCTTTTTTTTTGTTCCTCTTCTTTCTTTTTTTAAAAAAAGATTTTTTGAAGAACCCCCAGTCCTTAGACTTTTTTTTTTTTTTTTTTCTTTCTTTTCTCCCCCCCCCTTCCTTTTTTATTTTGGCATGTCCCCCTCTCCTCTCCCCCCCAACCCCCCTTCCTTCCCCCCCTTTTTCCCCCCCCCCCTTTTTGCCCCCCCCCCTCCCTCTTTTTCCCCCCCTCCCCCCCCTCCTCTCTTTTTTCCCCCCCCCCGGGGTTTTTTCTTTTATCCATCCCCCCCCCCCCCTTATTTTTTTTTTTCCCCCCCCATTCCCTCTTTCCCAAATCCTCTTGTGTTTTCATCCGAGCGTTCCAGCATTTACTTCCCGTGAGTTATTGCCTTTCCGTGTATCGTATCTCTGCCTGTTTTTGACCAAGCCCTTCCACGCCGAACTCCCCCCACCCCCCCCCACACCACCCACCCCCCCCCCCCCCCCCCACCCCCCCCCCCTAAATACAACCGACACACACCACCCCCCCGGGCGCCAAAAACAAAATATAAAAAATTAAAAAAATACAAAAAAAAAAAAATAATAACAACAAAAAAAAAAAAAAAAAAAAAAGAGAAAAAAAAAACAAAAAAAACAAAAAAAAAATATTATAAAAAAAAAAAAAAAAAAAAATATATCCTAAAGTGAGTATGTATGCCGGGGGGCGACACACTACGAAGGACCTCTGTTACTTTTTGGCCTGGGGTTTGGGTGCGGTGGGGGGGGTGGTGGGTTGGTGTTTGGTCGGTTGTTGTTGGTTGTTCTTGCTGTTTTTCTTTGTCAGTTTTATAAACAGAGACTTTGTCAGGAATTCCCAGGTCTTAGACGGTTTTATGTTTTATGTTGCATGCTTGTCTGTCTCACACTTCCTGTTTTATTTTGGCATGTGTAACCTCTCCTCTCGTCTCCAGATCACGTCACTTCCTTCCCTGCATGATTCCCGCCACTTCATTTGAGCACCTCCCTATGACCTAGTTCTGCACCATTCACCTGCGTCTCATCGTGATTCCCCCGCCCTGATTGTGTCCACCTGTGTATAGTCAATCACTCCCTCACTAGTATTTAATGTGCGCTCCCCATTCCTTCTGTGCCAGATCGTCTTGTGTTTTCATGCCGAGCGTTCCAGCATTTACTTCCCGTGAGTTATTGCCTTTCCGTGTATCGTATCTCTGCCTGTTTTTGACCAAGCCCTTTGCCTATCGCCTTTGGAACCGTTTGCCTCGCTGCTTGACTTTTGTGTACCAAACCCTGGACTGTAATAAAGACGCCGCTTTTCTGCCTAGACCTGTTTCTCCTGTGTTTGCTTTGGAGTCTCCCTCCTCCTGTGTACAGAGTCGTAACAGACTTTTGTCTTTTAAAGTATTGTTTTCAGCTTCTTATTGTCTTTGTTCATAGGCTGCTACTGTGCACTTTGGTGAAGTGGTACTCGGCATTACATTGTTTACCGGCTGACGTGCACACATTTGTCATTCACATTCATGAAAATAGTCTATTTTTTGCCTTTTATTGGCCTGGCTATTTTCTGTGGTTGCTCTCAGATGCTGTGTTCACTTTCTAGTCTGCTAACATCGCCTAATGTTACGACATCACCGTTGTAACAAAATTTGAAAGCAGCATAACTCCTTTGACTGTTGTGCAGGTCTGATCTGCAACTACAGGAAATGTTTGGTTGAGGTTATTGCTGCCAAAGGAGGGTCAACCAGTTATTAAATCCAAAGGTTCACATACTTTCTCCACCCCGCACTGTGACTGTTTACATGTTGTGTTCAATAAAAAAATGAAAACATATAATTTTTTTGTGCGGTATTAGTTTAAGCAGACTGTTTGTCTATTGTTGTGACTTAGATGAACATCAGAACACATTATGCAGAAATCCAAGTAATCCCAAAGGGTTCACATACTTTCTCTTGCAACTGTATATATATCAATAAGTATGTATTGTTAGTGTATAAGTAATTACCTGTGAATAAAACTTGGATTTTCCTTAGCTTAAATGAGCCCTTTATATCTAGTGGATCCCGTCTCCACGGAGCTGGTCGCTATGTTTCTACAGTAGCCCAGAACGGATGAACAGTACACTGTTAACTTTTCCTGCTTCAGCTCTGCATACTGCAGATTTTGTTTTTGTTTATGTACTACATCCTACATACTCCATTTTGATTGTAGGCTACATAAATGATCTTACAGGTAGGTGTTGGTTGGTTGGAGAGACACATTGAAGCTGAACTGTGAGTACTAGAGAGTAGTAAAACCGGATAACAATACAATTTAACAATCACACATTTTGTTGTTTTTGTGATTTCACTGGGATACAGTAGGCGAGATAGACTGGTTCGATACATTCTGGAGATTTTTTTTAGAATCTGTATTACATCTGGGTATTTTTGGCATACTGCAGATTTTGCTATGCATACTGCATACTACATACTACATTTTGGCCAAATCAGTACATACTACTCGTATAGTATGAGGTTTCGAAAACCAGCCTCTGTCTTCTGCTCCACTACAGACATTTGCCGCCTCTCTCTCTCCTCACCACTCACTTCCTGCGTACGCACACACTCTCACGCACTGACTCTGCTATTCTCCAAATGACCTACACTACTCTTACATCAACTGGCTCTAGATAGGGCTATTCACCTTTTCAGATTGGCTACCATAGTTCGCTACACCCTTGGCACACAGGAGAGGTTTCTGCAACGTCGCAGCTTGATGTCGCTCAATCCTACACACTGTGATCACTTTAAAATATGATGCATTGCTGTTGATTATTCGCCCAATGCCAGCTGGGATCGGCTCCAGCCCCCCCGCGAGCCCTAACGGGATAAGCGGTTGACGATGAATGAATGAATGAATGCTGTTGATTAAACTACCCGACGGTACATAAAATAGTTAAAATTAGCATCTACAGCAGTAAAATGCAGCATACACACACACATCAATGCAGCAGTAATATTGATTCAAAAACATCATATATAATAGTAAAACACTGACAGGGAAAACATTTCTGCTGAATGAGCACTGTTATCGTTAATACTTTAAGTAAATTTAGCTGATATTTGCATACTTTCACTGAAGTAAGGTTTTGCATACAGGAGTTTTACTTGTAGAGGAGTATTTTCATAGTGCATTAGTATTATTACTTAAGTTAAGAATCTGAATACTTCTTCCACCACTGAATAAAGGTCAGAGAGGCCTGCTTAAAGAGTTGTAATTGATTTGAGAAATTCAGATCCTTAGAATTCAAAGTAGTGGAGGTGAGGATATCAAACTGACCTAAAACCCGTGTTGCATTGACTCCTGTGGTGTTGACGCAGAGTGAGCTGAAGTAGCCCTCCGTCTTCAGGACAAAAACAAGTGATGCCCATCCGAACACGACTCCAGAAAAACAGAGACTCTCCACCAGACCTGTAACAAAGGTGAGACAGCGCTGCACCGTCAAGCTGTTCCCAAGACCTGACATGATCCCTCACAGACACACTTGCATGGACCTACACACAAACACCACACAGGTGACTCCTGTCACTGCACCTGCCAAAAAGAAGAAATACAAATGAGAAATGCAATTCTGATTCATTTAGAGAGGACTATGTGTTATCATGAGACTGTTGTGAACCTTTAAAGCACTGACATTTTCAACAGACATTGACATTTGAACAGAACGTGACCTACATGACCAGCCTGTTCTCATTGCCATGACATGACACTTCAAAAGTGCTTAGATTAAATGGATGTTTATCATAATCTTAGCTTTAAGTTATGTGAGCTATTAAAACATCTGAGCACAAAATGTCCTGCTAGAGCCCAAGGCTGTTAGGCCAGTCCTCTTCCAAAAAAAGATGGACTTAATAATAAAAATCCCATTTTAACAACAGAAGCAATCATTTAAAATGTGCAGACACAATTTTTTAAGAAAAAACTTCCTGTGAAGTCTCAAAAATACAAAATGCATGATTATTAAATTGTATTATTATCTGGTTTTACTACTCTCTAGTACTCACAGTTCAGCTTCAATGTGTTTCTCCAAATATTCACACAAACCACACCTGTCTGCTCGAGCTGCCTTCTCTGTCTTTATATAGACTGGCTCTTCCTCATCAGTTCCCTCCCTCTCCTCTCTCCCCTCTTCCTCAATCAATTTGAATCTACCTGTCTGTCAACCAACACCTGCCTGTAAGATCATTTATGTAGCCTACAATAAATCATGGAACTGCACCAGTCTTGTTTCATTTGCGATGGGGTCCTTCCCCTGCTGCAGGTGTAACAGGGTAGACCAGTATCATCATCATCATCAGCGTCTACTTGGCAGAATGTTTTTAGCATCACTGGGAAAAAAATAATAAGTGATAATAAATTTTCAGCATATTGTAATTCAAGTGCTTTGAGAACTCCGCATGGCTCTGTTTTCAGGATTTGACAAATTACAGGTCATTTCAGAGAGAGCATTCAGTACATTCAGTTAAAATAAATAGTTTAAACCTGCAGTGTCTTATAAAGTAAACAAATATAACTGAAACAAAATCAAAGTTGCAATAGTGGTATAAGTTTTTTTTTGTCCAGTGTTTTAAGAACTGGAAATTTGTGAAATTTTTGACTTTGCATTTTTGCACCCCCATACTTCAGTGGTGATGGCAAGACCAGCATGGATGCCTGTATCTTTATTAAAGGTGCTCCATATGATATTCTGAGTATTAATCTAGCAGCAAACAACTGTCTCCTATGTAATGATATAGAGGGGTAATGTCTGTGTGTGGACCACTCTCACCTCACAGCAAGAGGGTCGCAGGTTCAAATCCGGCTTGGGGCTCTTCTTTGTGGAGTTTGCATGTTCTCCCCGTGTAAGCATGGGCTTTCTCCGGGTACTCCGGCTTCCTTCCACAGTCCAAAGACATGCAATTTAGGTTAATTGATGACTCTAAATTGCCCGTAGGTGTGAATGTGAATGTGAATGGTTGTCTGTCTCTATGTGCCCTGTGATGGATTGGCGACCTGTCCAGGGTGCACCCTGCCTTCGTCCAGTGCCAGCTGGGATTGGCTCCAACCCTGGTCCAACTCTGGTCCAACTCTGGTCTCTGGTGTGAACATGGTATAAGACAACAGCTTAGTTTAGTTAGTTTAGTAAACACAAATATTTCACCAAAACAAGCTGCTGTTCTTTATTTTTTTTTTTTTTATTTTATAAGTTTTTTATGAGTTAGTTTGAAGTAAGTGAAAACAGTGTCAGATCATAACACACCACTATCTGTTCCATGTTGACAATACACTGCATCAACTGGAAAAGTTGGAGGTGATAAAAATAAGTTTTTTTTTTCATTTTCATTTTCATTGATGGGTTAGATTAAGTTTTTCACATCTGCACATCTGAGAAACACACTGAATTTGAATTTCTCTGTTCTGCAGAGCTAAAAAAAAAAGCATCTTCAAAGTGCTTAAAATGCTGCTGTTTGAAGTTGAAGTTTGAACTACAAAGGAGCCGATCCCACTGCAGTACCAAATCCGTGAAAGCATCAGGAAACTGAATGAAGACAAGAGAGACAGAGAAGTGTTTATCCGGTTCACTACAATCTGTTGACATAAAACAGAGAAATGGAGGATACACAGGGTGGTTAAACAGGCAAAACTCAAGATCACAGAGGCCTGTATGTATGTAGTATACAGATGCAACTATTTATGCAGGTCTCTCTGATCTTAAAGGTGTCATTTAAAGTCAGAGATGCTTACATGACAAGTTGTATTTGATTGCAAAATTTTATGCAGGCCTCAATCCAAGTGTCAAACTCAAGGCGCAGCACCTCATATTATGGGGCCCGCAAGAGCTTGCAATGAATATATTATGCTTATCATACAATTCTATGCTGCTTTACGGAGGTGCGGTGTCCTTAAACTACACGTCCCACAATGCACCTCAATTTTGTTACATGTGAACTGAAGCGTCTCAGTATCACAAATATCCTGCAGCGGTGCTCAAGCGAGTGATTGAGTCGTAAGAAAAAATATGAACAGTACCAAAATGTCCAAGAAAAGAAAAGTTGATGCAGAGGGAAGGCAACTGAATGAGAGACAGGAAAGCAAGTATGTTTGTGCTTGTGTCATCTACCACACATGATCGCTGCAGATCAGCTGTTGGAGCACAAACAAGTTATACGCCACAGACTGCATGTTAGATCAGAGCACAGTGATTTGTTGTAATATAGATCTACAAAGTTAAACAAAGTTAATGTAATAAATTGTGTTTGATAATATTGGTGATGGCAGTTTTCTTTTATTTTCGTTTTTGATGGATGAGTAATGTTGAGGGTTTCTTAATCTCATAAATTCATGGTATTTATGTTATAATAACACAGAGAAATGTGAGTGTGTGCCCACATACAGTATTTTTGTTTCTACGTCCCTGCATATATACTGTTGCACAAGCACGTGTTTTTGTTACTAAACTATTTTTTTAAATAAATTGTACAATATTTCTGCTTGCAATTATTTTTCCTAGACTTCTGCTTTCACAGCTAGTTATTAAATAAATTATTACTAAAACAGATAATAATAAATACAGAGTCAATTTTGTAATATGATCAAGAGTAGATATATTTATATAGTCTTACAATTACAACCAGCCCTTTGAGGACAACCATAATGCTGATGTGGCCCGGGATGAAATCGAGTTTGATACTCTGGTTTACACGTACTGATTCAAAAAATACAAGCAGGAAACAACAGACTTGTAGAGCTTCTAGATTCTTCAAATCAAATCCACCTTCAATCAGTTTAAGTCAAGGGCAGACTGTGATATTGATTCATGATGATGCATTAAATCTTTGCTAAAGGAAATCAAATCAAACTGCTGGAGCCGATCCCAGCTGGCATCGGGCAAATGTGGGGTGCACCCTGTACAGGTTGCCAGTCCATTGTTCATTCACACCTACGGGCAGTTTCGAGTCATCAGTTAATCTAAACTGCATGTGTTTGGACTGTGGGAGGAAGCTGGAGAACCCACTCTTGCACAGGGAGAACAGGCCCCAAGCCGGATTCAAACTTGTGACCCTCTTGCTGTGAGGCGACAGTGCCAACCACTGCAGCCCCACTGGAGTACCAAACAAATTGTTGAAGTTGATGGTGAAATCAAAGAGAGCTGTTTATCCTCATACACACAGTCACTCTCATAAAACAGAGAAAGTAAGAACAAACACACAGGGTGGTTAAGCAGGTAAAAAAGATCACAGAGGCCTGTGTGTACAGTATACAGAGTACAAATACAACTATTTATGCAGGCCTCTCCGATCTTAAAGGTGGCATTTAATGTCATGAACATTATCACAGAAAATAGGTCACACACCCTCTGTCTTCAGGAAAAACAAGTGAAGTCCATCCAAACGCAGCTGCAGATACCACAACATACTGCACCATGCAACACTGTCGCACTGTAACTTTGTTCGAAAATCTGGCATGGTCCCTCACGCACCACACATACACACAGGTGTCGCTCCACCTGACAAACAAAGGAAATGAAGATGTCAAACATAATGTTGATTCATTTAGAGAGGATTATGTGTTGTGTTACATGAGCCAGTTTTGCATGTTTAAAGCGATGACGTTTTCATAAATACAATGTGACTTGAATGACATGTTAAAATCACTTAGATGAATAATCTTAAAATTTTACAAGCAAGACATGAGCTGGAAACATCTGGGCGGATGCTTGAGTCCAGGCCATTAGGTCAGTTTTTCCAAAAAAAGATGGGTTTGTAACATGGGAGGGTGTGCAAGCTGCAGAGCTCTTCACAACTTAACCACTTGAACAGCATGCATATCGTGTATACAACTTCCCATCTCGTAAACACGGTAAACACAACCCCATTTGAAGGCACTATAACAAACGATACTGAAAAGTTGCACCATGGGAAGTGTAGTAGGTAGACCATAGGAAAAAAAATTATTTTGTCCTTATTTACAATTTTCCAAAGTGAACATGCACACAATGTACATAAAAATAAAACACAGCGTTACATTAGGGGAAACAAAAATATTGGCTAAAAAACTGTACGTTCAAGTTTAAGCCTATGTATTATTTTTATTTAGCTATAAATTTATAATACAAAATCAAGAGTTCAAACAATTTCATGTTATTTAAAAAAATAGCTGTTCCCCGAAATTCATACTGACTCGTTCTTATTTCAGAAAACTTCTGAATGCAGCTAGGAAGCCAGTTATTTTATGCTTTAAACATTATATGTTCAGTTTTAAGCTCAGCTAGATCACAAATGTTAAAGCATGTTGTCACAGTCTAGAGAGCAGGCAGCAAAGACCGAAATGCAGATAACCGATGAGAAGGCAGCAAGAACAGTCCAGTGATTTATTACAAAGGGTTTACAGGTACTGAGTACAAAAAGACAAGCAGGAAACAGCAGGCAAAGTCGCAGGCAAACAGACAAACAGGTAACTGCACTCCGAACAGAAACAAAGCAGCAAAAACAAACAGGAATAAAGGAACTGGGTCAGTATACCGTTAATAGTGACTAATAGGGAATTGGGAACGGGTGAGCGGGAGGTCTGGTGAGTGCAGGGCTAAAGATGGACAGGCAAAACTAATCAGAGCAGGACAGACAATCAAGACTGGTGAGAAAACACACAAAGGCAGGAAGTGAAGTGATATGAAATGAAAGGAGAGACGAGTAACAAAATAAAAGAGGAAACACTAAAGATGAACGATATGAAGGAAAAACATGGAGCAGGGCACCTTGAGTTGTTACATCATGTTACATAATTTACCTGTGATTTTCAACATAATTATGATCATTTTTCACACCCAGAAATGTATTTTCATCTTTCTATTTCAACAACATTTATATAATTTTCACTTCATTAGTACCCATCCATCCATCCATCCATCGTCAACCGCTTATCCCGTTAGGGGTCGCGGGGGGGCTGGAGCCGATCCCAGCTGGCATAGGGCGAAGGCAGGGTACACCCTGGACAGGTCGCCAGTCCATCGCAGGGCACATAGAGACAGACAACATATAGACAGACAACCATTCACGCTCACATCCACACCTACGGGCAATTTTAGAGTAATCAATTAACCTAAACAGCATGTCTTTGGATGGTGGGAGGAAGCCGGAGTACCCGGAGAAAACCCACGCTTACAGGGGGAGAACATGCAAACTCCACACAGAAGAGCCGCAAGCTGGAATCGAACCTGCGACCCTCTTTCTGTGAGGCGACAGCGCTAACCACTGCACCACCATGCAGCCCTTCATTAGTACCCATTTCCAAATATTATAAACATTGTTTAACTTAAATTCAGTGATAAGTTGTTGATAAACCACTTCTTTAAGGCTCTCAGTTCACTTTCCACTGTAATCAAAGGCTGATCTAAACTGATCTATTTCATGATAAGAAGATACATATTTGAAATTTCTTTGGAATTAGTGCCAAATTACCTCAACATATATGGAAAACAGTTTATAATAAATATTATTTAAAAATTAGGTTCTGCTATTTTCCAATAGCTGATCATTAAAATAAAAAAACAAACAAAAAAAATCCAGGAAAAGAATACAAAGTTAATTGTTATTCTTTCTTTCCATGTCTGCCAGTATATAGGTAATAATTAGCAAATAACTTTCTTTAGAAATTTCTTTAAAGAAACTTCATGAATCATTACATTAGCTACCTGGTTATATTTGTGTTATGATCATTGTGCCTGATCAGAAGCGTCTTCTGTTAATTTCTGTTTTCCACCTCCGATGAAGAGCAGCGCACAGACGCTTCTCAAGCCTATTTTAATGATAATATGCTATTTTAACATATAATTATAAAATAATGTTTACAATAAAGATTCAATAAAATTGAACCAGAGTGAATTGAATGTGACTCAGGTTTCTGTTTGCTTGA
This sequence comes from Pterois miles, assembly GCA_947000775.1. Taxonomy (NCBI): domain Eukaryota; kingdom Metazoa; phylum Chordata; class Actinopteri; order Perciformes; family Scorpaenidae; genus Pterois; species Pterois miles. The sequence goes on along the minus strand of CAMQGK010000277.1, from coordinate 2,911,450 downwards.
CTTAACCTGCTGAATCTACACCTCCACAAGCAGACTATGCAGAAATCAATTTGAGGGTTAAACACATCTGGATTGATGACCTACATGGTCAAGCTTTTAGAAGTTGAAGGGCAACACATTTCAACCCCAGAAAAAGCTAAATCTCTGTCAGTGAGAGGGAGTTCATTAATAGTGTTGAGTGTGAACCATGCATGGCACAGCAGGGCATGACACATTTAACTGTGCTCCAGTCCATTGGGTTTTATCTGAAACAATGACTGCAAAGCGCTGATTTTCAGCTTTACTCCTGTTTGAAGGTGTTCCCATCTGTATTTGGTTAACAGGACACAAAACCACTTCATACACAATCAAGCAATTGGTATTAAAAGTCATTAGCAGCTCTTTCTGGTCTCCTATGTGGTCTCCTACAGTGGAGCTGTGCAAGTCACAGCACTAGCCACAACACTGTCCTGCAAATACTTCACAATAAAAGCCTTGAGTTAATAAATGGAGGCCCACATAAAAATGCTAGAGGACTTTTTTTTATTTTAAAAGTGTTGAGTTACATCTTTTTTCATGTCTGACATACTCTACACTATACAGTGAAACTCTGTATCTATCTATATATATAGTATTCAATCACACCCTGTCAATAGAGGTAATTTAAAGAGGTTCACACTGATAAACATTGAAGTTAAGATTAATGTGCTGCAAAAAGCAGCTTCAAATGCCACAAAAAAGATTTGATTTATGCATTAGATCAACGTAACATATAAAAATGATGTATCCAGAATATCTCACAAGGGGTAAAGTGTTATGAAGATGGTCTGCTGTGGACCAGAAGCTCTTCATCATTATGAATGAATTAAATTTTGCTGTGAACATGATCCAGGAGTGTGGTGAATGTGTTATGGCTGTACCTGAATCCACCTGCCCAGCACTGAAGCTAAGAAAGAGCTTATACCCTCAGGTCACTATGAGGTCAGTGCATAAATTGCATTAATTTACATTTTAAATAAATTAATTAAATTGTATTTGTGTGATTATATGTGAAAATAAATGAATTGATTGAAACCACACTGCCATGGCAACACAGCACAGCCAAATGAGCGCTGTTGATCAAAGAAACAAACTGAAGCGGTAACAGTGTCCCGGGTAATATTTTTTAAGGACATTTTAAGTGCGAGTCTCATTTTGCAGACTGTAAGAGGAGGCATTGATGGCTCGCTGGGAGGCCAGACTTCGACAGTGGAGGAAGACAGAGAGAGGATGGATGAAGGCGAGCAGGATGAGCAGCGTCAGACCGATGTTCACCTGCAGACATGTGAGGGGAGAGAGAGGAGGAGGCAGCGAGAGGAGAGTTTATAGATGAAGAACAAGGACCAGAGTACGATTTATATTTGTATCTGTTAAATGTTGTGTACTCACATATAAAGGGTCTCCATCCAGAGGTCCGTTCACCAGGGCTAAGCAGCCATACTGCAGCAGAGAAAACACTGCAGCAAGAGCTATGACCAGACCACTCAGCTTCCCAAAGTGGCATGATGGGAAACTACACAGGCACAAAAAGTACACTGAATTACACTGAATATATTATTTTTTTTTTATAGATTTTTTTTCCATTTTTATTTAGAGTGAAAGTGTTGAAAAGGGGAGATAGAGAGGATGACATGCAGGAAAGGGCTCCAGGCTGGATTTAAATCCCAGGCTGCTGTGACAAGGACTCAGCCTTGGTACACGGGGCACCTGCTCTACTGAGTGAGCTATAAGAGCGCTCCTACAGAATTTTTAAGCATTAAAAATGTTCATTAAAGATAAAGGTTACACTTTACTTACTTATTCTACTACACTATTCCTGTATCTTACAAATAACTGTTCAGTACGTCTGATTGGCCGAGCGTTCAACATAACATGCCAGTGCAACTGGGCAAAGCAAATGTAACTTTGCCTCCCTGTCCCCTGCATGGGGTGGAAGACAAAAAGCATCCAGCTGCACACCCCCAACCCCTAAATAACTCCTTAAGGAACTTGGGAACAAAGTAGAGATTTGAGCTGACACAGAGGTGAAAAGGTAGAAAGCAGCTTTCTTAGCTATGGCACATTTGACAAATGCATCCCCCCTTATGTGTGTTTGATACTCACGCCACATTAATGAAGGCTGTGTTGCCGCCGTAAAGGAAGGAGCTGTTGAACACCTGGATCACAAAGGTGAAGTATTGAAGCAACAGGTTTGGGATGGTAGTACAAACTGAGAACACCACACCCTGCAGCACTGTCAGGAAGAGAGAAAGCACCAAGGCCCGCAGGTCTGCTTCCTGTTCACTTTCTCCTACAAACACAAATAAAAACATTCATGTTGATCATGAACTAATTTGGACATTTGGTCCCAAACAATAGACACAATACCAGTCACACCTGTCAAAGTTTCTTACATAATTTTGTTTTGTACAACTAACTATCAAAAGGAACACAAGCTTTTGGACTGCTGTTATCAACTAAAGTTAGTAATGGGACTTTTTCAATTAACATGTATTGTTTCTGTTGATATGCAAGAGCCCACTAACATGCTGGGCCCTGAGAGCAGACCCAGGACACACTGATAGTAGGTCTGCCAAGGCAGTGACCTGTTGGGTTCATTAAAAGTCCTTATTAGTATTAGTATGTTACCTGCAGCACAAGGTTTGCCCTTGTTTCTGTCAATGATGAGGCCGTTCCAGGGAGCACACAGCACACCACACAGCTGTGTTAGAGCAAAGGCATTGGTGTACTGGCTCACTGCAGGGACACACAGATGCAAGGACAAGATGGTGAGAGACAAAGACTCAGACAACAGTTCTATAAGTCTGCCAGTATATAAGATAAAGGTATTTTCTATGGACCTAATAAGAAGGTTTGTACAGCTGTCCATCTTTGCCAAGACAGTCACACATGATGTAGCGTGTGTGTGAAAGTATGTTTACCCAGTGAAGGCTCTCCCTCCGTCAGTCGCTGCAGCATGGAGTTGAGGGTGCCGATGAAGAAGTGATGTCTGAGCTGTATCACTGACAGCCAAAGCAGGTGCAACACAAAAAACCTGGACAGCACACACTCACGGAAACTCTTCTCTGAGAGAGACGAGGGGAGACCACAGAGATGGATGAAGACGATCAAGGAATAATGATGAAGATAAATAGGAAAAGCTTATGCCACATTTACCACAATAACTTGCAGTTGCACACACAAACCTTGTTTCACGGGAGTGTCTTCAACTTCCTCTGTCGTCATCTGAGCATTCCCATTCGCTGTTATCTGCTCTAAGCTCAGAGTCTTTGATTTACCACAGGTTATCCTGACAAAGATCAAAGGTCACAGTGGGTCAGCCACAGTCCGAGGGCATTGTGGGAGTTCTTAAGTATCTATGTGGATTTACCTAGTACAGTCACATAACAGGCAATTAAGTATATTTGAAAGACTATGAGATGATGATGTGAAAATAAACTAATAAATTCATCAGATATTGATGTTTGCCACTGAATTCATTCATCATTAAACATTTTAGGATAAAGGAAACTGTGTTTTTTCCTGATTTTCACTGAAAATATGCAAATTTGTGGAAAAGCAGAAGATTTGTTTAAATTGGTTTTCTACCCCAAACCTGTTTTTCTCGCTGTACACTGATCTGTCAGCAGTAGACTATTTTGTACTTGTATTTTTGCACTGTTCTTTCTTAAAATTCAGTATCCAATTACAAAAATATTTTAAACAAAGACAAACAAATTTATGGATTTTTCATTCTCTTGATGAATCCCTGTATGTGTGTGCGGTTTCTTGGGTATTTCTACCCGTATGTGTAGTCATCAGGCAGCGGGTAGGGGATGTGGTCTCTGGGCAGCAGGAAGAAAGTCCTGAGGAGGTGAATGATGCTACAGGCAGACAGGAAGAGGAAGGAGGAGAGGAGAGAGATGCCAGCCTCGTGTAACAGCTGCAGGGGAATACATTAAGATCATTGTTACAACATGAGAGGGTATAAATATATTTAATTTATGAAAGCAGTATGTGAATGTGTCTCACCTTGATCACAAGGAAGAGTGCTGAGGAGGACCCGACAGCCCCGCTGTAGAGAGTGATGACGGTGGAGCGTCGTGAGCCAAACAGGTTTCCTACCTTTAGGAGAGAAATTTTAATTTGTTAAAATGGAGAAATGTTGCATTTTACTCCCTGTATGTCTGTGGGGCTTTGTTTTTGCATTTATCTTTCTGTCATTCAAACAAAATTAGTTCTTTCTCTTGAATTACCGGTTTGAATATGACGATGCGTTTTTGGACTCTCAGCCATGCAAAGTCATTAAACATCATAAAGCATCTTTACATTGATGGAGCATTTGCATCGTTTGATCAGTTAACTTGTGTATTCAGTTCCCACATAATTAATTAATGATGACTTTTGCGTGTTAGGCGATGCAGATTGGCTCACATAACAGGTCAGTGGATGCAGGTGTTTCAAAACCTTGACCCGCATATCACTACAGCATACTCTGCTGCAAAATACAGACACATATATTATTCTGAGTTTTTATTGGGCATCAACTTTACATGTAGTGTGTATTGTAAAAATAAAAGACTTGAAGCATAAATAAACACTTTGGGGCAATGGCCCCTGGGCCCTCCTATTTCCTGACTCAACCGGTCATATGGGGAGTTAGAGTTGGTGGTTCTTGATCATGTGTCTTTTCTACTATACTTTTAGCTTTTCAGCTTTTTGACTACCTCAGTGACCCCTGCCGAGGATATGGACAAACCTTCCCCCGTGTCTTCAAACTCGGGGGAAGGTTTGTTAGTCAGGTTCAGGAGTTCCTCAAAGTGCTCTTTCCACTGCTCGACAAAATCCCCAGTCCATGTCTGCAGAATGCAGGCTGCAGGCTGCTAAACACAGCCTGAGGAAAGCCCTGTTTTCCCTTTCTGAGTCATCTAATGGTTTTCCAGAACTTCATCGAGACCAACCAAAAGTCCTTCTCCATGGTGTCCATGGAATCACCCTATGCTCGAACATGGTGTTTGTTATGGCCAATCCATGACCAGCACATGTGAACAAATCCTTCAGTACCTGCATGTTGGTCAGTCGAAACAGGTTGCCCCCCGCTGCCAGGAGGGGGATAGCTGGGAACAGCAGGTTGGACAAATCTGACGGCAAAAGAAAAACAAGCATCCACAGCTGTTAAACTCAGTGTTAGTTCCTCTCAATATTTCTTAAAACAATGAGGTTCCTGAGAGAGCACAAAACACAGAGACAAAAAAGTTTTTCACCTGCAGTTGAAAAGGCCACCATCAAGGTCCCCGTGGTGTAAAGAAATCTGGTGGGAAAATAGAAATTCCAGTGTTAGGTGTTCCAAAACAAAGACTTTGAGATGTGATTATTGGTCCTAGAATTAATAAAAATCAACACACTTCCAGTAATTAAAGAAAAGTGACATTCAAAACAATAACATCACAGCAAACAAACAAACATTCAAATGCCGGTTCTTCTGCTGCCGTTTGGAGAAGTGTCTTTTCTTGGCTCATCTTAAGCAAAGATCTAGCCTCATCAGAAAGTGTGCTGATCCGACTGGAGCTAACAGCGAGCTGGGAGTCCATCTCCTAGAGATGCTGTACACCTGGTGAAGCAGCCTGATGGTGGCGGGGAGGGCGAGGCAAGGGTGAGAGTTGTCTTCTCGTTTCTGCTACTTTAAATTTAATCCAATAAACCAGCCGCTGTATCAAAAGGCGCACAAACCATGGCTGTATCACCGACAAACCCTCAATGCAGCTTTGTTCTCTAGACTGGGAGAAGACTGCCTCAGATACAAGACAGGAGGGCCGGGGCTAGCTGGTTAACATCATAATTATAGGTAGACACCTTAAAAATGGGTAATATTTTAAATAAATTCACCCTTTTCTCTGAAGTAACTAAGGTTTTGTTGGACTCACATTGCAAAGAGCCGAGTCACTGTTGTACCAAACCGATCGAAGAGGAAACCATTAGGCAGCATCAGGAAATTCAACATAAAAGAAGCGATGGTGAAAACAAGCGAGAACTGTTGATCCTGTCCACTGCAATCTGTAGACACATAAAATATAAAGAGAGAACCAAGGCTGAATAATATGTTTAGTCATATACATCAACATATACATATACTGACAGGCATGACAAAGAGGCGTTACTTGAAGATCTGAAAGGGCTGCATACCCTGCACCCTGATATTAGCTGGTGGTTACACCGCAATGTGGAGCCAAAAGGCTGTTTACAGTCATCCAGAAGAGTCCTGAACATAGCAAAATAAGAAGAAATACAGGCAGGGAGCAGGATCACTGCAGATGCAGACACCACCACGCCCTTCTAGTGGGTTATAATTATTATTTTTTATATCAGTTTATTCATTGGTTTGAGGAAATTATGACCTATTATACCTTAAACTGACACCTGTGGTTAGACAGGTGGAAACCAGGTGCTTAGAATTCAAAGTAGTGGAGGTGAGGATATCAAACTGACCTAAGTCCTGTGTTGCATTGACTCCTGTGGTGTTGACGCACAGAAAGCTGAAGTAGCCCTCCGTCTTCAGGACAAAAACAAGCGAAGCCCATCCGAACACGACCCCGGCGAAACACAGACACTCCACCAGACCCGTGATTAAGGTGAGGAGGCGTCTCAACATCAAGCTGTTCACACAACCCAACATGATTCCTCACACATACAGGCAGACTATTCACAAACACTATAATGTCATGGACACACACACAAACACACACACACACACACACACACACACACACACACACACACACAGGTGGATTCTATCACTGCACCTGCCAAATAAAGGAAATAAAACACCTTTAGAGAGGGTTATGTGTTGTCATGAAGCCATTGTTCATCTATAAAGCAATGACATGAGCTCAAAAACAATCAATTAATTAAAGTTTACCCTGACCCTGAGCCCTGAATTAAAACACGCAAACATGCAAACATGACTAACAAATCAACCTCCTGTGAAGCCAAAAAAAAAAAAAAAAAAAAAATGCAGTCAAGTTGTATTATTCTCCAGCTTACTACTCTCTAGTACTCACAGTTCAACACCTTTGTCCTCAGACACAAACCCCACCTCTCCGCTCCACTCTGTCTTCATAGACCATATGCCAGCTCTCTCTTCTCCCAGTGCCCTCCCTCTCCTCTCTTCACAATGTCTTGCTGCGTGCTCTGGGGAGAGAAAATCCCTTTCCTTTTGCTCGTACCTGCAGAAAATAAACACTCCCAGCATCTGCATCCCCTGGACGGAGTGAACAGCAGTGAAGCTGCCACTGAAGCTGTGAGACGTACTTCAGATGTGGATGCTGACAGCAGGGATGTGTTTTGCCCCCCTCAGGTTACCCCCACCATTGGATCTCAGTGCTGTCAATCACTGTAGAACACACACACACACACACACACACACACACACACACACACACACACACTGCAAGGTTTGTATTGAAAACAGAACAGGTCAAAATAATGTATCATAGACCTGCGATAGTCTGGTGATCTATCCAGGGTGTCAGCTGGGATCAACTCCAGCTCCCCTGTGACCCCAAAGAAGATAAAATAATGATACAGATAATGGATGGATGGGTGGAAATTAATATATCATGATTTTTATTTAGGACAACAAAATTGCAAAATGCAAAAACAAACTGTTTTTAAGGCTTTTGTGCAATGCCACTTTTCATGCAGTCAGAAGTGTGCACATACAAGTAATATGACTCTTTTTGCATCGCTCTTGATGTAGGCTACTTAACACAAATAGGAAAATAACAGCTAGGGACGAGGACAACATAGCTTGACAATAAAAGCTGAAGTGCTGTCCGAATAGACAGTACTGTTATAAGTAGTGAAAAAATATGTCTTTACATAAATATTATAAATATATATAAAAAGCACCAATGATCAACAATAAAAGAAGAAACAAAATGTCTATATGCAACTCAGGTGGTCTGTGAGTTGTAAACAATACAAATAGTGCAAAGAAATAAATGACTACATATGGACTGGATGGTTATGTTTAGTATGCACATGTAAAAATGACTATATATGTATATAAGGCACGTAGTATTCATACTCACAATGACAGATTATAGGCACATGAAGGGCAGACTGGCACCACTGATTTTGTCTGCAGTCCTGGGTATCGGTAGTAGTCTGTTCCTGTGTGATGTCTGATCCAAACCACACAGTGACGGATGCGCAGAGAACAGACTGGATTATTGAATTGCTGGGGACGCCAGTGCTAATTGTCCAGGTGCCGGGTGTGATTTTCTCCAGCCTCACCTGCTGCCTCTGGTCTGTCAGAAACTTGGTGATCAACTGACAGGTGAAGGCTGGGACTGTGAACTTGGTGAGTTTGGAGTCTGGGATGTCTGGGATGATGCTATTGAGTGACGAACTGATGTCCACAAACAGTCTCCTCGCATATGACCCTGCGGTCCTCTCTGCCTGGTCAACAACTGCAGGGGGTCCAGCAGGGTGAGGTGAGTCAGCATCAGTCTCTCAAAAGATTTCATCTGACCACGTATGTCAGGGCGAGGGGCCTGTAATCATTTAGTCCTGCGATAGAGGGTTTCTTGGGGACCTGGATGATAGTTGAGTAGGTGGGTCTTCACGCAGCTCCAGAGATCTGTAAATCTGTGTGAATATGGGGCCAGCTGGTCTGCACAGACTTTCAGACAGGATGGTGACACGCTGTCTGGGCCTGGTGCTTTCCTTATCTTCTATCCGTGAAAGAGCTGACACAAATCCTCTTCACACATCCTGGGTGAAGGTGTGGGGTCAGGGGGATGGAGGCCACTTGATGGGTCTCCTATAACTGGTGATGACCTGCAGGCTCCTCCACACTGATGCAGGGTCATTTGCTGAAAGCCTGTTTTTCAACTTTTCAGAGTAGCTCCTCCCGCTCCTGTCATCTCCTTCATCGGTGTGTTTCTGGCATAGTTTTACTGTACAGGACCCTGCACCACCAATGCACAGGCTCAAGAAAAGTAGCTGAAAAATGCACTTGAAGCTTGTGGATTCTCAAACTGGACATTTGTGAAAACAGCCAAAAAAAATCCTGAACAAACACCAGCACCATGGGTAGTGAAGCAGAGTATGTATCTGGAGTATCTGAGAAACTGAGGAGGATCTTTTACAAACACTGCATCCTTGTGTTTTTCAAACCCAGCAACACCCTCAGACAGAAACTGGTCCACCCTAAGGACCGCACAGCCAAACACAAAAAAAGTTGCATACACCTGGTGTATGCAGTCCAGTGCAGTGAACAGTGTACAGATTTACACATTTATATATATATATTGGTAAAACCAAACAACCACTAAAGAGGTCTTTGTCGAGCCAGCTCCTCAGGCTTGGACTCAGCAGTCTATCTATACCTGAAGGATAAGAGACACTCTTTTGAGGAGAACAACGTACATATTTTAGACAGGGAGGACAGGTGGTTTGAAAGAGGCGTGAAAGGGGCCATCTATGTCGAAGTAGAAAAGCCATCACTCAACAGAGAAGAAGAAGAAGAAGACATCACCTGTCTTCCACCTACAATGCTGTCCTGGCATCCTGCTCCAGGAGCTTAAACCTCCATTCACACCTGACCTCACTGAAGAGTCATTCACACCTGGAATCAACCGACTCAAACGACCCATGTGGCTGTCGTCCACACTAGGCATCAGCTGACTCTAACAGCCCAGAACCACAGTCATCACATGTAGGAGCACAAACAACCCCACAGAGGTTAAATTCCTGGTTCCCCTGCCAGAACTGAAGAAACTGAAGTCCAGTTGCTGCTGATTTAACCCTTACTCAGGACTGTACAGGAGTCTGGCCCCACTTCTGTGAGCCTACTCCTTGGCCTGAGCTGCCCGTGTTCTGCAGTAAAGGGTTTATTGTCATTGTATGTGCAGACGGTTTTATTCGGCACACACAGGTACTCAGAAAAAACTAATATAAGTTGTCACAAGTTCATCCAAGTCTGCAGCCTCAAAAACACTCCAATCAGTGCAGTCAGAGCACTGTAGCAGGCTGGATCACAGATCACTTTGATTTGAATTAGTCAACACGATGGTTGATTATGATTGGATAACGATCCACAGCACATCTCTGCATCTCATCTCTGCTCCGCCAGTTGCAAAATGTGGATAAATATATTATTCAGTGCTTTTTTTATCGGGCATCAGCCTCACATTTACCTGTGTATTGACATCTGTTGCACAGATTAAAATGAGAGCGTATCTGTGGAGTGAAAAACACCTCTGACACTCTCCAGTCTGGACATGTATGGGATGGACGGGAATGACTGAAACGCTTGGGGACATTTGAGGTGAAACAGTGATTTGCAACCTTAAAAAGAAAGTGGGACACGGCCATCAAGTAAGTATGCTACAAATAACATAAATCTAAAAAAAAACATAATAATAAACACAATAAATATTGAGCAATATTCAAATATGACAGAAGAGCTGTATACAGCAGATAAATGGAGAACGACAAGGCCACAGATTCATTACACTGAGACAACTAGACTGTTTGTGTGTGTCGCCATCTGGTGTATCAGAGATCTAAGAGCCAGAAGCTGCTTGGAGTTGAAAGTGAAGTTTGATGGTGAGTTAACTGATCTTTGTGTGTAAAACCCTTAGAGTGCCCCTTAAATTTGTCATTTAATGCTGATGAAATACTTCAATCTGCAAATGAATATAATTTACAGCATCTTGTTATTTTTCCAACACTGTGTCAAGTGTTGTGTGTAACTTTATTTTCTGAATACATTAAATGTTTCTGCCTTAAAATTTGGTGGACATAAAATATGAGCATGTCAGAGTACCTTTCACTTTAAATGCAAAACAAATTTAAACAAGATACTTTGCCATTTAAACTCTGTAAAGCCGATGCTGCATTAAATACACCAGTCTGATGTGTGTGTATATATATATACAGTACAGTATATACAGTATATTGTTTTTATATCATTATTTATATCTTATATTGTTATGAATAAGAGTAGCATTTTCCTTTGTTTTTTTTTTATTTTCCACCAAGATGTGATCCTAGTACCTTATCAGCAAGTATGGCAGTAGAAGGTGCCTTAAATGATATTCAAAGTGCTGTTGTGTTGTGTTAAGGTTTGCCTTTTTTGTGCAATGTGAAGTGTATGTTTTTTATCTTATGAGAAAAACTTCAATAAACATATTTTTCAATAATAATAATAATAATAATAATAATAAAATACACCAGTCAGTCAAAATTCAACTGTAAACATGTCACTTTAATGTTTATTTGAATACAGTTAAAGTGTACAACATACTGTTGAGTTCTACCATTTATGGTCTTTTTAAAAATATCTTTTTAGACTACTATAGCATTTTCTACACCATCTGCAGGCAGTTGCCAGCAAATGCATATTTTTTCTCACAATGGCCCAATGTCCACACCAGACTCAAAGACGTGTTCCCACAAAGTCTGTGAGGATTTAGGGCTATTCAAATCATCAAGTGCTTGAGGACTTTCTTGCAGACATTTGAAGCCCTTTACATGCAGACTTTCTTATTGTTGTGTTTTCATTAGCTTAGAATGAGCCCTTCATATCTACATAGGGAGCCGGTCCTCTTCATGGAGTCCACCATGTTGCACCGCCATGTTTCTAGTAGCCCAGAACAGTCACACCAAACACTTAACTTGTCCTGCTAAGGGCGGAGTCAATAATGTCACTTGCTCCTGTCTCTGCTGCACTCTCTCTCTCTTGCTTCACCACTCACTTCCGAGGGACATTTGTTGTTTTGTGTCTGCCAGTGTAGTTCTTCTATGCACTTGGCACACGGGAAAGGCTTCAGTTGGTTGCAGTTTGCAACCTCACTGCTATACCGCCAGATCCTACACACCGCTCCTTCAAGGATTTAAGATGGTACATAAAAAAACACATGAAATCAGAGCAATGCAAGCAGAGGATATATTACAGCCCTGGTTTATCCATCAACCATTTCTTTTAATGTTGCTTAATGATTCTGTTTTGACAAAAATGAGTAAATTGATTATTTGACAATAAGCCTATCCCATCCCATAAGGCAAGAGTCTGGAAGACATTAAAATCTGGCAATAAAAAAAAAACAAAACAAAAAATAAAACCCCACAACTGGCATCATCAAGGTAACGTGATATGTCACAAAGTGCTGTCCCATCCCTGTTCATACCAATTGCAGTGTCTAACACTCAGGCATTTACCAGGTGATGTCAGTTAAGTCCTTGGGTTTTGGGGCTTAAGGCCTTAAGGGGGACATTGTGGTTTTTATACTTTATATTAATGGTATTTGCAATGTTATGGACATGTTAAAAATTGCAACTTTTGCAGATGATACAAATTTATTTTGCTCCAGGAAAAATTTAAAGGAACTTTTGTACACTACTGAAAGGGAAACCATCAAGATTTGGTTTGATGTTAATAAACTGTCACTCAATATCAACAAAACTAAATTCATGATTTTTGGAAATCAAAAAGAAATTAATAGGGATACTGAATTAAATATTGGTGATGTTGAAATTGAAAACGTTTTTGAGACAAAGTTCTTAGGGGTTGTGATTGACCTGCAACTTGAACTACATACATATTATCAATAAGGCTGGTTACTGCAATAACATAAATCCACTGTTTATAAGTTCCCATGTTATGAAATTTTATGATTTGGTATATTATAAAATAATGTCAATAATGTTCAGAGTCAAATCAATGTCACTCGCAGATGGTGAACAAGGGTTTTCTCACTACAGGAGTGCAAGTATGAGAAGTATTAAGTTTACAGTGCAAAAAGCTAAAACAGGTATTAAAAGGAGATGTATTTTTGTTGTTGGGGTTAAATTATGGAATAATACTGATATAAATATATTATTAATAATAATAATAATAATAATAATAAAACTATTTTGAGAGGTACAAGTGTGAATGATTTTTTTCTCCATTTTTTGTTGTTTTTTATTTCTTGAAGGTAGCTTAATTTGATAATATAGGTTAGGCATATATAAGCATTTTGCTTCTGCCTATTCAGTCACTACTTAATATAAAGACTGTTTGTACTGTTCATACTTATTGTATTATGTGTGATGACTGAATAAAATACAACTACTACTATGACTAAAGGCGGGACTTAAAGCAAGGTGTTTCAGGCAGTTCAGGAGCAGTGTTTCTGTGGGGGAAAGTAACTCCCTTTGGTGTGGACTTTAGGCTTTGCAACTTTGTTGACCTTCTACATGCTCAATATATATATATATATATATATATATATATATATATATATATATATATATATATATATATATATATATATATATATATATATATATATATATATATATATATATATATATATATATATATATATATATATATATATATATATATAACACACTGAACAGAAGGGAAAAAGCACAAAAGCATAACAGATTGTCTTTAAGAAGAGGCGTTGTTGGCTCGCTGGGAGGCCAGATTTCGACAGTGCAGGAAGACAGAGATGGGATGGGTGAAGGTGAGCAGGATGAGCAGAGTCAGACCGATGTTCACCTGCAGATGTGAAGGGAGAGAGGAGGAGGCAGTGAGAGGAGAGCTCATAGATAAAGATGGTGACCGAATAAGATTTCTCGTTGTATCAGTTATATGTCATGTACTCACATATAAAGGGTCTCCATCCAGGGGTCCGTTCAGCAGGACAAAAAAGGCATACTGCAGCAGAGAAAACACTGCAGACAGAGCCATTGCTAGACCATACAGCGTCCCAAAGTGGCATGATGGGAAACACACACACACACACACACACACACACACACACAATATATATGATGGATAAATAAATGTACAGACACAGCAACAGGGTCAGTCAGGAACTAATGTTAAATAATTTTCTGTGTTCCTGTACACATCCAACAGCCCAGGTTCTTACAGTGAAACTGAGTGGAGTAACTTACTTATTTGCTGCTGGATCATGTGCCTATAATTTAGACTGTCTTTTAAAAGAGTGTGTGTGTGTGTTTTTGCTTATGTCAGAGGGAGTTTAAAATGAAGTAGTCGTAGCAGTGAAGTCGGTCTTGGACAGGGTTGGGCTGTAAATTTGCAGACTGTCAGGCTGGGGCTAAACTAGAACTTGAACCCCATGTGCCAGGTCCAGAACAGGGCTGGAGTTTTTGGCCCCTGCAGGGTTCTATTAGGTCTGTGTCACACCCCTGGCAGCCAGGACAGCTGTCTCAGAGTCAACAAATTGTCCTGGTGGTGATGCATACAGCAGGTGTGTGGACTGTCCTGATCACCCCCTATAAACTAATGTCTGGCTGGTCAGGATCAGTGTGGTTGGGTTGATGTTATGTAGCAGCAGGGTGTGCATTTATCAGGTCTCTACCCACTGTAACCATGGAGTCCAGTAAAGTGCAGAGCGTGTATAAATTCAAATAAAGGTTAAGATATCATAACCTGGGCTGCACGGTGGTGCAGTGGTTAGCGCTGTCGCCTCACAGCAAGAGGGTCGCAGGTTCGATTCCAGCTTGCGGCTCTTCTGTGTGGAGTTTGCATGTTCTCCCCGTGTAAGCGTGGGTTTTCTCTGGGTACTCCGGCTTCCTCCCACCGTCCAAAGACATGCTGTTTAGGTTAACTGATGACTCTAAATTGCCCGTAGGTGTGGATGTGAGTGTGAATGGTTGTCTGTCTGTATGTTGTCTGTCTCTATGTGCCCTGCGATGGACTGGCGACCTGTCCAGAGTGAGCCCTGCCTTCGCCCAATGACAGCTGGGATCGGCTCCAGCCCCCCCGCGACCCCTAACGGGATAAGCAGTTGACGATGAATGAATGAATGAATATCATAACCTTAGTTCTATAAACAGGTGGTGCCCTCTACCAAGGGAGCCCTGTTGTTGTGCGCTACCTTTTATACTGTGGAGTCTGCACATATTCAGGTAGGCCCGTCTTGATTGGCCAGCTACGCTTATGCAATTTTTCAATGGCTGAATCCATGCTTTTGATTGGAGGAAGGTATCAGTAGAGGGCTCCACCTGTACGTACAGAACTAGGCTTACTATTATTTATGCAAGTTCTGTATGTGAACTGTGTATTTATAAAAATGTGTTTCTATATGCTGCCCACCTCAGGAAGTAGTCCACAAAGACGTGTGATGCATGTATTTGTGTTTGTGTGTTTGATACTCACGCCACACTAATGAAGGCTGAATTGCCGCCATAAAGGAAGGAGCTGTTGATCACCTGGATCACAAAGGTGAAGTATTGGAGAGGCAGGTTTGGGATGGTGGTACAAACTGAAAACAACAAACCCTGCAGCACCGTCAGAAAGAGAGAAAGCACCAAGGCCCGCAGGTCTGCTTCCTGTTCACTCTCTCCTACAAACACAAACACAAATGAAAACACAGACCTGTACCTCCACAGAGAAAAAATGATGATGAAAGAACAAATCCATGGCATGATAACGATCGCAGTCTATTTTACACAATAGAAGAGAAGAAGAAGAAGAAGATCAACCTTTATTAGTCCCACAGTGGGGAAATTCAATTTACACAATATGCAGTAAATTTGCTATTGCTCAGTGCTTCAATGATCTGTTCATTCAAAAATGCTTTTCAGCTGTTCCAATATAGCTTTTGAGATGCTGTTGTTGCAGAGAGAAGGGCTCTATACTATATTTAATGATTTCAACATCAGTTTTTTCTCTGTGCAGGCATTTGTAGATAAGACAAGAAAGCTCCATAATTTGGGTATTGGGTAAACTTGTATGTAAAGAATTTTAGACATTTCGGAAATGCATTAATTGACAAAAGGATGTTAGTGATTGTAAGAAAAAAAAAATCCCCTGTAGTATTAGTATGTTACCTGCAGCACGAGGTTTGCCCTTGTTTCTGTCAATGATGCGGCCGTTCCAGGGAGCACACAGCACGCTACACAGCTGTGTTAGAGCAAAGGCATTGGTGTACTGGCTCACTGCAGGGACACACAAGCAGACACAAGATGGTTAGAGACAAAAGACTCAAGCAGCACTTCAACAAGTCTGCTAAAGTGAGATAAGGAAGGCTACTATAATGTAAAACTAGTTCTATAAGCAGAGACGGAGCCCTCTACTGGACTCTATGGATAATCCTCTCCTCCAATAACAAGCATGCATTCGCCCACTGAATTTTGCATAAATGTAGTCGGCCAATCAGGACATCCCTATTCAAACACATGCAGACCCCACAGCGTATAAGGCGGCATCCTTCACTCTCTGACCTTGCACACCTTTTTCAGCAACCGGTGTAAGAGTGTCCTGATTGGCTGGCTAGGTTACGCAAAATTCAGTGGGCGAATGCATGCTTGTGATTGGAAGAGAGTATTGCCCATGGAGTGCAGAAGAGGGCGGAGCCTGTGTGAGTTAAAACACTACTATATTCTACAATCTACAACAGCTTCCTGCTCTTATAGTATTACTTCAGTCACACCCTTTTAGTTGAAGTACAAGCTAACCAGTCAGTATTCATGTAAGTTCATGGACCTAATAAGAAGGTTTGCACAAATGTCCATTTTTGCTAAGACAGTCATACATGATGTAGGGTGTGTGTTTACCCAGTGAAGGCTCATCCATTGTCAGCCGCTGCAGCATGGGGTTGAGGGTGCTGATGAAGAAGTTGAGTCTGAGTTGCATCACTGCCGACCAAAGCAGGTGCAACACAAAGAACCTGGACAGCACACACTCACGGAAACTCTTCTCTGAGAGAGACGAGGGGAGACCACAGAGATGGATGAAGACGATGAAGGAACACAGATGAAGATAAATGAGATAAATGATGACTTAATTCTGTTACTGTATATCTTACTATGTGCAGTATATATCTACCACAGTTGCACACACAAACCTTGTTTCACAGGGGTGTCCTCAACTTCCTCTGTCGTCATCTGTGCGTTACCATTCGTTGTTATCTGCTCTAAGCTGAGAGTCTTTGATTTACCACAGGTTATCCTGACAAAGATCAAAGGTCACAGTGGGTAAGCCAGGAGTGTGGGATGATGATGTGAAAATAAACTGCTGGTAAGATTTGAAATTGCAGAATGCATTTTTTGGCAATTGGATGGCAAGCATGTCTGTTCTGGAAACCGCTCAGGAATCCCCTCATTAGTATACCTAGGAAAGTCATCCATCCTCTGAATGCTCGAGGTCTCTAGTTTGTGGTTGTAAAGTGTCATGAGGCTGTGACTATCCTAGAGGTCACCAGAGGTCACAATATACAGTGAGGTCAAATATAAAAAAGGTCTTTCTACAGTCTGCCATCACGCATGAATACAGTTGGTCTCAGCTTTACAGTGATACCCAATTTATGCTATTCCAAGACTGTTTAGGGACCCCTGTATGCAGAAATATTTTTTAAAAGAGGCAAAAATAACACAATTACAGTATGTAAAACAATTGTATTGTTTTTGCTGCATGTGATTATGATAAAGTGGGCATGTCTGTAAAGGGGAGACCCATTTTCATTTACACATCTTGAGATCAGAAGTTAAGGAACCCCTTTCTTTGGATGAGGAAAGCTCTGTGTGTTTTTTATGGATTCTCAGAGAAAAATATACAGATTGTTGCAGGAGTAGATTTGTTCATATTGCTTTTTCATACAGATGTAGCAGATAAATATCTCTTGTCTCCCCCAGGAGCGAACTGAATAAACATATCCAGAGCAGAATGATAAAAACCTGGAGGCCAGAGGGAGACTGAATGAAGGGAGGCAGAAGGCCCAGTTTCAACTGAAAGGACTCACCTTTCCTGAGTCTGTGAAGGTTCCATCATCCAGAGCAGAATGATAATGGCAAAAAGCTGAATCGAAGGCAACGACAGCCCAACGTTTCCCCCTACCAGCCACTCCCCTCTCCTTCCCCCAGCGCAAACAGTGGAGAAGACTAATGGTTTTACCCCCGGAAGTTTCCCCCCCTATTCCCCTAAGACAATAGTTCGTTAGTGGAGTTTCAGTGTAGTCCCACTAGAGAGGGACAGTATAAGGCGGCCAACGTTTACAACAGTCGAAAGGCCTCACCTGTGTTACCAGTGGCGCAGTCGTTGTGTTCGTTAGGCCTTAGGTTAGTTTCGGCTGTCTTTATGTAATTTCTTGCCGCAGGCAGCTGAGGGGAAGGTGGTGTCTGAGACCCCCTCCTCTGTTTACCTTTACCTGAGAGTTACAGAGTCATATTCCAGAAGTCATTAACTGTGCAAGCACACATAAACAAAGGGTCTGATATTTTGCATTTAGAGGAACATGTATGTTAATTAAGTAAAATGCCTGATTAAATGAAATGAAAACAACAGGAGGACTTGTCTCACATTAATTCAATGAGGCATGTATGTAGGAAGGGGCGAATGTTGGCAAAACCATTTCCCCCTCCCTGCATTCCTCAGAGGAAGATGTGGAAGGGTCTGGGCGCTATAAAGGACACTGAATCAGGGTCAGCAGTTATGTGAGCACTGTACCGGACTATTGTGGTGAAGAGGGAGCTAGGCCACAAGGCAAAGCTCTTGATTTACCGGCCAATATACGTTCTTTGGGTAGTGGCCAAAAGAATTACATTGTAGGTACAAGCGTCAGAAAAAAAAAAAGTTTCCTTCAGAGGTAGCTGGGCTTAGCCTTCGAGATAGGGGGAGGAGCTCAGACATCTCAGAGTAGAGCTGCTGCTCCTTTGCATTGAAAGGGGCCAGCTGAGAGCTGAGGTGGTTCAGGCATCTGATCAGGATGCATCCTGGACATCTCCCTTTGCACCCGGTCCCAGAAGATGATGGAGAGATTGTAAATCTCATCTGGTCTGGGAACGCTTCAGGGTCCTCCAGGAAGAGCTGGAAAACGTTGCTGGGGAGAAAGACGTCTGGAATTCCCCGCTAAGCCTGCTGCACTCCCAGATAAGCAGAAGTAAATGGATGGATGGATGATGAAGTTTTCAAGTTTTATACGTGTCATTTCACACCACGGGGTTAACATTGTGAAACAGCTACTTGGTTTCATGACGCATGTATGAAATATTGATGTGTGTGTGGTTTTTTTGAGGATTTGTACCCGTATGTGTAGTCATCAGGCAGCGGGTAGGGGATGTGGTCTCTGGGCAGCAGGATGAAAGTCCTGAGGAGGTGAATGACGCTGCAGGCAGACAGGAAGAGGAAGGAGGACCGAAGAGAGATGCCAGCCTCGTGTAACAGCTGCAGGACATTAAGATCAATGTTACAGGTGATGGTATAGATAAATAATCTGATTCTGAATTGAAATAATCTGAATCTCATGTATTAGAGCAATGTGTGAATGTTTCTCACCTTAATGACAAGGAAGACTGCTGAGGAAGACCCATAGGCTCCACTATAGAGAGTGATGATGGTCGAGCGATGTGAGCCGAACAGGCTTCCTACCTGTAGAAGAGAAATTATATAAGATTATATAAACAGGTGAATGTTGCATTTTAGTGCCTACATGCATGAGGGGCTTTCTTTTTGTGTCTGCCTTTCTGTTATTCAATGTAAACTCATGTTATTTGTTTAAATGATGACACATAAGTCTCAAGATTTTCTTTTTTAACAGGAAGAAAATACAAAATTTAAAAGTCTAATAGGTCATATTTGAAAAAGTCAAAATTTTTCACTTTTGTTCAATTCAGTTTTAGAGCAAATACAACAATCCACTGATTCTGAAAAATAAATTGATTGTTTAATCATTTTTCAGTGAAAATAGATTTAATAAATTGCTGAAGTATTTTTTTTTTAATCTAATCTGAATGAAACTTATGTACCTGAATGTTGGTCACATAAAATAAGATGCCACCCACTGCCTGGAGGGAGAGAGCTGGGAACAGCAGGTTGGACAAAGCTGATAGGAAAAGAAAAATGAGCATCCACACCTGTTAAAGTCACTGTTAGTTCGTGTCACGAACACAAAAACGTTTTTTTCACCTGCAGATGAGAAGGCCACCATCAAGGTCCCCGTGGTGTAAAGAAATCTGGTGGGAAAAAGAAATGCCTGTATTAGGTTTTACAAAAAAAAAAAAAAAAAAAAAAAATGAGATGGGAATATTGGCCGTAAAATATTAATTTTACCCAAACATCAACACACTTTCAGTAATTAAAGAAAAAGTGTAATTTGACACATCACAGTAAAGATGTATTCAAATGCTGACTCTTCTGCTGCTGTTTGGAAAAGTTAATTTCCTGGTTCATCTTAAACAAAGATTTAGCCTCGTCTCAGCCAACACAGGCAGAGAGAGTCACAGCCACACAAGGAGATCATGAGGACAGAAGTCCATCTGTCTTCACTGAAAATGTGATTGGTTTAATAAAAAATTTAGTTTTTTTATGTTCAGGTTTATTGCTACAGCAAAAAAACTGGAAGCAAACACAAATAATAAATGAAATCATGTACTTTTTGTTGTTGAGATGAAAACAATCTAGTAAACAAACTTTCTTGATTTTTATGATTTATTTTTTTTATTTTATAGGTTATGTTATGAGTTACTTTGTGGTAAGTTAACCTTTCAATCAGGACAGTCCCCTGGGATCAGATCCCAGGTGCTGGGGTTTGTGCTGGCTTTATTTGAGCGAAGTGCTAACTGCTAACTGGGAGTCTGTCTACCAGAGGGGTTACACACTGCCAGCGGCAGGGAGGCCGAGGGGAGGGTGCAAGTTGTGGTCTCACTTCTGCTACTTTGGATTTAATCCAACAAACATGGACCATGGATGCATCATTGACACCTGGACTGAGGGAAGACTGCCTCAGGTACCAGACAGGGTGGGCTGGGCTACTGGTTAATTTGCCAATTACAGTAGATATCTCTGCAACACATAGACAACATAGATATCTTTGACATAACGTCAACAGTGTAACCTCTTCACATGCAGATGATAATGATAGTTCATTTTATGAATGTTTTAAACTATTTTTTTCTAGCCATTTCTTACACATTGCACCAAAAGTGCTTTAAAAAAAAACAAAAAAAAACCAACAACAATAACTCAAATTATATTTGTCATACACATACATGGAATCTGACCTTTTAATTTAACCCATCCTTTGGAGTGGGCAGTGGGCTGCTATAAAGTGGCCCAGGAGCAATGTGGCTCCACTGTCTTGCTCAAAGATACTTCGACACACAGACATTAGAAATCTGTAAACCACCAACCTTGCCATTAATTGACGACCACTCTACGCACTGAGATACAGCTGCTCCATTTTCATGGAAATGCTAACTTCTGTCTACTGTTGGCACAGCTTAGAGACTAACTTTCTTTGTTCTGCAGAGCTAAATAAGTATCCTTGAAGAACAAAAAATGCTGCTTTTTGAATATAAAAATACTATCAAAAGCCCATTTGAAGTAGTATATTTTTTGGAAGTATAAAAATGAATCAAATTAACCGTAAATCGATTCAATATTGTGGGCAAAATCACTGCATTACACCATCACACCTCTGGCCGGCATGCGTGAAGTGCAACCAGCTAGGAGAACGTTCTCACTGCACCTTGAAACTGTTTCTCAATAATCACACAAATGGACAACCTCTTGTTGTTCTTTACTAGTCAATATTTGCATTTCATTCCTCTTAACTACCTCATTAGTGGGTTTTTAGTCCTCTATTGAGTAGTTGTTTTTGATAAGAAATTACATGGGTAATATTTCAATCCAATTTAACTCTGATGTAATCAAGGAGTTGTTGGACTTACATTCCAAACAGCCGAGCCACTGTTGTACCAAGCCGGTCAAAGAGGAAACCATTGGGCAGAGTCAAGAAATTCAACATAAAAGAGGCGATGGTGAAAACAAAAGAGAACTGTTGATCCTGTTCACTGCAATCTAAACACACATAAAACATAGAGAAAGAGAGAATCAAGGTTGAGCAATTGGAGTTTAGACATATACTGTACATCAGTTACA
The DNA here is from genome assembly GCA_947000775.1 of Pterois miles. Classification (NCBI taxonomy): domain Eukaryota; kingdom Metazoa; phylum Chordata; class Actinopteri; order Perciformes; family Scorpaenidae; genus Pterois; species Pterois miles. The sequence goes on along the minus strand of CAMQGK010000277.1, from coordinate 2,889,546 downwards.
ACACTCCATGCAGGCCAGTCTGACCTTCCTCGTCTCCTGAATTCACACCTGTGGTTAGACAGGTGAAATCCAGGTGCTTGGAATTCAAAGTAGTGGAGGTGAGGATATCAAACTAACCTAAGTCCTGAGTTGCATTGACTCCTGTGGTGTTGACGCACAGAGAGCTGAAGTAGCCCTCCGTCTTCAGGACAAAAACTAGCGAAGCCCATCCGAACACGACTCCAGGGAAACACAGACACTCCACCAGACCCGTAATGAAGGTGAGGCAGCGTTGCACCAAGCTGTTCCCAAGACCCAACATGGTCGCTCGCACAGGCAGACAATTTACACTATAATTTCACCTGCATGGACACACACACACACAGGTGGATTCTATCACAACACCTGCCAAATAAAGGAAAAAGCACCTTTAGGGACTAAATGTTATCGTAAATGGTAAATGGACTTGCATTTATATAGCGCTTTTCTAGTCGTCTGACCACTCAAAGCACTTTACACTACATGTCACATTCACCCTTTCATACACACATTCATACACTGATATCAGAGGCTGCTAAGGTGCCAACTTTGCCCATTTGCATCTAATCTAAATACTCATTCATCTCATTCACACACCAATGACTATGCCTTCCGGAGCAATTTGGGAATAAGTGTCTTGCTCAAGGACACATCGACATGTGACCGGAGTAGCCGGAGAGCAAACCACTGACCTTGTGATTGGTGGACGACGAAGTGTTGACATGAGCCCATTCTGCACCTTCAAAGCAATGACATTTTTATGTTAAAACAATGTGCATGACATGCCAAAAGCACTTACCTGGAACTTACACAAGCAAGAGCTAAAGCTGGAACTATCTGGGCAGAAATGAGCTGCTTGAGTCCAGGCCGTTGGGTCAGTCCTCTTCGACAAATTTATGAACTTCTGCATAAAATCAGATGTCGGATAACAGAAAAAAAGTTCTTTATCGAGATACTGATAGGTCATAAAACATTTTAACAACAGCAGGAGTTAATTAAAATGTGCAAACATATCCTTTTTTTTTTTATCAAAGTAACCTCCTGTGAAGCCACAAAATACAAAATGAATAGTTAAGTTGTATTATTCTCCAACTTACTACTTTGCAGTACTCACAGTTCAGCCTCAGTGGGTCTCCTCAAATGGTCACACAAACCACATCTGTCTGCTCTAGCTCCACTCCTTCCTTCCTTCATCGAGAAATCTGCATTCCTCTGTCTCTACACTTCTTTACTTCTCTTCCTTCAGTGATGTTTTCCTTTTTCAATTGGTGCTAGTGGTTGCAGAAAATAAAGAGTCCTGCATCCCCAGCAAGCAAAAGAGCAGTGAAGCTGCCAGTGAAACTGTGAGACGTACGCTAGATGTGGATGCTGAAAGCAGGGGTGGCACAGGGTGGCCAATGGGCTATAATGCTGACTGATAATACTGGCAATACCCAGTGGCATTGGATTAGATCACTGCCAACCACTGAAAAAACACACCCATACCCACACCCACACACATGCGCAATGTTTGTATTGAAAATAATACAAGCTTGAGTAATCAATACTACATACCTACCTATGTAATACCAACTCAGTTATTCAATACAAAATGTGCAGTGCTACTTTTCATGTCATAGCACCTGTTTTAGGGCATATGACACTGCAAAGGAGCCTGAAATTGGTGTCAGTTTTCAATGCTGTATTTATTTCTGATGAATTGAATGAATTTCCCATGGGCCAACCCTGGCTGGTTCTTGGTCACCCTGCACCCTTGCATGCCTGGCTGATAGTGCTGGTTAAACTGATTCAGACAAATGATCATTTGACTGGCACAAGAAAACAACTTGTGGAAACTGGCTCTCTGGTGGTCTATAGTCTGTTATTTCTTTATAACAGACCGTTGCTATGGGCGCAGTTCTGATGTTGGACTCTGGTGGACTGTTTTTGCATCAAATTATTGATTTTTTGAGAAAGTTGGCATGTAATAAGCAGGATAACGTACAGCTAGTGGGTCTTTGACGTGAAATAAACTCCTTCAAGGTGACACAAACCCCTCTGCTTCCTGTTGGGGTGTATTTTATAACAATGATCGGCTTGCTGTACATTATTTTTTACTTAGAAAATGCAGGTAAAATTACATTGTATTTATTATGTTTGGATTTATGTTTTACATGGATATGATTATTTTTAAATGAATCAGGCATAAGATTACATCAGCAAGGCAATGACTCAGCAAACTTAATTCAGTAGTGTGAACCAGTTCATTAACATTACATAGAGTGAACCATGCATAGCACTACTGTTCATAGTGTAGTAGCTAATGAACTATTCTCCAGTCCATTGGGTTTGACCTGAAATAGTGGCTGCAAAGGGAAAGTGCTGATCTTCAGCTTGACTCGACTTTGAGGGTGTTCACATCTGTATTTGGTTGGACACAAAACCACTTTAATCATAATCCTAAATTACAACGCAGAGGACAGTGATCCTAAACATAAAGATTATGCAACAAACATACATAACATATAAATACATAGATACAACATAAATTGTATAATAACAATACTACTACTACTACTACTAATAATAATAATAATAATACGAAGAAGATGAAGAATACATTTCTCTCTCTCTCTCTCTTCTCTCTCCCTCTATATGTATATATATATGTGTATATATTGTGTATATATATGTGTATATATATGTATATAATATATATATATATACATATATATATATATATATATATACATATATATATATATATATACACACATATATATATATATACACATATATATATATACATATATATATATATATATATATATACATATATATATATATATATATATACATATATATATCCACACTGATATATATGTTCATTTTCATTATTTTGCTAAGAAACACCATGGGCAATATTTTAAATGCACTGATCATTAATTCATAAGTAATTTCCTGTAGGTGGTGTTGCACTCAAATTTGATACAGAACTGAAACACTGTAATACCAAGCTGGTCAAAGAGGAAACCGCTGGGTTGCGTCAGGAAACTAAACTTCAAAGAAGCGCTGGTGAAAACAAACAAGAACTGTTGATCCTGTACACTGTAATCTGTAGACACACAAAACAAAGAGAAAGGCAGAATCAAGGTTGTACAATGCATGGTTTATGTGACATTATGATCAGAGAGACAGTTGTAATCAGAAACAACTTTTGTTATGCAGGTCTCTCTGACCTTTGTTTAGTGGCTTAATAAGCGATATTGAAGGTGACAATGAAGGTCAGAGAAGCCTCCATCAAATGTATTGTTGTATTGTGAGTTGTATTTGATTGCAACTCTTTACACAGGTCTCTCTGCCCGTAATTGACACCTGCGGTTAGACAGGTGAAACTGACCTGATCCAAGTGTTGCATTGACTCCTGTGGAGTTGAAGTACAGAGAGATGAAGTAGCTCTCCATCTTCAGGACAAAAGCAAGCGAAGCCCACCCAAACATAACTCCAGGGAAACACAGAGACCCCATCATACTCGTAACTAAGGCGAGCCAGTGTCACACCCTCAAGCTGTTCACACAACCCGACACCGTCCCTCACACACCACACTAACATGTGTCACTCCACCTGCCAAACAAAGGAAATAAAAGACAAATGAAATTCAGGTTCATTGAGAGAGGACTATGTGTTGACACGAGCCTGTTCTGCACATTTATAGCACTGATATTTTCATAAGAAAAGAACTTGATCTCATCATGTAATAAAGCCACCATGTGTAGTTTTCATTTGATTTCACATTTTTTTCTTTAACTGAGCTGCTCACAATTTATAGACAAGAGCAACTTGTGATGGAGGTCACAAGCAGATCCATCCATCCATCTTTAACCGCTTATCCCGTTATGGGTTGTGGGGTGGACAGACAACCATTCACAGTCACATTCACACCTACAGGCAATTTAGAGTCAACAATTAACCTAATCTGCATGTCACTATGGGAGGAAGCTGGAGTACCTGGAGAAAACCGATACTTACACGGAGAGAACATGCAAACACCACACAGAAGAGCCCCAAGCCGGATTCGAACCTGTGACCCTCTTGCTGTGAGGCGACAGCGCTAACCACTGCACAAGCAGACATTGTTTTGTTTTAAAAGGTCACAAAAAAAAAAAAACTTTGGAAATACAGTTTTATCATGAAGGACCACAGACACCTCATCATGATCACTAACAGTGAGAATACACTGAAGTCAGCTACATTTAGGGGCGGGCACGGTTTGGGTAAAAAGCTGAACCGTTTGGTTCGCTAGACACGGTTTGGGTCATGTGTGTACCGTTGGGTTAATTTGAAATAGGTTATGAGGCCGACTGTGTATTTTTTCCTCACGTTTGTCACACTAGAAATCAAGGCCTATTGAAAGAGGCTGGGACACGGCGGACAGGGGTTTGAGGTATAAGACGTGCAGTGTAGCTGAAGCTGAGGTTGTTCGTTGTGATTGCCTCAGTTTCAGGACAGGAGGACAGAGGACAAGAGGACAGAGGACAAGAGGACAGGAGGACAGAGGATAGAAGGATAGAGGACAGGAGGACAGAGGATAGAAGGACAGAGGACAGGAGGACAGAGGATAGAAGGATAGAGGACAGGAGGACAGAGGATAGAAGGACAGAGGACAGGAGGACAGAGGATAGAAGGACAGAGGAGAGGAGGACAGAGGATAGAAGGACAGGAGGACAGAGGACAGGAGGACAGAGGACCGGAAGAAGGACTGATACTGACTGATGTTTGTGTTCTTCAGTCTTTATAAACTTCACTCAGGAAAATGATTTAATTAATTAACATGTTAGATTGTTTTCAGTGAGATATTAATGAGTTTCTATGGTGACTTAGCTGTTGTAAACATTACTGTTGCTGCTCTAGAAACTACGTGTCCTAGTTGTATTTAAATATTCAATTCTAATCTGGCTCTGACACACTTCAATATTTGAAAATTCAATATCTGAAGTCTATAGACATGTCCTTATTTTGATGTGTAGATGCAAAAAAGCATCTTCACACCAGGATACAAAGTCACCGATGACAGGGCCATGCTCATTTTCATGAGACTGACAATTACAGAGTCATCTGCAAATATTATAATGTTCCTGTTGTCATGCTGGCTACGGCAGTCATGGTGGTGGATAATGTTGGCCACTTGATAGCACTTTATTTACCCTCACCCTCTGAACTCTCTGTATAAAGAAATCAAGTAGCCAACCAGTCAGGCTTGGATCGAGGCTAAAGCAGGTGGGGTTAGATGGCATTAAATGCTGAGGAGAAATCAACAAAGAGCAACCTAGCATGATTCCCGCTCTTCTCCAGGTGCTTAGAGAGAAGATTAAATAAATTGATGGTAGCATCCTGCACCCCCCTCTTGGCCCCACAGGCAAACTGAGAAGGATCCAAGAGAGGTTGAACCTCGATGAGGAGCTCAGCTTTAATCAGCTTCTCAAAGACAAGACACAGTTTGATATGAGGGGATGAGGTATACACAGTTGTGACCAGATGAGCCCAAAGGTGGGAGGGGGATGGACTTGAATGCATTATTTACTGAATAATAACATAAGTCCAGTGTTTTATTTTGTCTAGTGGGGCAGGTAACGTACTGGTGGAAGTCTCTGAGTGTTTTAGACAAAAAGCAATTGTTCATCTGCCCAAGAATAATGATTGAGTCATCACGGGATCGCATATGAAGTAAGTGGGTTACTTAAGAGATAACTTCACAGGCGTTGTTACTGTTCACCGAACTGGCAATCCGAGACCGCATAGGCCCAAATCACTGTCCGTGTCCCTGTCAGATAGCCACGTCTCCGTAAGCGCCAAGATGCAGGAGTCTCTGAACTCGTGTGAATATCGAACCTGTGCTTGTAGCTCTTCGGGTTTATTCCGAAGTGACTGCACATTTGAGAGGATGATTGATGGCAGAGGGCCGAACCCGATCCTTGATATATTTGTCCGACTGGCTGTGATAAATCCCATATTGGTGAGTTTGATTTCAATGGAAAATGTATAACGTGACTCCAGTGTAAGAGAAACTCCTTAGAGTACTGGATCCTCGTTAAAGGGAGTGGAGATGAGATGCCAAGACGCCAAAACGCCATCCACAAAAGAAGAGGCAGTGTCCACAGTTCCATTAAAGTTTGCAGATCGCCTGCGCTGTCAGTAGATTTTAAGCCTACAGTCGTGTGCCAGTACTTCTACTTATCCAGATGATAAAAAATTAAGTTAGAATGACGAAACAAACGACAAAAACAAACACCAAACAAAGCTCAGACAGAACCTGCTGCCAGTTGCTGCATGAGCATGCACCCTGTTATTGCACATGGCAGATTTTCCTCATATGATGCTGGCCTAGTATATGTTACTATTGTTTAAATAGCTCCAGTGCTGGCTGACCTGATGCTGCGCTTTTTGCTGATGATTTGTTTTTTATTTATTAATTCTTTTAAATAACACAGTGCCACTTTTCTTTTAGATAAGAAGTCCAGCCATAAGATGTGATGATGAAGTGTTTTGTTCCTGATGTTAGTCTGCTGTTGTGATGACAAACAGTTGACTGATTTTGCCAAATAAATGAAAAACATGTTTAAATTGAAGTTGGAAATTGGCCTCCTTGCGGTATCATAAATGTATCGAACTGAACTGCAAACCGTGACCCTAAATCATGAACCGAACCGTAAATTTTATGAACCGTCCCACCCCTAATGACCAGTGAACCCGTTACTGGGGGGAGGGGGATGTTCAAAGATAAGATTTCCTTGATAAGGAAACCATGAGGAAACATCATTGGTTCGATCCCACTATGATAACACCTACATAATCTGGTACAGTGGGACAACTAAAAGAACAAGATATGTGTGGGAGGTGGGGAAGAAAGGAGGACAACATTTGATGATGTGAGGTGATTAAGTGAGAATTCTGGCCGTCTTTTCCAGCCTCCTGCCTCGTGTGTATCCGAGAGAACCCACCTGCAGCCCAGAGTGGCAACAATACATTTCCAAAAGCTCAAAACAAACTAATGAGGGTTCCTGCACATTTTCTGTTTCAATGTGGAAGCTCTTCATTATTATGGATAAATTCATGTTGGATGTGAACATGATCAGAGTGTGGCGAATGACTGTATCAGATATCAAACTTCACTCCAATCTGAAATATATTTACAAACACTTGATGGTATGGCAACACAACACAGACATGAGCACTATTAATAAATCAAACTTAGGAGGTGTCACTGGTGATATTAAGGACATGTTAAGTATGAGTCTCACTTTACAGACCTTAAAGAGGACCTGACTAGATCATTTACATTTACATGCTTTAAAGTAAAAAAAAAAAAAAACACTTTATGGTTCTCGCTCTGCTGTAGCACCTCTTTTCACTTTCTGTTTGAAAAGGTTTGTTTGAGCTCCTTTGCAGACCTTTTACATGCTCAAAATATATATATATAAAGCACACTAAACGGAAGGGAAAAAGCACAAAAACATATCAGGTTCTCTTTAAGAGGAGGCGTTGTTGGCTCGCTGGGAGGCCAGACTTCGACAGTGCAGGAAGACTGAGAGGGGATGAAGGAAGGCGAGGAGGGTGAGCAGAGTCAGACCGATGTTCACCTGTAGACGTGTGAAGGGAGAGAGAGGAGGAGGCAGTGAGAGGAGAGCTCATAGATAAAGATGGCGAATAAGGGACAAAAAGGAGTAAGATTTATAGTTGTCATGTACTCACATATAAAGGGTCTCCATCCAGAGGTCCGTTCACCAGGACAAAAAAGGCATACTGCAGCAGAGAAAACACTGCAGCAAGAGTCATGATCAAACCACTCAGCTTCCCAAAGTGGCATGATGGGAAACTACACACACACACACACACACACACACACACACACACACACACACACACACACACACACACACACACACACACACACACACACACACACACACACACACACACACACACACAATTGAATTCAACATACAGCCATTTTTTGCACCGTCTTCAGCTCAGGTACTTGTACTCTGTCTCTGTGATCTCTCTGGATTTTTGCATTATATCATGACTGTATTTGTACAGCTGTCTGCAGCCAAATTTATAAAATGAGATGCACCTAGCCCAGGTGTGGCTCATGAAGCTGACGATGAACAGATCCTGTAATATAAAGAAGAGCAAGCAAATAGGACACAGTGACACCTAGTGGACTGAAGGGCTAGATGTCTCTCTCTAAAGCCCCTCAGTGGTTGCAATCAAACTCTGCCCCTGAGTTCTCCCTACTGCCCCCTACTTTTCTGCTGTGGTGGCCTAGGTTATAAACTAATGTCTGGCTGGTCAGGATCAGTGTGGTTGGGTTGATGTTATGTAAGCAGCAGGGTGTGCATTTATCAGGTCTCTACCCACTGTAACCATGGAGTCCAGTAGAGGGCAGAGCGTGTATAAATTCAAATAAAGGTTAAGATATCAAAACCTTAGTTCTATAAACAGGTGGTGCCCTCTACCGAGGGAGCCCTGTTGTTGTGTGCTACCTTTTATACTGTGGAGTCTGCACATATTCAGGTCTTGATTGGCCAGCTACACTTATGCAATTTTTCAATGGCCGAATACATGCTTGTGATTGGAGGAAGGTATCAATAGAGGGCTACACCTGTATGTACAGAACTAGGTTTACAATATTGTCACCATTATTCTCTGTTGCACCTTATTGTTATTTATCCAAGTACTGTATGTGAACTGTGTATATTTCAAAATGCATTTCTATATGCTGCCCGCCTCAGCAAGTAGTCCACAAAGACGTGTGATGCATGTATTTGTGTTTGTGTGTGTTTGATACTCACGCCACACTAAGGAAGGCTGTGTTGCTGCCGTAAAGGAAGGAGCGATTGAGGACCTGGATCACGAATGTGAAGTATTGGAGAGGCAGGTTTGGGATGGTGGTACAAACTGAGAACACCACACACTGCAGCACCGTCAGAAAGAGAGAAAGCACCAAGGCCCGCAGGTCTGCTTCCTGTTCACTCTCTCCTACAAACGCAAACACAAATGAAAACACAGACCTGTACCTCCACAGAGAAAAAATGATGATGAAAGAACAAATCCATGGCATGATAACGATCGCAGTCTATTTTACACAATATGCAGTAAATTAGCAATTGCTCATTGCTTCAATGATCTGTTCATTCAGGCTGTTTCAATATAGATTTTGAGCTGCTGTTGTTGCAGAAGTAGAGAATTTATATTATATTTAAGGTTTTGAACATGAAGATTTCATCTGCACAGGTAATTTGTAGATACCATGAGATATGCAGCTGCATGCTATGAGATACAAATTATTAATTATGAGATTTGTAATTTTGATGTGAAAAGAAATTTAATTATTTTGGAAATGTTTTAATTGCCTGCATATTCTATGAAAACAACATAAATTGTCATAATGGAGTGGTCCACAACAGACGGTTGTTGTACTGATTGTGTTAACAGTTTTGAAATTGTGACTACAGATTGGACAAAAGGATGTTAGTGATGGTTAAAAAGAAAAAGAAAAATCCCTGTAGTATTAGTGTGTTACCTGCAGCACGAGGTTTGCCCTTGTTTCTGTCCATGATGAGGCCGTTCCAGGGAGCACACAGCACGCTACACAGCTGTGTTAGAGCAAAGGCATTGGTGTACTGGCTCACTCCAGGGACACACAGATGCAAGGACAAGATGGTTAGAGACAAAAGACTCAAACAGCAGTTTAACAAGTCTGCTATAATGAAATAATAAAGGTTTTGATAATGCAACCCTAGTTCTTTGAGCACAGGTGGAGCCCTCTTCTGAACTATATGGATGCCTTAGTCTACATGTGTCAAACTCAAGGCTTGCGGGCCAAATCCAGGCCGGCACCTCATGTTATGTGGCCTGCAAGAATATATTATGTTGTTATTACCACTTGTCTGGACTACTGGACTACTACTCCCTTTACAGGGGAGTCAGTCAGTCTTCACTGTCACATCTGCAGTATGTGCAAAATGCTGCTGCAAGGTTTTTAAATGGTTCCCAGAAACGTGAGCATATTTCCCCTGTACTTGCTTCCCTCCACTGGCTCCCTGTCACTTTTAGAATCCAAGACTTTATTATTTGTTTATAAAGCACTTCATGGATTTTTTTCTTTGGCTTTTGAGTGTACTTGAATTTCAAATACTAATTCACCTTTTATAACGCTTTTAATTACTCACAGATTTTATCTTGGTCTCTGTCTGCACATATGTATGCTTTTGCTGTCTGCTCTGTAGACCTGCTTTTGTTCTCCCTATGTCTGTAAAGCACAGCTCATGGTGTTTTAAATGTGCTATACTGAAGAAATACTGTAAATTTGACTTGACTTGACATCCCATACCCTGTTCAGGGAGCAGTGTAGGAGCGACCATGACCCCTTGGTAGAGAGCTCCGCCTGTGCTTATAGAACTAGGGTTACAATATCATAAGCTTCGTTGTAACTCACACAAGCTCCACCCTCTACTGTACTCTATGGGTTTGTCACCACATCGACCTAAGCTAAGGAGCCAGCAAGGATTAGACAATGCAGCCCACCTACTTCTTTACATCCTAGGCTGCCACAGTGGAGAAGTAGGGGGCTCCAACCCAGATAGTACACAACTGATCTGGATAAAGCCATGGTCTAGCACTGCAGGGGTCAAAATGACAAACAGACACCCTGCACACCACATTCACCGGGTCATCAAGGAGCGCAGGACCATGTAGGTGTATCATGCCTTGAGGGGGTCAAGTGCAACACAACTGACACACACCCCACCCTATTCACCAGTCCTGTGTCACTCGTCTGTGACAGGTGTTGCTACCCCAGTAGCATAGATTGTTCTCTACTGAGGGGGTGGTGGTAACCAAATGTCACTCGTGCTTCTTGGCATCCAAGTGGTGGCTGACAGCGCCTGCATGACCATCATCATCACCATCGGCGATCATCACAGTTGCCCCCGCTGCAGTTTCCTTCTGAGTTCCAACAGAGTAGCCACCCATAGACTGCATGCACTGTGCACAACCCCCAGATAGTCCACCTGTTGGTGTGGCAGAGGGCTGTTCTTCTTCCAGTTGAACGTAAATCCCAACTTGGTTAGGTATAAGATAACATCCCCCATTCCCTGGACTTGGCCATGATAATGAGGTTGTTGAGATAAAAGAGCCTCACATTAATGTTGTGTACCGGCTGCAGCACCATGTCCACATTTTCTGAATGTTCGATAGGCCAGCGAATAGCAGGACGGTAGTCTGCTGTACTTGTAAGATATCCAGTCCGGTCTCCCAGTTGAACCGGTTCCAATATCTTTTTGATGGTCAGCATCGGTTTAGGCTATGAAGATCCAAAATGGGTCTGAAATCCCCCATCTGTCTGTTGTGAATGGGTACGACAGACACAGCCTAAAAGGGTCTGAATCTCTGCTGAGAGGTAATTTAACTTCTCCTGGGAAGCAAAATCTCTGTTGGCATTGAATCTTGGGAGTCTGGAGGTTGCAAAACACCCTCTTCTGCATGGTCTGCCCCGAGGCATTGGAAACAAGTGTTGTGAAGATCCACTCCAGTGATGAGGCTGGGGCACGACAGACACTGGTGAGAATCTTGCAGCTGCGACGCCATCCGAGGAGATGAGCAGTCTGCAAATCACTAATTGCGGAAGAGGAAAGGATATTTGATAGCAAGGGACGCTGCTTTATATACTGTATATATACTGTATGGTCTGCATGTATTTAGGTAGGTATGTCCTGAATGGCTGGCTATGTTTGTGCAAAATTCAGTGGGCAAATGCATGCTTGTGATTGGAGGAGAGTATTAACCATGGAGTCCAGAAAAGGGTGGAGCCTGACCAAGTTAGAAAACTACTAACAGCTTATATTATTACTTCAGTCACACCCTCTTAGTGATGCACAGGCTAACCGGTCAGTATTCATGTAACGTCATGGACCTAATAAGGAAGGTTTGCACAAATGTCCATCTTTGTGAAAAAGGTTAGACATGATGTAATGTGTGTGTGTGTGTGTGTGTGTGTGTGTGTGTGTGTGTGTGTGTGTGTGTGTGTGTGTGTGTGTGTGTGTGTGTGTGTGTGTGTGTATATGTGTTTACCCAGTGAAGGCTGTTCCACTGTCAGCCGCTGCAGCATGGGGTTGAGGATGCTGATGAAGAACGTATGTTTGAGCTGCATCACTGACAACCAAAGCAGGTGCAACATAAAAAACCTGGACATCACACACTCACGGAAACTCTTCTCTGAGAGAGACAAGGGGAGACCACAGAGATGGATGAAGACAATGAAGGAACAATGATGAAGAGATGATTATTTTATTCTGTTATATATCTAACTATGAATATACTAGATATCCCACAGTAACTTACAGTTGCACACACAAACCTTGTTGCACAGGGGTGTCATCAACTTCCTCTGTCGTCATCTGTGCGTTACCATTCGCTGTTATCTGCTCTAAGCTGAGAGTCTTTGATTTACCACAGGTTATCCTGACAAAGATCAAAGGTCACAGTGGGTCAGCCACAGTCTGAGGGAATTTTTTTTATTTTACTTGCTACAGTCACATAACAGAAAATTAAGGATATTAACCAGGAATGTAGGATGATGATGATGTGAAACACAGCTGTGGTGGTAAGTACAAATTGTATTGGATGGCGAGCACGTCTGCTCTGAAAACCGGTCAGGAATCCCCTTATCGTCCATCTACCAAGGTCACTAGGTCACCACAGACCGCTTTATACAGTGAAGTCAAGGTTCAAAAATATCATCTCACTACAATGAAATGGCTACAATGGGGACTAACATCATCACACATGAATATAATTGAGCTCACTGGATTCACAAGAGTCTCAGCTTCCCAGTCAAATCCATTAAATGCAATTCCAAGACTGCTTCGGGAACCCAATATGCAGAAACCGTTCTACTGTTATACTGTTTGTAAAAAAATTACATTGTTTTTGCTGTATGTAATTATCATAAAGTGGGCATGCCTGTAAAGGGGAGACTCGTGGGTACCCACAGAACCCAAACCACAGTGTGTTTTTATGGATTCTTACTGAAAAATAGGCAGATTGTTGCAGGAGTAGATTTGTTCATATTGGTATTTGATACAGATGTAGCATGGATAAATATCTCTTGTCTCCCCCAGGAGTGAACTGAATAAACACATCTATCTATCTATCTATCTATCTATCTCGATGGGGCATGTAGGAAGGGGCGAATGTTGGCAAAACCATTTTACCCCTCCCTGCATTCCTCAGAGGAAGATGTGGAAGGGTCTGGGTGCTATAAAGGACACTGAATCGGGGTCAGCAGTTATGTGAGCTCTGTACCGGACCATTGTGGTGAAGAGGGAGCTGAGCCACAAGGCAAAGCTCTTGATTTACTTGCCCATCTACGTTCTAATCCTCACCTATTGTCATGAGCTTTAAGTATGTAAATACATAACAAAAGCATAGAACACACATCACCAATGTCATTCACATAACTTTAAAATAAGTAAGTATAAGTAAAAACACCTTTTTTTTTTTCCACATGGGACACAAACACTGGTCTCTTGGGTGCAAATTCATGTACCAACTACCCACAACAAGTAGTCTCCCTCGCTTTTTATATCACATCACTGTCCTCACTTGTCCTGAAGGTCCCTTGTCATTTTATGTCACTATCTCTGAACTTAGCACATACACACGGACACTGCAGTCAGTACACCTACATGGTGTGAAATAAAACACCAAGAGCAACAACGGTGTTGTGATAGCATGCAAAATAACTTGGTATGTCATTCATACTCCACTGGGTGGGACCAGTCTACCCCGAAGCATGTATGAAATATTGCTGTGTATGTGGTTTCTTGGGGATTTGTACCCGTATGTGTAGTCATCAGGCAGCAGGTAGGGGATGTGGTCTCTGGGCAGCAGGAAGAAAGTCCTGAGGAGGTGGATGATGCTGCAGGCAGACAGGAAGAGGAAGGAGGAGCGAAGAGAGATGCCAACCTCGTGTAACAGCTGCAGGACATTTAGATCAATGTTACAGGTGATGGTATAGATAAATCATGTATGTGAGTAATGTATGAATGTTTCTCACCTTGATGACAAGGAAGACTGCTGAGGAAGACGCAGAGGCCCCACTGTAGAGAGTGATGATGGTGGAACGATGTGAGCCAAACAGGCTTCCTACCTGTAGGAGAGAAATTTTAACTTATTAAAACATGAATATTTTCAGGTTTCAGATTTTTGCTTGGAAAATAGCTATATGAATATTTCAACTTTTTCTGACATTTCATAAAGTAATCAGTTAAATAATTGAGAAAATAACAGTCAAATTAATCAAAACATACAACAAACTGTAATATTTTAAATCCTTTCTAATCTGAATGAAATTTATGTACCTGAATGTTGGTCACATAAAATAAGATGCCACCCACTGCCTGGAGGGAGAGAGCTGGGAACAGCAGGTTGGACAAAGCTGATAGGAAAAGAAAAATGAGCATCCACAGCTGTTAAAGTCACTGTTAGTTCGTGTCACGAACACAAAAACGTTTTTCACCTGCAGTTGAGAAGGCCACCATCAAGGTCCCCGTGGTGTAAAGAAATCTGGTGGGAAAAAATAATAAGTGTTATGTCATTTATTTGCTATGAGAAAGGGGTTTTACAAAAAAAAGACTTTGAGATGGAAATATTGTTTTAAAATTAATAAAAATCAACACACTTTCAGTTAATAAAGAAAAAGTTTCATTTCTTGGTTCATCTTACGCAAAGATTTAGCCTTGTCTCAGCCAACACAGGCAGAGAGAGTCACAGCCAGCAAAGAGATCATGAGGACAGAAGTCCATCTGTCTTCACTGAAAATGTGATTGGTTAAATAAAAAGCTTAGTTTTTATGTTCGGTTTTAGTGCTGCATCAAAAAATTGCAAGTAAACACAAATAATAAAACTAATGACGTACTGTTGTTTTTGGTATGAAAAACAATCTAGTAAACAAGTGTAGTGTTATTTCATATAACAGATTAATAATTAATCAATTGAGATAAAAGTGTGTATTCATAATTAATAGGCCCAAATTATTTATTAAAAGCCATGAATTACCATAAAATGTGAAGGAAAGTGGTGACACTCAACTTCAGATTGTTACTCCTGCTGCTTTCTAGGTCATGTTTTTCTTTTCATTCAATCATGTTTTTGGTGCTTCCTGTTTTATTGTCTCACTCGTCTCCTCTCATTTTAGATAACCTCACTTCCTGTCCGTGTGTCTTCCCGCCGTTTCCTTGACTGACAGCCCAACCCCTCCTGTGTCTGATTGCTCCACCCTGATTACCTCCACCTGTGTCCCATTATCCTCCACCTCCTTAGTGTATTTAGTATTTATTCAGTAAAGAGTTTTGATTTTTACTATCTGCTCTTGAGTCGTACATTTGAGTCCAGCCTACAGTCAGACTCTTGCTCTTACACAAATACTCCCCACAATTGCCTTTAATATCAGGATTTACCCAAGCGCCACCCAGTTTTATAAAAACAGGGAAAAATTCTAAATTTGATATTAATCAATTGAGTCTCATAATCTCGGCTGCACGGTGGTGTAGTGGTTAGCGCTGTCGCCTCACAGCAAGAGGGTCGCAGGTTCGATTCCAGCTTGCGGCTCTTCTGTGTGGAGTTTGCATGTTCTCCCCGTGTAAGCGTGGGTTTTCTCCGGGTACTCCGGCTTCCTCCCACCGTCCAAAGACATGCTGTTTAGGTTAATTGATGACTCTAAATTGCCCGTAGGTGTGGATGTGAGTGTGAATGGTTATCTGTCTATATGTTGTCTGTCTCTATGTGCCCTGCGATGGACTGGCGACCTGTCCAGGGTGTACCCCGCCTTCGCCCTATGCCAGCTGGGATCGGCTCCAGCCCCCCGCGACCCCTAACGGGATAAGCGGTTGACGATGGATGGATGGATGGATGTCTCATAATCTCAGGGTTTCTACAGAGTTCTTGGCATGAAAAGTGATTTGAGTGTTGATTTGAGTAACTATATGACTACTCTGCTAACATAATATAACTGAATGAATGATAAAACAAAGAATAAATATATCAGTCAAGTAAAGAATAACTGAAGGAATACAGTGAATACAATGACAAACATTCATGGATAGAAACAAATTAAAGGTGACCAGGTCAATTCAGTGACTGATATCTCTCTGACTGGATTTGATGTTTGCCTATCAGCTAGACTGAGTTTTGGTATTAATGTACCATTCAGCAACAGAGAGTTTAAGAAGCACAAGGGAAGTCTGAGAAGCAATCATAAATTTAGACGTGGTTTAATTCAGGTTTAGAATTGACAGATGGATTTCCTAATTCTTCTTGTGTCTGATATTAATTGTAAATTTTGTTTACTGTCCTTATTTAAGTTGTTTATTAGTCTATTCATCAAGCTGTTTCTCTTCTGAAGATGCATCTTTACATCACCCTCACTGAGTAAATGGGTAGATGGAGGTTGAGTAGAGTGGTGGCAGCTTCTGTCTGGAACATGGCAATTTGGATCTTTTGGATCCAACAGTGCATCCCGGATTGAGTTGCTTCTGTCCCTCAGTTGGTCTCTTTGGTGTCCTTGGGCACCCTAGTTTATGGTTGGCTGGCATGTTGCCTCAATGCATTTTTTTTTCCATCTCTGTCTCTCTCTTCAAAATGTTCTTGACCTAAAGTCTTTCTTTAGGACTCGTCCTTTACACTGGCCGGTATTCACCAGCACTGCGTGGATAGAGAGGAACTGCTTCAGCTCTCAGCAACTGGCTTTTTAAACCATCATGGCAGAACAGCAGGGCCGCAGAGCAGCAGGAGAGATGGTTTGGCATGACAGGAACCAGTTCTTTAGCCATACTGGAGAATGTCCAATGTCAGGGTCTCTTTTCAGGTAGCCTGGATGTCGGTATCAGCCAGCTGTGAGGTCCCTGGTTGTCAGGACAGCAAGCAGTGTTTTTTCTCAGCCCCCCACTTTTCCTGGTTTGTAGGCCAAGGATGGGGGAAAGCAGAGGAACACAGCTCCAAGAGCCAAATCACCAAAACAGACTAGCTGTGACTACTTCTTATTATCAGCTGAGACAGGGGTGGGGCGTTTAGTTGGCACGAAAACAGCATTCTCCTCCCATCTGACAACTATACTGATTCTTTTAGTTAAATTTCTTTGGTTTGATTAAAACTAATTCATTTGTTTCACATCATAGATTTCCCCATATTTTCCCCATTATTCCTTGGCTCAAAATGTACATAATTACATACATTGGGGGCGGCAGTAGCTCAGTCTGTCGGGAGTTGGCTTGGGAACCGGAGGGTCACCGGTTCAAGTCCTGACATGGACCAAGAACTGAGTGTGAACTGGTAGCCAGTTTACCTCTTGGGCACTGCTGAGGTGCCCCTGAGCAAGGCACCAAACCCCCAACTGCTCGGGGCGCTTGTCAGGAGCAGCCCCCTCACTCTAACATCTCTCCATTGGTGCATGTATATGGGTCCTGTATGTGCATGTGTGTGTTTACAACAGTATTAACAACAGAGTGTAAAAATTGAATTTCCCCTCGTGAGACTAATAAAGGTTGTTGTTCTTCTTCTTTTTTCTATATATGCTATACAATACCTACCCACCTACTGCACTTTACGTATTACTATTTCACTTATCTTATTTATTTTATGGCCATTTCCTTCATTGCACGTTCTCTTTTACTTAATTGTATTCATCTGTACTGTTGCTGCTGATGCTATGACACCCGAATTTCCCTCGGGGGATTAATAAAGGTTCATCTTATCTTATCTTATATTTGAAATCTGGGCTTCATCTGTTTCAAATACATATCAAACTCAAGACATCAACCACTGAACAATTACACAACATAGATAAACTTTGTTAACATGTAGGTATACAAACACTACACAGACAGGCATATGGATGTTTATATATAAGTGTGCTTAAATGATGGGATACACTGATGGGTCACTCAGTGTGGGTGAGAGCACCCAAGAAGGAGGAGGGGTTTTACTCATGAAACAGACATGCTGGTGAGTGTGTCTGTGCGACTGCAGGGTCGATGACAGAAAAGTTACCAACATAACATGAGACTTGTAAACAGGGATGATTATCATGAAATTATTCTATATGTTCTAAGTGTATGTAATCAAGTGAGTCAGTTTATGGTTAACAAATCAACATAAAAAGGTGTAATACACTTCAACTAGATTAAAATATTAAGATTAACCGGGGCATTAGTATGACCTATAACATTCTGCTTAAGATCACATATAAAATGCATATAATATACACACATAATGACATTGATGTAGCACAACCTCATCAGGTGATTAACATAAATGGGAAGGTTTCGGTCTACAACTTGTAAATATTTTAACTGGCTTTGATTTAATTTGTTATTTCAGCAACTTCCTTTTTACACATCTTAGTGCCCTGAGAGGTCACCAGGAGGTAAACAGGTTCTGAAAGAGTTAAGATGTGTACTGTGGATTTGTCATTATTTTCATTAGTACATTTCATATTCTTCATCTTTCAGTCAAGACAGACAAGCTTTCTTGATTTTTATGATTATATATTTTTTTATTTTATAGGTTATGTTATGGGTTACTTTGTGGTAAGTTAACCTTTTCAAAGTCTGGAGTCAGCACAGTCCCCTGGGTGCAGGGGCTTTATTTGAGCTAACTGCTAACTGAACAGATGGACGGGAAATGGGTACCATCTCAATTCAATTTCAATTTATCTTTTACTTCGAAGCAACTAAATTGTTGTTGAACTCACATTCCATAGAGCCGAGCTACCGTTGTACCAAACCGGTCAAAGAGGAAACCATTGGGCAGCTGCAGGAAATTCAATATAAAGGAGGCGATGGTGAAAACAAGAGAGAACTGTTGATCCTGTTCACTGCAATCTGTAGACACACAAAACAGAGGAAGAGAGGATCAAAGATGAGAGGTTGTCTCCTGAACTGACACCTGTGGTTAGACAGGTGAAATCCAGGTGCTTCGTATTCAAAGTAGCAGAGCTGAGGATATCAAACTGACCTAAGACCTGTGTTGCATTGACTGTGGTGTTGATGCACAGAGAGCTGAAGTAGCCCTCTGCCTTCAGGACAAAAACTAGTGAAGCCCATCCAAACACGACTGCAGAGAAACACAGACACTCCACCAGACCCGTAATGAAGGTGAGGCAACGTTGCACTAAGTTGTTGCGAAGACCCGACATAGTCCCTCATACATACAGACAGATGGTTCCTGTCACTGAACCTGTCAAATAAAAAAATTAAATACCTTTACAGAGGACTACATGTTGTGATGAGCCCTCTCTGCACCTTTCAAGCAATGGCATTTTTGATATAGAAAGAACATGTAAGAACTGCATGACATGTTAAAGCACTGACATGGAAAATCTCAGTTACACAAGCAAGACATGAGCTAAAGCTGGACACATCTGGGCAGAAATATGCTGCTTGAGTCCAGTCCGTTAAATCAACCCTCTTCTAAAAAAGGATGAACTTCTGCATAAAATTAGATGTTAGAAAAAAGTTCTCAATCAAGATACTGGTAGGTCACAAAACTCCTATTTTAACAACAGACGAAGTTAATTAAAATGTGCAAACATGACATTTTATCAAATTAACTTCCCGTGAAACCACAAAAAATACATACTTGTGTGGCGATCGGGGTAGAATGGTGAATAGTCAAATTAGAAATCAGTTAATTATGTTGCCAACAACGCCACCCCAGGAATTTCACCTGGAGAATTATATCAACACTTTCAACAAGATTTAAAGCACACAGGTTCGTTGCTATTGAAGACTTGAGGCTGGGTCCAGTATACAATTTAAGTTAAATTTATTTAACATGTTTTATTATTAACACAGTTTTCAATAAAATCAATTTAAAGAAATCTTGAAATTATCAAAACTTATAAGCAAGGCAAGCCATGCAAAGTAACCAAAACCACAAGCAGAAAAATAATAATATTCACAAGCACTTAACTCCCTCTAACACGCAACCCACTTAAAATCAGTCCATGAATAGTTTAAAAGAAGTCCTTAATATATACATAAAGCGCCACCCAGGGTCAGGGCAACAGCCACCTGGCTGAGTGCTGAAACAACGCAGTTGGAGATGCAGAGTTGGATGAATGAAATCACCGCCACACAAAACAGCAGCCGGCCGACACGGCGAGAGGAGGGGCGGAGCTTAGTGCTGATAGTGCACACACATTAACCCTGCCATAGAAATACACATTTTAGAAGCTTAATAACAGCTGTTGGTAATGTAGCGTCATCACAATTACCTACCGTCAGGCATTGAATGAGCATCATGAAGGTGAGAAAAACGAGCGCACCCTGCCACAGCGGTAGGGAACAGCTGACCGCCCGCACTGCCACAGCACAGGGGGCGAGGAACAGAGGAGGCACACACACGTATCCTGTGTGTAGCTCCAACAATGGAGATGGAGGACCCAAATCCAGGAACTGCAGGAATGACAAAGCCAAGTTGATGATGGCTGTAAAACTTTTCAAGAAGCACGTAGTAATCGCAACATACCCGGGATCAGCTAGCCGAGCGATCCTGCTGTGAGGCGATCAGGTGAGACAACCGGGTGCGGTGACGAGCAGAGGCGGGGCCACCAGGAGCGTCAAGGCAAGAGGGCTCCCGGTGAACAACCACCCACTTTTATAGACTGCGCCCACAGCAGAAACAAGCTGGTACTGCAGCACTAATTAAAGCACCATTACGGTCATACTGCTACATTCTACCCCCACCAATTGCATCGTCGCCCCGACGATCAAACGATTCAGAGGGTCTAATAGTGCAGTAACAGCATTCGACACCGAACCAGGGAGATTTGCAGCTCCAGATGCCCCACCCCCTAAAGGCCTTGGAAGGTGATTGATATTGGGGTGCTGGCCAGCAGTCGACCTTGCAGATCGTCGTAAAGCACTGTCGCCAGGGCAACTGGTTGATGGCGCAGTCAAGGAACCAGAGGGTAAATCTACAGCCACAGTAGGCTCTGACACAGTTGAGTCAGGTGGAGGAAGCAGTAACCGAGGGTTGGTTTGAGTCACTGCGGTGGTAGAAGAAGAAGAAGAAGATAGTCCTTTATTAGTCCCGCTAGGGGTATGAGCAGGCACTGTGACAGGGGCCTCAGGCCCCAAAACAAACAAATCTCCATCACATGACAACTCATCCTCTGATGGAGGCTGGTCACATGGAGTTAAGCAGGGGACAAGCACATTACTTTGGGGGGCTGTTCCGGCCACAGCTTTCATCAGTGTTCGATGAACCTGCCTGGTTTTGGTCTGATCATCCACTGGTGCGATGGTGTACACAGAACCTCCTTCTTGGGGTGCCCTTACGACTCTATACACCACAGGGTCCCACAGATCCTGGATCTTATGGCGTCCCCTCACACCATGATCACGCAGCCACACTAACTGCCCCACATTTAGTGGTGCATCCCGAACATGACGATCATAATTCTCCTTTCGGCGCTCTGCCACCACCTTCAGTCTTTCCCTGGCACCATCAAAGGCAAGGTGGAGCCGGGTTTGGTGTTCCTGTATCCATTTATGGACCTCCCCACCAACAGGGTCTACAACTCTACCCAACAGAAAGTCAACTGGCAGCCTGGGTTCTTGCCCAAACATCAAATAGAATGGAGACTGGCCAGTCGACCGATGGGGAGTTGTGTTGTAAGAGTAGAGCACCTGGGGCAGGCAGGAATGCCAGTCTCTTTTCCGAGATGCAGGCAGGGCACGCAACAAATTATGGAGAGTGCGGTTGAACCGTTCACTTTGGCCGTTACCCACTGGATGGTAGGGAGTGGTACAAGATTTTTCAATACCATACAGGCCACAGGGCTGCTTAATGAGGGAATTCTCAAAGTTACGGCCCTGATCGGAGTGTATACGGGCAGGAACACAGGACATTGTTGGTCACCGAACAGACGTTGCATCAACCTTTGAAAAGTGCTGGGTGCATTACAAAGGCCAAAGGGCATCCTGTTCCATTCGAAGAGGCCAAATGGAGTACAAAATGCAGTTTTCGACCTGTCTGCTTCAGTGACCGGAACCTGGTTATACCCGCTGGCCAAGTCAAGAGTTGAAAACCAGCGGGCACCTGTCAGGGCATCCAAAGATTCCTTGATGCGTGGAAGGGGAAACGCATCCTTCCTAGTTTTACTGTTGAGCTGCCGATAGTCCACGCACATGCGTAGACTGCCATCTTTCTTTTTCACCAGTACGATCGGGGAACCATAAGGGCTACTACTCTCCCTGATGACCTGAGCTTCGAGCAGTTGGTTAATATGGTCCTTGACCACCTCGTACTCCGATGGTGGGATAAGCCTATAGCGTTGCCGGACAGGTACATCGTCTAAGAGAGGGATGTCATGGCTGATCAGGTTGGTGCACCCCAAGTCTCCCTCGTGGGAAGAAAAGACAGAGGCATACTGCCTAAGAAGGGATCTGACCTTATCTTGGTCTTCAGCTGGCAAGGCTGACAAGTCCATGGTCTCAATCGGATCTGGCAAGACTTCGGATGCGGACTGAGAAGACACGGAAGCGACGCCAGTTGGCATCCCCGCGACACCTGCAGGCATGCTGACAACCCGAACCTCATCCAAAGTGCCCACAATGGTACGTGGGTACAACAAAACGCTTGTGGAACCAACATTTACAATCGGGATGTAGGCGGTGCCTCGTACCACTCGAACCAAAGCAGGCGAAGCAAGCAATCCAGCAGGGAGACCAGACTCGGAGGGCTCAAACAACACACTACTTACCTGAGTACCGATCTGAGCATGTTGCTGCAATGATTTTCATTGTACCACCAGGGATACGGCAGGCCTCCTTCCCCGAACTTTGACCTGACCAGCGGGGCGCAGAAAGGTTTTCCTGCTGGCCTGATGGCACTTCTGCAGTGCCTGTGTGACTGACTCAGGCACCTTCGCCATAGCAGGCAATTTGAACAAAGCCTGTCCATGTTGTCCAAAGAGAACCTGATAACATCTCCGAATGATGTTCATCCCCAAGATACCAGGAACATAAGGAGATGCTTCCCCAGGAGGATCTTTGACCACCAAGACCCCACACCTCGGCAATGAAGTACCACAGAGCTCCACATCTAGTTCCAGGAAGCCAACATAGGGGATGTTCTACCCATTGGCGGCTCTGAGCTCCAGCCAGTTACAGGATTGGAGCTTCTCAGGACCCCAAGACTGAAAATGATGGAGGAAAAAGCTCTCTCTAATTGTAGCTCAGGTTTCTTGCTTGGTTTCTACCAAGCAAGAAACCTGAGCTCCACCCATGCTCACATTAACATGAGGACACGACGCCATGAGATCAGGAACTTCCTCCGAGCCAATAGCTCCCCCCGAACTGTGGCTCTGCAGTTCGGCGGGTGCTAGTTTTCCGACTCCTGAGCCTGGTGAGACTGCCTGTTGGATTGTTGACGAGCGGGCAGAGAAGACTGTCTGGGGGGAGGAACCCTTACACCATCACATTCACTTGCATAATGGCCTGGCTGTTGGCAGCGCCGGCATATAACAGGACCACGACGAGGTGGGGGGGCGACGCTGATGAGAGCTCTGTAATGCAGAAATGCTCTGAGTAAGTTGGTTCAGCTGTTCTTGCTGCAGTCTCAGCATCTCTCTCATTTCTGCTAGTTCCGCACCCCGACGTGGGATGGTTGCTCCTGGGAGCCACTCCGTATCCCATACTGGAGACCAAAAGCTGAAGGGACAGATTGACTTCGACCCCTTACACCTCCAGGCAAACCCTCGCGCTCCCACCGGATCGCCTCACCTCGGACATCAAGTAGAGTAACAGTAGGCTGCCTCTGCACCAACTGTTTCAGTTCGCGACGCAAAGCACCATCCAAAACATGCTCAACAAATTGGTCGTGCAGCAAAACATCCGTATTTGTCATTCCAGTAGGTGCATGCTCTTTCACTGATGCCATCAAACCCATTAACACAAGGGAGAATTCCTGCAATGTCTTCCCTTCTTGTTGCCGTCGGGAAAAGAACGCCTACTGTAGAGCTACATAAGACTGGGAGCACCCATACAGTTCCTGTAACACAGAGATGATTTTACCTGGATCCTCCCTCTCCACATTAGACCGATATTTAATCTCCTCTCGAGCCTCACCTTCCAGATGCTCAAACAAGAAAAATGCCCGATCTGATGCAGATAAGTGACGCGCCCTCATGCAGGCTTCAACCTCCTCGAGCCACTCAGTCAACCCTATACCTGATCGATCGATCCCTTGGCACAAAAACCAACCTCTGCTATGGGGTTACTAGGAGTAAGAGGGGCCATAGGTGGCACAGCAGAAGTGGAGGGTGCAGTACAAAGGCCAGGCACGGCTGCAGCCTGTTCCCGCTGCAGCCTCTCATTATCTGCCCTCAACTGCCCCACCAAATCCCTCAACTCCTGCAGCTCTCCCTCCATAGCTAAACGCTAATCGGACTAAGGCAGCAGATTGAACAATAAATGGTAAAGGGGAAAAATATTAATTTTTATTGGGTCTCCGCAGACCCCAAATGGCCCAGCTGCTGTTTTGCTTCAGAACAACATTCAAAACACACCTCTACATCGAATATATACCCAGGATGACCATTAAAAATGAACCAAAAAAAAAAAGAAACTGGACCACACGTCTCTGCCTTCCAAAAGCAGATCCTGCCGACAACGCCAAGTTTGTGGCGATCAGGGTAGAATGGTGAATAGTCAAATTAGAAATTAGTTAATTATGTTGCAACGCCACCCCAGGAATTTCACCTGGAGAATTATATCAACACTTTCAACAAGATTTAAAGCACACAGGTTCGTTGCTATTGAAGACTTGAGGCTGGGTCCAGTATACAATTTAAGTTAAATTTATTTAACACATTTTATTTTTAACACAGTTTTCAATAAAAATCAATTTATAAAGCTATTCACCTACACACGCACACCCACACACAGGCACTCACCTCTAAAATCCTGAAAATAAACAGAAAAGGGAAATAACTAAATTAAGTTTTAACTCAAGGTTAAATAATTAACCACACCAAACTTAACAGAACTCAACAAAATGCACAAGAAAAAGCAGCAGGCAACCCATATCAAATAAATGCAAATAATCAAAAGAAATCTTGAAACTATCAAAACTTGCGGCAGTAGCTCAGTCTGTAGGGAGTTGGCTTGGGAACTGGAGGGTCACCGGTTCAAGTCCCAACATGGACCAAAAAACTGAGTGTGAACTGGTAGCTGGAGAGGTGCCAGTTTACCTCTTGGGCACTGCCGAGGTGCCCCTGAGCAAGGCACCAAACCCCCAACTGCTCTGGGCGCTTGTCAGGAGCAGCCCCCTCACTCTGACACCTCTCCATTAATGCATGTATGTGTGTTTCAGGTCTGCATGTACCATGTATAAGTTAAAAAAAAAAAAAAAAAAACTTGAAAAATTGAATAAAAATTGAATTTTCCCCACTGTGGGCCTAATAAAGGCCGATCTTCATCATCTTCTTCTTCTTCTAAAACCACAAGCAGAAAAATAATAATATTCACAAGCACTTAACTCCCTCTAACATGCAACCCACTTAAAATCAGTCCATGCATAGTTTAAAAGAAGTCCTTAATATATACATAAAGCGCCACCCAGGGTCAGGGCAACAGCCACCTTACTGAGTGCTGAAACAACGCAGTTGGAGATGCAGAGTTGGATGAATGAAATCACCGCCACACAAAACAGCAGCCGGCAGACACGGCGAGAGGACGGGCGGGGCTTAGTGCTGATAGCGCACACACATTAACCCTGCCATAGAAATACACATTTTAGAAGCTTTATAACAGCTGTTGGTAGTGTAGCGTCATCATAATTACCTACCGTCAGGCATTGAATGAGCATCATGAAGGTGAGAAAAAACGTGCGCACCCTGCCACAGCGGTAGGGAACAGCTGATCGCCCGCACTGCCACAGCACAGGGGGCGAGGAACAGAGGAGGCACACACACGTGGAACAGCTGATCGCCCGCGCTGCCACAGCACAGGGGGCGAGGAACAGAGGAGGCACACACACGTGTCCTGTGTGTAGCTCCAACAATGGAGATGGAGGACCCAAATCCAGGAACTGCAGGAATGTCAAAGCCAAGATGATGATGGCTGTAAAACTTTTCAAGAAGCAGGTAGTAATCGCAACATACCCAGGATCAGCGAGCCGAGCGATCCTGCCGTGAGGCGATCAGATGAGACAACCGGGTGCGGTGACGACCGGACCACCCACTTTTATAGACTGCGCCCCCAGCAGAAACAAGCTGGTACTGCAGCACTAATTAAAGCTCCACTACGGTCATACTGCTACATTCGTATTATTCTCCAGTTTACTACTCTCTAGTACTCACAGTTCAGCCTCAGTGAGTCTCCCCAAATGTTCACACAAATCAACTGTCTGCTCTAGCTCCAGGCTCTTCCTTTATAGCGACCAGCTCTTCATTCCTCTACACCCACACACACACCCACACCCACACACACCCACACACACCTACCCACCCACCCACACAATCATGTTTCCATGACTTCCTTGACTTTTGGGGACATTGCATTCATTTCCTGGAGATGTACCCTCACTCTAAGTGTAACTTACTTGTCTAATCCTCACCCTTACCCTAACCTCAACCTAAACCTAATCTTACCCTAACACCTAAACCAAGTCCTCACCCTAAAATATTTTTTTTTATAATGGTTTACGTTATGTGGATGTGCATTTTGTCCCCCAAAAGGAAGGAGTCCCCACAATA
Organism: Pterois miles; assembly: GCA_947000775.1. NCBI lineage: Eukaryota > Metazoa > Chordata > Actinopteri > Perciformes > Scorpaenidae > Pterois > Pterois miles. The sequence goes on along the minus strand of CAMQGK010000277.1, from coordinate 2,862,725 downwards.
TGACTGTGTAAACAGATTCATGTCCCCACAACATATAGTAATACACGTCCACATACACACGCATGCATGCAATGTTTGTATTGAAAATTAAACAAGTTTGAGTAATTAATACTACATACCTACCTATGTAATACCAACTCAGTTATTCAATACAAAATGTGCAGTGCTACTTTTCATGTCATAGCACCTGTTTTAGGGCATATGACACTGCAAAGGAGCCTGAAATTGGTGTCAGTTTTCAATGCTGTATTTATTTCTGATGAATTGAATGAATTTCCCATGGGCCAACCCTGGCTGATTCTTGGTCACCCTGTGCCCTTGCATGCCTGGCTGATAGTGCTGGTTAAACTGATTCAGACAAAAGATCATTTGACTGGCACAAGAAAACAACTTGTGGAAACTGGCTCTCTGGTGGTCTACAGTCTATTTCTTTATAATAGACCGTTGCTATGGGCGCAGTTCTGATGTTGGACTCTGGTGGACTGTTTTTGCATCAAATTATTGATTTTTTGAGAAAGTTGGCATGTAATAAGCAGGATAACATACAGCTAGGGGCTGCACGGTGGTTAGCACTCTCGCCTCACAGCAAGAGGGTCGCAGGTTCGATTCTGGCTTGGGACTTTTCTGTGTGGAGTTTGCATGTTCTCCCCGTGTAAGCGTGGGTTTTCTCCGGGTACTCTGGCTTCCTCCCACAGTCCAAAGACATGCAGTTTAGATTACATTGATGACTCTAAATTGCCCATAGGTGTGGATGGTTGAGTGTGAATGGTTGCATGAATGATTGTCTTTCTCTATGTGCCCTGCAATGGACTGGCGACCTGTCCAGGGTGCACCCCGCCTTCGCCCAATGCCAGCTGGGATCGACTCCAGCCCCCCGTGACCCCTAACGGGATTCAACGGGGTTGACGATGGACATGAAATAAACCCCTTCAAGGTGACACAAACCCCTCCGCTTCCTGTTGGGGTTTATTTTACAACAATGACCGGCTTGCTGTACATTATTCCTTACTTAGAAAATGCAGGTAAAATTTGTTTGTATTAATTATGTTTGTATTTATGTCTGGACATAGATATGATTATTTGATTATTATTTGATTATATTATGATTATTGATTTACATCACCTCAGCAAGGCAATGACTCAACAAACTGAATACAGTAGTGAGAACCAGTTCATTAACATTACTTACATAGAGTGTGTGAACCATGCATAGCACAGTCGGGCTAATGAACTGTTCTCCAGTCCATTGGGTTTTACCTGAAATAGTGGCTGCAAAGGGAAAGTGCTGATTTTCGTCTTGACTCCTCTTTGAGGGTGTTCACATCTGTATTTGGTTGGACATAAAACCACTTTAAACACAATCCCAACTACAACGCAGAGGGACAGTGATCCTAAACATGGTGCCCCCTGGCAGACCCCAAGGAGGCCTGGGTGCCACTTTGAAAATCACTGACTATTTATTTTGCTAAAGAAACATCATGGGCAATATTTTAAATGCACTGACCATTAATTCATAAGTAATTTCCTGTAGGTGGTGTTGCACTCAAATTTGATACAGAACCGAAACACTGTAGTACCAAGCTGGTCAAAGAGGAAACCGCTGGGTTGGGTTAGAAAACTTAACTTCAAAAAGCGATGGTGAAAACAAACAATAACTGCTGATCCTGTACATTGCAATCTGTGGACACACAAAACAAAGAGAAAGGCAGAATCAAGGTTGTACAATGCATGGTTTATGTGACATTATGATCAGAGAGACAGAGTTGTACTCAAATACAACTTTTATTATGCAGGTCTCTCTGACTTTTTGTTTAGTGGCTTAATAAGCGATATTGAAGGTGACAATGAAGGTCAGAGAAGCCTCAGTTAAAGAGTTGTATTTAATTGCACATCTTTACATAGGTCTCTCTGCCCGTAATTGACACCTGTGGTTAGACAGGTGAAATCCAGGTGAGTCTTGGATCTTTAGAATTCAACATAGGGCAGGTGAGGACATTAAACTGACCTGATCATATGTCACTCCACCTGCCAAACAAAGGAAATAAAAGACAAATGAAATTCAGATTCATTGAGAGAGGACTATGTGTTGACATGAGCCTGTTCTGCACATTTATAGCACTGATATTTTCATATGAAAAGAACTTGATCTCATCATGTAATAAAGCCACCATGTGTAGTTTTCATTTGATTTCACATTTTTTAACATTTCACATTAATCCTGCAGTAGGCATCATATTTTTGGCATCACTGGGCAAATTAAATCCATATTAACCTTTCAGCATATTGTAGTTCAAGTGTTCTGAGACAAAACTAGACTTCTGCACCTCCTCATGGCTCTGTTTTCAGGATTTAAAAAATCTAGCATTTTCAAACACTTATGGCCTATAATGCTATTTTAGGTCCCCACATTTAATATGACCCCAGCAGTTAAAAAGATATTCAAGTTGTCTGTTTTCAGGAATACATGAAGTACTTTACAGTTTCACTTCTTCTTTTTATAGACAAGAGCAACTTGTGATGGAGGTCACAAGCAGATATTGTTTTGCATTAAAAGGTCACAAAAAAAAGTCTGGAAGTTGTTGTGTAATGCTAAGACAGCAATACAAAAAGCATGATCAGGAGTGTTTGAATAGGACCTGGCTGGGTAAAATTAATGCAAACACTCATGCATGCTGACTTCATGAAGCAGATAATGAAATCATTGCTACATGATGCAGTGTCTGGTCATGCTGTGGGCTGTTACTGCTCCCATAAACTGTATCCCACATGTAATGTCCTGTATGAATCAGTTAAGAGCTGTGCTCACACAGAAGACAGCTTCAGATCTATATTCAGTCTGTAGCTGTCTGATGTCCTTTCATGGCAGGATGTACACCTATGTAATGTTATGCCCTCCTGCAGTGATACTATTGTCTAAACACCATCCACATATTGTTCGTCCCATAAAACTTAAAGGAGAACCCACAGGCTGCGGCCGCTGCAGATGGTAGGTGGAGTAGCCTCCAGGGAGTCTGCTGTACTGCTGCTCCCATCTCAGGTCTCTGAATGCCTCCTCCAGGTCCAAATGTCCATTCATTCCCCACTGCCACTGGAAACATTTATTTCAATTGAACCATTTGTATAAATTCTGAATGGTCTGACAGTGAATTAAACTTAAAAGTTTATACAGTTGATCGGTTGAGCCATCCATCACATCTCATAAACTAATTGTCTTGAGAGTCAATCTGTATTAGTATTTGTATTAGTAAGGCTGCAGCTGTGTCACCCCTACTGTGACAAACAATTAAAATATAAAAGCAAATATAAATGCAACTAACTTGAACAGTTTGGGCTAAAATACATTATTGCATTCAGTTTGTTGATAGAAGACAACACTGGGGCTGTTTAGTTTGTTGGCGCCACTGTGTGACCGATTAACAACATTGCATTGCTGTGTGACAGTTGTTAGTAATGCACATCCTCTGATGATGAATAGGGGAGACCAGGTTTGGTTGTTTCAACACCTAGAACGCCTTGAATTTGTGTTAGAGCTCTCAAATTTTGACAACAAGCACCTTTATTTGTCTACCAAAATATCACTTTTTCCAACTTCAACTACAGAACAGAATTAAATGATGTCAAATCCAGTGATTGCCAAAAGCAGGTAAATCTGTATTTATTGTTTTTGGAATATGACATAAATTAAGGGACCTAACTGGTTGAATGTGATGGACAAAGATACAGTAAAGGAAAAGTGTTGTGCTGCTCATCTTAGATGTGAACTGGAATAGTGTATGACCAGTGAATCTATGGCCCTCTCTGTTATTGTGGGAGGTCTATTCAAAGACAAAGTATCAGGAAAAAATATTGTTCCTAGATAAGGAAACCATGAGGACACAACATTGGTTCAATCCCACTATGATTACATCAACTTAATCTGGTACAGTGGGACAACTAAAACAACAAGATATGTTTCAAAAAGCTCAGAACAAACTAATGAGGGTTCCTACTCATTTTCATTTTGTCATTATTATGGATCAATTCATTTTGGATGTGAACATGATCAGAGTGTGGCGAATGACTGTAACAGACACCAAACTTCACTCCAATCTGAAATATATTCACAAGCACTTGATGATATGGCAACACAACACAGACATTTGAGCACTGTTTATAAATCAAACAAACTTAAGAGGTGTCACTGGTGATACTATGGACATTTTAAGTCAGTCCCCATTTTACAGACTAAAGAGGATCTATTATAATCATTTGTATTTTGTATTTCTAATAGATCATTTACATTTTCATGATTTAAAGTAAAAAAAAAAAAAAAAACACTTTTTTTTTTTCATACCCGCTGTGCTGCAGTACCTCTTTTCACTCTCTCTCTGAAATGCTCTGATTGAGCTCCTTTGCAGACCATTAAAAAAAAAAAAACTACAGCATATAACACACTACAGGAAAGGGAGAAAGCACAAAAGAATGGTCCTTTTTAAGAGGAGGCATTGTTGGCTCGCTGGGAGGCCAGACTTCGACAGTGCAGGAAGACTGAGAGGGGATGAAGGAAGGCGAGGAGGGTGAGCAGAGTCAGACCGATGTTCACCTGCAGACATGTGAAGGGAGAGAGAGGAGGAGGCAGTGAGAGGAGAGCTCATAGATAAAGATGGTGATTAACAGACGAGAAGCTCCAAAGTAAGATTTATAGTTGTATCAGTTATACTCACATATAAAGGGTCTCCATCCAGAGGTCCGTTCACTAGGAGAAATAAGGGATACTGCAGCAGACAAAACACTGCAGACAGAGCCATGGTCAGACCAAGCAGCGTCCCAAAGTGGCATGATGGGAAACTACACACACACACACACACACACACACACACACACACACACACACACACACACACACACACACACACACACAAAGTGTGTACACAGAATTTTTAAGCATTTAAAACATTCCTTATAGATATGGGTAATACTGAGCTACAACCTTCAGGCAGTAGATACAAAGTTCCTGCTCAGAGGAATAAAACATACAAAGGATTTGCACAGCAATTATAAACTTGAATTTGCACGTGATCTCAGGGACACCTAGTGGATTGAAGGATTAGGTGTTTCCTGCTTGTCGTTTTGACCCTTGCAAGGTTAGGTCATGGTTCTACGCAGTCCTCCGCCACCTACTTAGATTATAAAGAAATAGTTGGGCTGCGGCAACTGACCTTTGGCCGGTCAGGATCAGTGTGATTGGGTCGATGTTATGTAGTAGCAGAGCATGCAGCTATCCATTGTACTGAGAGTCCAGTGGAGGTCAGAGCCTGTATAATTTCAAACAAAGGTTAAGATATTGTAACCCTACTTCTATAAGTAAGCGGAGCCCTGTTGCTCCAGTGCTGCTCACTGAGGTAGGTGCAGGATAGCAGACAGTGTTTTGTGCTACTGTATACAGTGCTGTGAAAAAGTATTTGCCTCTTTCCTGATTTTTTATATTTTTGCATATTGTTACACTTAAATGTTTCAGATCATCAAACAAATTTTAAAATTAGACAAAGATAACCCAAGTAAATACAAAATGCAGTTTTTAAATGATAATTTCATTTATTAAGGGAAAAAAAAGCTATCCAAACCTACCTGGCCCTGTGTGAAAAAGGAATTGCCCCCTTGTTAAATCTTGAATAAACTGTGTTTTTTGGAAAGCTGAGTTGTCTCACGAGCTACACAGAGGCCTGATTACTGCCAGACCTGTAGAATCAAGAAATCACTTAAATAGAACCTGTCTGTAAAGTGAAGGAGGCTAAAAGATCTTAAAAAGAATCCATGCTTGTGATTGGAGGAAAGTATCAGCAGAGGGCTCCACAAAACTAGGTTTACAATATTGTCACCTTTGTTCTCTTGCACATTACTATTACTTATGCAAGTTCTGTATGTGAACTGTGTATTTATAAAAATGTGTTTATATATACTGCCCACCTCAGGAAGTAGTCCAAAAAGATGCTAATGATGAATGTATTTGTGTTTGTGTGTTTGATACTCACGCCACACTAATGAAGGATGTATTGCCGCCGTAAAGGAAGGAGCGATTGAGTACCTGGATCACGAAGGTGAGGTATTGGAGAGGCAGGTTTGGGATGGTGGTGCAAACTGAGAACAACACACACTGCAGCACCGTCAGGAAGAGAGAAAGCACCAAGGCCCGCAGGTCTGCTTCCTGTTCACTCTCTCCTATAAACACACATGAAAACACACAACTGTTACTCCAAAAATAAAACAATATGACACAAATTATGATGAAAGAAACAAATTCATGGTTAGATGATGACTCAATGGGTCCCTGGGTAATGTATGTACATTTATTTTTTGTAAAATCAAAATCCTAAAACTGTATTTATGGTTAATAAACCCTTTATCAATGCTAAACTGTATACAGTATGTCAGTAACAAGCATGAGTAAGGTCTGGTCTACAGTAATTAAATCATGTGAAATCCTTCATAAAGGGTTCTTCAGCTACAATAACCAGTAACCAGGTTGGATGTTCTAAGTCACGGGTGTCATACGTATGGCCTGCAGGCCAGATCAGGCTCGTCAACAGGTTTAATCTGGCCCGCAAGATCATTTTGCAAAGAATAAAAATGAGCTGCAATTTTTCAGTGAAAGAAACTGCTGTTCTATGTGTCCACTGGATGTCGCAATGGCAATTCTGTTAAGCAAGCAAACTTAAACCAGAGCTGAGCAAGTGTACCTGACAGCTGGCCCGGAGCTGCCTTGTTGTTCTGCCTATTACGTCTTCTACTTTGAGCAGAGAGCAGAGCACTTGAATAACTTGAACAAAATGCTACAAGGGCAACCTAACATGCCGCAGACATGAAGCGGTTCAAAAGTTGACATAACAGTACTATTGCAGGAGTTTAAGCAATGCTTTCAGGTGTTTGGTGAACTGGAGAAAAGTTTTTCAAGTTTTTTGCTCACCATTCACTGTAAATGCCTCTGATCTGCTCTGAAATTGTTCATGCATTGCACAGCCTTTAATTTTCTAGTAATAAATAGTGTAGCCTACAAGGCAGGGAGTAACTGAACATTGTGTTCTTGATATTGCACTAAAGTGTTTAGTCAAGAGGATTATTTGTGATGTGTGCATTTTCAGAATGTGCTTGAACTATTTTAGACCAAATTAAAACAAAGGAAACAATCTGAAGTTGTCGTTATTTTTTTTTAATTATGATGCCATGATCTTACTGGTCCTCCACGTGTCCCCCGAGCTAAAATTAGTTTGACACCCTGTTCTAAGTTTTCATAACTTGTTAGCAAATGGTCCAGATGCTCTGCAACCCTTCTGGTTTAGTTAAATGGTTAAATTGGTTATATGGTTGGTTATGATAATGATAATGTGAGGCATAGAGATTTTTAACAAGTTACCAATCCAGAGTTGTTCTAAAATGGTTATGAATCCCTCATAAAGTAAGCTTTAGGTCCCCAACAAAATTCATTATATTACAATGGTGATTTTTGTTTTGTTTGTTTTTTTATTAACAACTGATAACATATAGGGGTGACAGTGGTGCAGTGGTTAGCACTCTCGCCTCACAGAAAATCTGGCTTGGGGCTCTTCTGTGTGGAGTTTGCATGTTCTCTCCGTGTAAGCGTGGGTTTTCTCCGGGTACTCCAGCTTCCTCCCACAGTCTAAAGACATGCAGTTTAGGTTAATTATTATTGCCCGTAGGTGTGGATGTGAGTGTGAATGGTTGTCTGTCTCTATGTGCCTTGTGATGGACTAGCGACCTGTCCAGGGTGAACCCCGCCTTCGCCCAATGCCAGCTGGAATCACCTCCACCCCCCCACAACCCCTAACGGGATAAGCGGTTGAAGATGGATGGATGGATGGATGGATGATAACATAACAATACAACATAAGACAAAGAGTTTTTTTATTTTCATTTCATAAACAACATTTTATTCTTTACCTCCAAATCTTTTTAAACAAAATAAATATATATATTTTTTTTTTATATAATCCAAGAGAGAGAGAGAGAGAGAGAGAGAGAGAGAGAGAGAGAGAGAGAGAGAGAGAGAGAGAGAGAGAGAGAGAGAGAGAGAGAGAGAGAGAGAGAGAGAGAGAGAGAGAGAGAGAGAGAGACCCCAAACGCAGAAGAAACACAGACGAGTTGAACAAAAGGCGAGTCTTTAATTTAGACTGATAATTAATTATATTAATACAAAAATAATGAATTGAACTAGAACAAAATAATGACTAAGCAAAGAAACCACCAGAAACAAATACACCAAAACTAGAATTAACACTAGAACTAAAATACACAAGGAGACAGGGAGGATACACAAGTGCACAAACGCAGACAATTGAAAAGCATGACCACCAAGAGTGAAAACTTACCAGAAAGAAAAGAGATGTGAAGCTACACAAGCAGAAGTGAGTTTAAAGGGAATACAGGGAGAACACAGAGAAGCATGCGAGTCACAGAGTGCAGGGAGATCACGAGGACTTAGACAAATGCACCAACAAGAACAAAGGGGAAAGAAGTGACTTAAATACAGAAGGGAAAGACAACCAGGTGAAACTAATCAGAGGAGGAGCAAACAATCAGGGAAAGTAGGTCAGGGGTGTGAACCAAGAAAACGGAGGGGAAACACACAAGGGCAGGAAGTAAAACTAGAAATGATATGGAGACGCAAGACTTTCAAAATAAAACAGGAAACAACCAAAGACCAAACACCAGGACCAGGACAGGGAGTGAAACACAAACAAAACACTAGAACAGAAACTCAATATAACAAAGCAGAACCAAATAACAAACTAACAGAAAAAACTAACTAACACAAAAGTCCATAACTGTGACAGATGGCATTACAAAAACTACATTACCTTTTATGTTTCAGTTCTACCTGTGCACAATACACAATATGAAGTCCATTTTTTTCATGATTCAGTTTATTTTTACTGTGAACCACTCTACTCTGCTACTATATTATACTATACTATACTATTAAGCACTATAAGCTGTATAAGCAACATGAAATGAAGAAACTGCATTGGCATTGGCATTGGGCGAAGGCGGGGTTCACCCTGGACAGGTCGCCCAGTAAATAAGCTATTGCTCAATATTTCAGTGATCTGGTCATTCAAAAATGCCTTTCAGTTGTTTCAATATAGCTTTTTAGCTGCTGTTGTTGCAGAGGGAAGGGCTCTATACTATATTTAAGGTTTTGAACATGATGTTTTTATCTGCATTTGTAGATAAGACAAGAAAGATCCATAATGTAGGGAATGAGTAAACTTTTATGTAAAGAATTTTGAGCATTTTAGAAATGTGTTAATTGACGACTACTTCTATGAAAACAACATTAATTGTCTTAATGGAGTGGTCCACAACAGACGGTTGTTGTGCTAATCATGTTTAGAGTTTTGAAACTGTAACTACAAACTGGACAAAAGGATGTTGGTAATTATAAACAAAAACAAAAAAAACCCTGCAGTATTAGTATGTTACCTGCAGCACGAGGTTTGCCCTTGTTTCTGTCAATGATGAGGCCGTTCCAGGGAGCACACAGCACACTACACAGCTGTGTTAGAGCAAAGGCATTGGTGTACTGGCTCACTGCAGGGACACACAAGCAGACATAAGATGTTAGAGACAAAAGACTCAAGCAGCAGTTCAACAAGTCTGTTAAAGTGAGATAAGGAAGGCCACTATAATGTAAAACTAGTTCTCTAAGCAGAGACGGAGCCCTCTACTGGACTCTGTGGGTAATACTTTCCTCCAATCACAAGCATGCATTCGCCCACTGAATTTTGTATGAACTTTGTCGGCCAATCAGGACGTGCCTACTCGAATGCGTGCGGACCCCACAGTGTATAAGGCAGCATCCCTCGCTGTCAGACATCCCAAACCCTCTTCAGCGAGTGGTGTATGATTGACAGGGCTCCCTTGGTAGAGGGCTCCACCTGTGCTTACAGAACCAGGGTTACAATATTGTACCTTTGTTCTGACTCACACGGGCTCCGCCCTCTACTGGACTGTATGTATACAATAGGTGGAGCCCAATGTATAGGCCCTGCCAAGACACTACATCGACCTAAGCACACTGATACTAACCAGCTAAGGATTAGACACTGCAGCCCATCTACTTCTTTCTACCCTAGGCTGCCACAGTGGAGAAGTAGGGGGCCCTGTACCAGATAGAACACAGCTGGGTAAAGCCATGGTCTACCACTGCAGGGGTCAAAAAGTAGAGTGTGCACGGACCACAGTGGTAGGGTCTCTTCTCGCCTGCCTATAGGCTTAAGAGATGTACTTACAAAGCCATCTTGCCAGGCATTTTTTGGAAAGGGCTTTACTGGCCACACCCTCACAAAAGCACACAAAAAGCTGTTCAGTCTACCTGTGGGGGGCCATGTGTTCAACATAGGGCATCACAGATGCAATCTTGCCAGTCATGCATGATGTAATGTGTGTATCTGTGTGTGTGTGTGTGTGTGTGTGTGTGTGTGTGTGTGTGTGTGTGTGTGTGTATCTGTGTGTGTGTGTGTGTGTGTTTACCTAGTGAAGGCTCTTTCACTGTCAGCCGCTGCAGCATGGGGTTGAGGGTGCCAATGAAGAAGTTGAGTCTGAGCTGCATCACCGATAACCAAAGCAGGTGCAACACAAAGAACCTGGACAGCACACACTCACGGAAACTCTTCTCTGAGAGAGACGAGGGGAGACCACAGAGATGGATGAAGACAATGAAATAACACAGATGAAGAGAAATGGGATAGATGATGACTTAATTCTGTTACTGTATATCTTAATATGTACAGTATATATCTACCACAGTTGCACACACAAACCTTGTTTTACAGGCGTGTCCTCAACTTCCTCTGTCGTCATCTGTGCGTTACTATTCGCTGTTATCTGCTCTAAGCTGAGAGTCTTTGATTTACCACAGGTTATCCTGAGAAAGATCAAAGGTCACAGTGGGTCAGCCACAGTCTGAGGGTATTGTAGTAGTTATCTCATAATTATTTACTTGAAGGTACCTGCTACAGTCACATAACATAAAATTGACTGGTAGATTGAGAGCTTTGCCTTCCGGCTCAGCTCTCTCTTCATCACATCAGTGTAGTAAAGTAATACCGCAAAAAGCAATACCGACCCTGCTGCTCCAACTCCGGCCAATCTCACGTTCCATTGATAGATAACTCAGAAGGGGAAAGCAGGGCAGGGCATGACTCAGGCTGTGGTCAACAGGGGAGGAGAACTGCTGACCCTCACTGGCAATATCATGCACTTTGAGGAACCCCTGAATCCGACCAACATGTCCTGGCATGACGAGGCAGAGTTTGAAAACTCAGGGGAAGGGTTGTCCATATCCTTGGCAGAGGTCGCTGAGGTAGTCAAAAAGCTCCTCAGTGGCAAAGGTAGATGAGAGTCGTGAGATGCTGAAGACTGTGGATATTGTTGGGCTGTCTTGGATGACACAACTCTTCAGTGTCGTGTGGAGGTCGGGGACGGTACCTGTGGAATGGCAGACTGGGGTGGTAGTTCCCATTTTTAAAATGGGGGAGCAGAGGGCGTGCTCCAACCCCTAGGGTATCACACTGCTCAGCCTCCCCAGGAAAGGCTATTCTAGGGTGCTGGAAAGGAAGCTCTGACTGACTGTCGAACATCTGAACAATGCAGATCTGTCTAGGCCATGGAACAGTGGACCAGCACCTTGAATCGGGTTGGTCAGAATTGGGTTGCTGTTTTTTTGCAGATAATGCGGTTCTGTTGGTTTCATCAGACCGTGACTTTCAACAAGCACTGGGGCAGTTTGCAGCCAAGTGTGAAGTGGTTGGGATGAGTCAGTACCTCCGAATCTGATACCATGGTTCTCTGCCAGAAAACAGTGGACTGCATCCTCCAGGCTGGGGGTGAGTCAGTGCTTCAAGCAGCCGAATGACCTTAAGGCTCAGCCTTAGAGATAGTGTGAGGAGCTCAGAAATCCAGAGGGATCTTGGAGTAGAGCTGCTGCTCCATTTGAGGCTTCCCCCTTAATTCTCATCAAATATTTCAAACAAATACAGATAAATTGATGGCTTTTTCTTCTTGTCTCTTTGTGCATCCCTGAACAATGTGAACTCATTGAAAGGCCTATAAATGGCAAAGCACTTTTAAGGACATTCCATGTGTTGTGATTCGCATTTTAACTCTTTCATGTCATTTCCCACCAGAGGGTTAAAGCTTTTTGGCTGTTATTACACAACACATAGTTAACACGAAACAGTGACAGTTATGTTTAGGCAATAAAACTCCTTATTTTAAGTTTAAGAAATGGTACGCTGGTACTATGTAAAATACGTTTGTAAACACCAAAACATCACAAACATCATTAACGCTGGTAATGTCACTAACGTAACATAACTTCAAAAGTACATATATGAAGTACATATGAAACATTGATGTGTGTGTGGTTTCTTGAGGGTTTGTACCCGTATGTGTAGTCATCAGGCAGCAGGTAGGGGATGTGGTCTCTGGGCAGCAGGAAGAAAGTCCCGAGTAGGAGGATGACGCAGCAAGCAGACAGGAAGAGGAAGGAGGAGAGGAGGGAGATGCCAGCCTCCTGCAACACCTGCGAGATATCAAGATCATCATTAGAACATGAGATGTTTAGATAAATCCTGTATATTTCATTCATGAGAGCAGTGTATAAATGCTTCTCACCTTAATGACAAGGAAGACTGCTGAGGAGGACCCATAGGCTCCAGTGTAGAGAGTGATGATGGTGGCGCGACGTGAGCCGAACAGGTTTCCTACCTTTAGGAGAGAAATTTGAATTAATTAAAACCGTTGAATGTTGCATTTTAGTGCCTACATGCATGAGGGGCTTTCTTTTGTGTCTGCCCTACTGTCATTCAATGTAAAAGTATTTATTGCTGATTTAAAAAGCCTGTTTGAGTATGAGGATGTGGTTTTGGACTCACAGTTTCACCACTAAAACTCATTAAATGTGTCAAGATCATGATCTTGGTCTGTGTTTCTCAACTTTCCACAATAATGGGTCACAGGATGAGTTAGAGTTTGTGGTTCTTGATCGTGTGTCTTCAGGTACTCTGCACTCACACAGACATCCGGTTCAAAAACAGATGTATCACCAAACTTTAAATGATGAAACAGAAGTCTAAGGATTTTGTTTTTTACAGGAAGACAATACAAAATTTCACAGTCAAATAGGACACAATTCAAAGATTAAACATTTTCCCTGACATAATTTTCCAATTCCATTTCAGTGCACATACAACCATCCACTGATTGTAGAACATGAAAAATAATGAAATTAATCAAAAACTATTCTATTCAATAATTTAAAAAAAAAAAAATTTTCAAAAGGTGAAATTGCTCAACTTTCTTTGATCCAGCATCTTTAAGGAGTTTCTGATTTTCTCTCTTTTATCCATCCATCCATCTTCAACCATTTATCCCATTAGGGGTCGCAACAGGACTGGAGCAGATCCCAGCTGGCATTGGGCGAAGGCGGGGTTCACCCTGGACAGGTCGCCAGTCCATCACAGGGCACATAGAGACAGACAACCATTCATGCTCACATTCACACCTACGGGCAATTTAGAGTCATCAGTTAACCTGCATGTCTCTGGACTGTGGGAGGAAGCGGAGCACCTGGAGAAAAGCCATGCTTACACAGGGAGAACATGCAAACTCCACACAGAAGGGTCCCAAGCCAGATTCAAACCTGTGACCCTCTTGCTGTGAGGCAACAGCGCTAACCACTGCATCACCGTGCAGCCCTCTCTCTTTTATGATGGTGAATTGAATATTTTTTGTGTTTGCTATTGTCAACTTTCACAATTTTCTGACATCTCATAAAGTAATCAATTCAATAACTGTGAAAATAATTGCCAAATCAATCAAAACATACAATAAACTGTAATATTTTAAATCCTAATCCTAAAAATTAAGTACCTGAATGTTGGTCAGATAAAATAAGCTGCCACCCACTGCCAGCAGGGAGAGAGCTGGGAACAGCAAGTTGGCCAAAGCTGATAGGAAAAGAAAAACAAACACTTCTTGTCAGTATTTCTTTAGATAATAAGATTCCTGATTATAAGAAGAGAGCAAAAAACAAAGAGATGGAGAAATGTTTTTCACCTTCACTCGAGAAGGCGATCATCAAGGTCCCCGTGGTAAATAGAAATCTGGGGGTGGGAGGTTATCATGTCATTTTATTAGTATGACAAAAGGTTTTACAAAGCAAATACCTGAATGAATTAATGAATGAATAAAAAATCAACAAATGCTCAGTAATTAAAGAAAAGAGTGACATTCCATATAGTAAAGTACAGTAAACACACTGAAATGTTGTTTCTTCGAGAGTCACAGCCACGCATGGAGATCATGAGGACAGAAGCCCATCTGTCGTCAGTGATAATGTGTTTGGTTTAGTAAAAACAGCAGTTTAGTTTAGTTTTATTTTAAATTTTATTGCTGCATTAAAAAACTGCAAGTAAACACAAATACTAAATGTAAGAATGTGCTTTTTGTTTTTGGTATGGAAAAGTATTTATTTTTTATTTTATAGGTTATATTACCAGTTACTTCGTGATAAGTTTTCAAAGTCTGTGTTAAATCTTAGCACACCACTATCTGTTCCAGGTTTGACAGTGAGCTGCATCATTTGGAGAAATCTGACATGATTAAAGTAAATGAATACTACATTTAAAGGTGCAATGTGTTAAGACGTAGGGGGCAGCATTTCTCCTCTTCTACTGGGTCCATACAATCAAACTATTAATTAATAGCAGAACAAGAAAACAAAAAATTCAAATGAACTGCTGAAACTCTGAGAGCTGGGAAAAACAACACAACTGTCTTATAATCCTCACACTCATCATGATATTAGCCATCTGTGTGCTTGTATCACTAACCAAGAGCTGCACTGCCCATGTAAGCTTTGTTAGTTTGTTTATTTCCAAAGTGGCAGAAAGGAGACAATGACCCATACTTTTGTCTTGCCCTCCCAGCGAACAGGACAGATGTTGGTAATCGACAGCTCTAGCAGATGGACACCCAGTCGGTAACAACAGCAGCTTGAATTCAGCGAACTGCTAACTGGGAGTCTGTCTCCTGGAGGTGCTACACACTCTACTACTGGTGAGGAGGCTCCCAGCAGCAGGGAGGCCGAGGGGAGCGTTAGAGTCTTTTTCTCACTTCTGCTACTTTCAATTTAATCCAATGAACAAACTATTAAAATGCACATGGACCATGGATACATCACTGACAAACTGTCAGTGCAACTCTTCTTCTTTTAAGAAGAAGAAGAAGAAGATAGTCCTTTATTAGTCCCACGTGGGGAAATTCAATTTTAACACTCTGTTGTTAACTTATACAAGGTACATGCAGACCCGAACACACACATGCACAAACATGCAACAATGGAGAGATGTCAGAGTGAGGGGGCTGCTCCTGACAAGCGCCCCGAGCAGTTGGGGGTTTGGTGCCTTGCTCAGGGGCACCTCGGCAGTGCCCAAGAGGTAAACTGGCACCTCTCCAGCTACCAGTTCACACTCAGTTCTTGGTCCATGACGGGACTTGAACCGGTGACCCTCTGGTTCCCAAGCCAACTCCCTACAGACTGAGCTACTGCCGCCCCCTGTTCTCTGGACTGAGGGAAGGCTGCCTCAGGTACAAGACGGGACAGGACATGGGTATCATTTTCAATCAATTCATCTTTTACTTTGAAGTGACTAAAGTGTTGTTGAACTCACATCCCAAAGAGCCGAGTCACTGTAGTACCAAACCGGTCAAAGAGGAAACCATTGGGCAGCTGCAGGAAATTCAACAAAAACACGGTGATGGTGAAAACAAGAGAGAACTGTTGATCCTGTCCACTGCAATCTGTAGACACACAAAACAGAGAAAGAGAGAGTCAAGGCTGAGAAATCTGTGTTTAGACATACAGTACGCAACAATTACACTCTATGCAGGCCCATCTGACCTTCCTTCTCTCCTGAACTGACACCTGTGGCTAGACAGGTGAAATCCAGGTGCTTCATATTCAAAGTAGCAGAGCTGAGGATATCAAACTGACCTAAGACCTGTGTTGCATTGACTGTGGTGTTGATGCACAGAGAGCTGAAGTAGCCCTCTGCCTTCAGGACAAAAACAAGTGAAGCCCATCCAAACACGACTGCAGAGAAACACAGACACTCCACCAGACCGTTCACAAAGGTGAGGCAACGTTGTACCAAGTTGTTGCGAAGACCCGACATGGTCCCTCATACAAACAGACAGACAGATGGTTCCTGTCACTGCACCTGCCAAATAAAGGAAATTAAATACTTCAAGAGAAGAGTAAGGCTGTTTTCCACCTACCACCTACTACATACTACTGATGAAAGGCGTATGCAGTATACAGTATGTACTGCATACTACATTCCTCAGTAGTATGCATTATGCAATGGTTAAAGCAATGTACTGTATTTTGCAGTATGTTAGACCAGGCTTTAGCCTTTAAACCAGCTCTTAAAGCAATTGACAACAAAACTAACCCTTACCATTACTATAATATAATCAAAAAATACAACTTTGATTTTGTTGTTTTTGTGCTGTTTGTTCACATTATAATACTGTAAGTTTAAACACTTTATTCTAGCAGCTGATAGTGAAATACGACAAACACGATCATCAACAAGGGGAAACGGGAAAACACAGCTTGACAAGATTTACTCAAACTGCTTTTTCAGTTACAGAAACACAATAGTGAATTGATCTTCCTACAGATATTAGAGTAATGTTTAAAAAGGTCATGTTGTCTCAGCAGGTATCTCTCCATCCTCTCCTCACCACTCTGCAGCCCGTCTGTGAGCGTCATCCAGTGAGCTACGCCCGTGGATGATTGTGGAGGTTTTCAATTCAAAACCCAGATACACAGATTGCAGTTAGTTTCTAACATCTTCAACATTTATGTTGTGCTATTTAAACAAATTATCCATCAACAAGGAAATGAAAGTCCCTCGTCTACAAGAAAAAAATGTTTGATTCACAATCTAATATTGTAAAACTGTCACCATTCAAAATCTATACAGTTAATTTCTCACCTCAAAAATTTTCAGAAGTGAATTAAATAATGACAAAGCTATGACAAATATAAAAAATGAGCCAGTTTGGCTACTGTTGTGGGTGCAACTGTTGCCTGTAGTGCTCCAGCGCATTGCATTGCCTGATACAGTCGGCGAGGTAGACTGATCTGATGCATACAGGATATTGTTACCAAATCAATGCCAACTGGGAATTTTTGACATACTGCAAATTTTGCTTTTGTTGATATACTACATACTACATACTACAATTTGGCCAAATCACTATGTACTAATAGTATAATATGCAGTTTTGAAAACAGCGTAGATGTTGACATGAGCCCTTTCTGCACCTTTAAAGCAATGACATTGTTTATATAGAAAGAACATGAACTGTATGACATGTTAAAGCTCTGACATGGAAAATCTTAGTTTCACAAGCAAGACATGAGCTAAAGCTGGACACATCTGGGCAGAAATATGCTGCTTGAGTCCAGTCCGTTAAATCAATCCTCTTCTAAAAAGGGATGAACTTCTGCATAAAATCAGATGTTGGATAACAAAACAAAGTTCTTTATCGAGATACTAGGTCATAAAACTCCCATTTTAACAACAGCAGAAATTAATTAAAATGTGCAAATGTGACTTTTTAACAAAGTAACCTCCTGTGAAACCACAAAAAATACATATAAGTTGTATTATCCTCCACTTCACTACTCTCTAGTACTCACAGTTCAGCTTCAGTGGGTCTCCTCAAATGTTCATACAAACCACTCCTGTCTGCTCTAGCTCCAGTCTCTTCCTTTATATAGACCAGCTCCTCATTCCTCTACGCACACACACACCCACACAACCCCCCCCCCCCACACACACACACACACACACACACACACACACACACACACACACACACACACACACACACACACACACACACACACACACACGTCCTGGCTGATAGTGCTAGACTGGTAGGACTAGACTGGTTTGACTCACTAGTTTTATTACACAGCTTTGATGAATACTTGCAGCATTATTTCTTTATAGCAGACCGTTACTATGTATAACAGACTGTTTCTATGGGAGCAGTTCTGATGTCGGACTCTAGCGGACCGTTTTTGTGTCAAATTATTGATTCCTTCAGTAAGTATCTATGTAATAAGCAGCATAATGGAGCTTGTTAGCTGAGGCGGTACCTGCAGTCCAATCAGGTTGAACAGGTAGTCCAGCTCCTCCAGGATGGCACATCCATACGTGCGGTTGCAAGAAGGTTTGCTGTGTCTTCCAGCACACTCTCAAGAGCATGGAGGAGATACCAGGAGACCGGCCGTTACATCAGGAGGGCTGGACAGGGCCATAGATGGGCATCAACCCAGCAGCAGGACTGGTATCAGTTTCTTTGTGCAAGAAGGAACAGAAAGGAGCACTGCCAGAGCCCTACAAAATGACTTCCAGCAGGCGACTGGTGTGCATGTTTCTGACCAAACTGTCAGAAACAGACTCGATGAGGGTGGCATGAGGGTCTGACGTCCTCTAGTGGGACCTGTGTTCACAACCCAGCACCGTGCAGATTGATTGGCATTCATCACAGAACACCAGAATTGGCAGGTCCACCATTGGCAGTCCATTCTCTTCACACAGAGCACATGGGATAAGCCTGAACGAGTCTGGACACGCCGTGGTGAACGTTATGCTGCCTGTACCATCACCCAGCACGACCGGTTTGGAGGTGGGTCAGTGATAATCTGGGGAGGCATATCCTTGAAGGGTTGCAGCAGTACCCAGACTGCTCTTAGGTACCAGGATGAAATCCTCAGAGAGATTGTCAGACCTCATGCTGGTGCAATGGGCCCTGGGTTCCTCCTGGTGCAGGACAATGCCTGAATTCATTTAAGATTTTCTCCAAAGATAACTAACTTACTGAGCCTTGTGCAGAAGGTGGGAAAATATTTGAAATGGTCAAATCTGCCTTAATGTTGTAAATTAATTTGTTTGGCATTGTTGGTTGTGGCAACGGTATTTCAGATTTTAATAGATTTCCACCAGGCTCTAGCCTCCAAGTACAACATGGTTACTGGCTTTAAGGCTGTGTTTGAAACTAGTTTGAACAGTATTTTGGCATGCTCAAAATATCGCTTCCTGTGAAATGTCACACTTATTTAACCATAAATATATAAATTGGTGGATGTACATGTTATGAATTACTTTGCAGTGACCGTTTCAAGGGTCAGTGTCAAATAATAACACACCACTATCAGTTCCAGGTTGACAAGAACCTTTTCCATGCCAAGGCTCACCAAACAGCTTTAGCTTATGGCCGGGGGCCCGTTTTTGCAAGCTGTTTTTAAAAACCCTTTGACCATACTACGGCTAATGTTAAAAAAAGGAGAATCAATAAAATAAAATATAACTTCTGAATTTATTTCCTTACTTTTATTACTGCAATACTAATTGGATTTGCTTTTATATTAGATGCAATATTTGTTTTCCATTAAAAACATTTTTGTCAGTTTAGTTGTGTGTTTGTCTCTGCTTGTCAGATCTTTTCCCTTTCAAAAACATGTCCATTTTTGTGACTTAGAACTAACGAACTCGATACTAGTAACTGAACTAGCTTGTCAAATTTCAGGAGCAGCATCATGGTGGTGCAAAATATTAAAGGTCAACACTGATGATGTGATGAATGATGTTTTAGAAAGCCAGGCATGGCAGATTCCAATCATTATTATTATTATTATGAATAATTATTTTGATAATATTAAATGGGTTATTTATTTAAGGTGTTGATGGACTGGACTCACATTCCAAAGAACTGAACCAAGTACCAAGAAAACCATTTGGCAGTAGCCTCGTTTACAAGCGCCAAATTTCTCCAATCCGATCTGAATCTTGGTTGATCGAAAATTCCAAACCCACTGTTTACATGGACACTAAATAAAATGATCCGATCATGACATGCGTACATGCACCAATCTAATCAAAATAAATCCTTTGGGCATGCGCAGAGTTGTCTAATTTTCCGGAAACAGAAGAAGAAGCTGTACTTCCGCCTGTGTTGTAAACAAATGCTGTGTTGTCTGTCGCGTCACGCTGACGTAGCACACATGCACCGTGGAGATAATTGTACCCCAACCAGGAAGACGTGATCCAAATGGGTGTGTACATGGACGCCGATCGGAACAACGATCGGCATAAACCACCTCTCATTCAGAATGAAATTTCTTTCCAAATGGGCCGTATCGGATCAGAATCTTCCGACTGACGCGTTTACATGAAGCATTTTTAATCTGATTGTGCCTTTATTCTGAACATTTGTGTCCGTGTAAATGCAGCAACTTTCAGGTATGTTGATCCTGTACACTGCAATTTGTAGACACATAAAACATAGAGAAAGAGAAAATCAGGGGTATGAAATAGCTAGGACATGGAGAGACCTGCATAGAGAGTTGTAAACAAATACAACTCTTTATGCAGGCCCATCTGACTTAAAGTGACACCTGTGGTAAGACAGGTGAAATCCGGGTGAATCTTGGATCTTTGGAATTCAACATAGTGCAGGTGAGGACATTGAACTGACCTGATCCAAGAACAGCATTGACTCATGTGGTGCTGAAGCACAGAGAGCTGATGTTGCCCTCTGTCTTCACGACAAAAGCAAGCGAAGCCCTCCAAGCATGACTCCAGCAGAACGCAGACGCTCCAGCTTACTCTGCTAAACTAATGTAACCGCATGGTAATCTGGGTGTTTAATAAGTGTTTTTGGTTTAATATTTTTAAGTTGAATATTCTTTGTTATTTCATTATGAATGTGACACCGTGAATGTGAGCCGATCCCAGCTGGCATAGGGCGAAGGCGGGGTTCACCCTGGACAGGTCGCCAGTCCATCGCAGGACTGGGCACACAGAGACAGACAACATATAGACAGACAACCATTCACACTCACATCCACACCTACGGGCAATTTAGAGTCATCAATTAACCTAAACAGCATGTCTTTGGATGGTGGGAGGAAGCCGGAGTACCCAGAGAAAACACACGCTTACACGGGGAGAACATGCAAACTCCACACAGAAGAGTCCCAAGCCCGGATTCGAACCTGCGACCCTCTTGCTGTGAGGCGACAGCGCTAACCACTGCACCACCGTGCAGCCCAGCGATGATACCCGTCGTATAATAAAGGTTCATCTTATCTTAAAGCAGTACAGACATCGAGTCCACCCCTACAGGTTATCCTGACAAAGATCAAAGGTCACAGTGGGTCAGCCACAGTCTGAGGGCATTTTTTTATTTTACCTGCTGCAGTCATGTAACAGAAAATTTAGGATATTAACCAGGAATGTAGGATAATGATGTCAAACAAAGCTGTGGTGGTAAGATTACAAATTGCATTGGATGGCGAGCACGTCTGCTCTGAAAACTGGTCAGGAATCCCCTTATCGTCCATCTACCAAGGTCACTAGGTCACCACAGACCGCTTTATACTGTGAAGTCAAGGTTCAAAAATATCATCTCACTACAATGAAATGGCTACGATGGGGACTAACATCATCACACATGAATATAATTGAGCTCACTGGATTCACGAGAGTCTCAGCTTCCCAGTCAAATCCATTAAATGCAATTCCAAGACTGCTTCGGGAACCCAATATGCAGAAACCGTTCTACTGTTATACTGTTTGCCTTATAGTTTGCATTTAGACTAACGTGTACGTTAATTAAGTAAAATGCCTGATTCAAAGAAATGTAAACAGGAGGACTCGTTTCACATTAATTCAATGAGGCATTCCTCAGACGAAGATGGAGATGTGGAAGGGTCTGGGTGTTACAAAGGACACTGAATCGGAGGTCAGCAGCTGAGCCACAAGGCAAAGCTCTTGATTTTACCGCCCCATCTATGTTCTTAAGGTAGTGGCCAAAAGAATGAGCTTGTGGGTACAAGCGACAGAAAACAAAAAACGTTTCCTTCAGAGGTAGCTGGGCTCAGCCTTAGAGAAGGGGAAGGATTTAACACCACAGGGTTAACATTGTGAAACAACTTTTCGGTTGTGATTTAGTTAATGTGAAATGGTCATGGTTATGTTTAGGCAACAAAATTACTTATTTTAGGTTTAAGAAATTGTTGGAATTGGCTTGAAATAAGTATGTAAATATGTAACATGAGCACAGAAAACATCACTAATGTAGCGAGGTTAGAAATGTCATTTAAACTGATTAAATAAAAGTATTTCAATTAAAAGGCCGACAACGCCACCTCGGTTTAAGAGGCTAGGACTATTTTAAAACACAGGTTCTTTATTAAAATCAGGGGTGCGCAGAGCTAAAAACCACAAATTCAGTTAAAAGATTTCACAAGGTTTATTATTAAAAAAAAATGTCTAAATCCAGCCCAAAGTCCTGCCGGTCCCAAACAGTCTGTCGTACTGGCCACATTCTCCAACCAGGCCGACGTGACAGACCCCAAAACCTGGAGGTGTAGAGGAGGCGGGCAGTCCTCTTCTTGTTGGGACGCACATAGAGGGGACAGGGATCGGCAGAGATAAACAGTCTGGCTAAAATAGTCCCAAAGATAAAAGTAAAGTCCCTAGGGTCTAGAAATCTGCTTAAAATACTGATTAACATTTTGTTAAAATAGGCACAGTGGGTACTTAGCTGCAACTTAGCTGCAACTCCGGCCGGTGGTGGAAGTCTCCACATTCGCCTGCGGTCCACTCTCCAGCTCCGCGGGTCCCACGGTCCAACTCTGGATCTCCACTTCACAGGAGCGCAGCAACCTGTGTCCGTCCTTGTTTCTGCCTCCGCGTCCGTCGTTTCTGCTGCCGTGACAGTCCTGCTCTCTGCCCCCCCGCGTCCTCTAGCTGTTACACCGCTCCTTAAAACGCCAAATCCCGCGCCGGTGCTCGCCACCACCTGGAGCTTGGAGCGCTGATTACAGCCGGGCCGAGTCTGTGTGCACTTGAGGGTCAGTGGGGAAAAAGAACAACTACATGCTGATCAACCTAAATGAATTGAATTAATCAGAACACTGCAAAATAAACAAACTAAGACAGCATACAGTAACCCACAAACATAACTCGATGTATGTTTCCATCCCGGTCTCTGTCTGGCGCAGCAGCTTTGTGCCATTTCTTCAGACCCCCCTCCTCTGAACTGGATGGGTCAATCGATTCTAATGATTCTGGACCTAAAGTCTTTCTTTTTGTTTGCATACTACATACTACATACTACATTTTGGAGCTCATTTCTGTGCTCACACAGAAGAGAGCTTCAGATCTATATTCAGTCTAGCTGTCTGATGCCCTTTCATGGCAGGATGTACACCTCCTGCAGTGATACTATTGTCTAAACACCATCCACATATTGTTCGTCCTATAAAACTTAAAGGAGAACCCACAGGCTGCGGCCGCTGCAGATGGTAGGTGGAGTAGCCTCCAGGGAGTCTGCTGTACTGCTGCTCCCATCTCAGGTCTCTGAATGCCTCCTCCAGGTCCAAATGTCCATTCATTCCCCACTGCCACTGGAAACATTTATTTCAATTGAACCATTTGTATAAATTCTGAATGGTCTGACAGTGAATTAAACGTAAAAGTTTATACAGTTGAACGGTTGAGCCATCCATCACATCTCATAAACTAATTGTCTTGAGAGTCAATCTGTATTAGTATTTGTATTAGTAAGGCTGCAGCTGTGTCACCCCTACTGTGACAAACAATTAAAATATAAAAGCAAATATAAATGCAACTAACTTGAACAGTTTGGGCTAAAATACATTATTGCATTCAGTTTGTTGATAGAAGACAACACTGGGGCTGGTTAGTTTGTTGGCGCCACTGTGTGACCGATTAACAACATTGCATTGCTGTGTGACAGTTGTTAGTAATGCACATCCTCTGATGATGAATAGGGGAGACCAGGTTTGGTTGTTTCAACACCTAGAACGCCTTGAATTTGTGTTAGAGCTCTCAAATTTTGACAACAAGCACCTTTATTTGTCTACCAAAATATCACTTTTTCCAACTTCAACTACAGAACAGAATTAAATGATGTCAAATCCAGTGATTGCCAAAAGCAGGTAAATCTGTATTTATTGTTTTTGGAATATGACATAAATTAAGGGACCTAACTGGTTGAATGTGATGGACAAAGATACAGTAAAGGAAAAGTGTTGTGCTGCTCATCTTAGATGTGAACTGGAATAGTGTATGACCAGTGAATCTATGGCCCTCTCTGTTATTGTGGGAGGTCTATTCAAAGACAAAGTATCAGGAAAAAATATTGTTCCTAGATAAGGAAACCATGAGGACACAACATTGGTTCAATCCCACTATGATTACATCAACTTAATCTGGTACAGTGGGACAACTAAAACAACAAGATATGTTTCAAAAAGCTCAGAACAAACTAATGAGGGTTCCTACTCATTTTCATTTTGTCATTATTATGGATCAATTCATTTTGGATGTGAACATGATCAGAGTGTGGCGAATGACTGTAACAGACACCAAACTTCACTCCAATCTGAAATATATTCACAAGCACTTGATGATATGGCAACACAACACAGACACAGGAGCACTGTTTATACATCAAACAAAGAGGTGTCACTGGTGATATTAAGGACATTTTGAGTGTGAGTCTCATTTTACAGCCTTTAAAGAGGACATATTATAATCACTTGTATTTTGTGTTTCTGCAAGATCATTTACATTTATATGCTTTAAAGTAAAACTTTTCACCCTTTTCTGAAACACTCTGATTTAGCTTTTTTTAGGGCTGTCAATCAATCCGCTAAGTGGTATATTGTGCAAACGTGTTACTTGGTGACATCACCATGTTACGGACTTCAAGCAAGGTGCACAGGAGCAGTGTTTCTGTGGGGAAAGTAACTCCCTTTGGTGTGAACTTTGCAGACCTTTTACATGCTCAATGTTAAGTGCGAGTCTCATTTTACAGACTTTAAAGAGAACGTATTATAATCACTTGTATTTTATTTTTATAATCGTAATAATAATCATGTTTAATACTTTAAAGTAAAAAAAAACAAAACACTTTATATTTCTCATACCCGCTGTGCTGCAGTTTTTCTTTTCGCTGTCTGCATCACTCCTTTGCAAACCATTTAAACAAACTACAGCATATAATACACTACAGGAAAGGGAGAAAGCACAAAAGAATGGTCCTTTTTAAGAGGAGGCCTTGTTGGCTCGCTGGGAGGCCAGACTTCGACAGTGCAGGAAGACTGAGAGGGGATGAAGGAAGGCGAGGAGGGTGAGCAGAGTCAGACCGATGTTCACCTGTAGACATGTGAAGGGAGAGAGAGGAGGAGGCAGTGAGAGGAGAGCTCATAGATGGTGATTAAGGGATGAAAACGACCAGAGTAAGATTTATAGTTGTTTCAGTTATATGTTGTGTACTTACATATAAAGGATCTCCATCCAGAGGTCCGTTCACTAGGAGAAATAAGGGATATTGCAGCAGAGAAAACACTGCAGACAGAGCCAGGATCAGACCAAGCAGCGTCCCAAAGTGGCATGATGGGAAACTATACACATACACACACACACACACACACACACACACACACACACACACACACTAGGTGAGGGCTACAATTAATTTAGGCTACTTGTACATTAGTAATTTGCACGTGATCTCTTTACCTAAGCACTTTATACATTCAACATTCTGACATTTTTTGCACCGTCTTCATTTGATGTGATCTTTCTTTTTGTACTTGTAATCATAACACAGCTTGACAATGCTGACACAGAAACAGAACAGAACAGAACAACTAACACACAACGTCACACTAACACACTTATCCATGTCTCCCAAATAACCAGACTGTGTAACTCAGTTAACAAAACAAGATGCTCCTCACCCTGGTGTCGCTCATCAAGCTGATGATGAACAGATCCTGTAACAGATGTTTCAAACTCAAGGCCAAATTAGGCCCGCCACCTCATTTTATGTGGCAAGGGCTTGCAAAGAATATGTTATTATAATATGTTATTATAATATGTAATCATACAGTTCTGTGCTGCTTTAGAGAAGAAGGGTGAAGAAGTTTTCAGACCCCTCTAGTGACTATTTTTCAAAAAAGAGACTTGCAACAAATCTAGTGACTTTTTCTGGTGTTATTGGAGGCTTTTGGAGACTTTTATGCAAAAGCACGTAGATGCTGCCATGGACCCCTCCCCCACCCTAGAGCACTCACAAATGGCCCAGTCCTAGTCGTGCAGCAGTCCCTCCTAACTGCAGTCTGAGCAGGAGATGTTCACCCCTCTACGTCAAGACTGAATGAATCCTGCATGCACAAAGCCACCACTGGCTGATGTAAATGCAAAGATTTTGTGCTCAAACCCTGAATTAAAAAAAAAAAAAAACCTCAGTAACTCCGCCAAAGTGTCTCTTTTGGGTCACTTTTGCTGGTCTCAAGCCCAGATAAAGGAGGAGGGTTGAAATTGAAATTGGTTAAAAAAAACGAGAACTGACAGAAGAAAGTTCATTTGGAGTTATAATCATATTGAGGGTGTTTTTTTACTAATTTTTTTTTGTCTTCAGAACTAGTTATTAAATAAAACTAATAATAATAAAATGCAGAGGCAATTTTATATGATCAAGAATAGATGTATAGTGCTGATGTAATATAGTGAAGTGCACACTCTCCTACACACACTCGCACTGTTGTGGTTGTTACACTCAAGAGGTGAGTTATAGTTTGGAAGAAAGCTTCACACCACTCTTCCAACTTTCCCGACAACTCACCACTCCACAGCAGACACAAGACTACACGATGTTGATCAGCGTGCCAAGCAGCGCATGAAAGAGAATGCTGACTGCCACAAAAGAGCACAACCTTCAATCGTCAAACCAGGAGACATTGTACTCTGCTGTCAGCTCATCAAAGGCAAGCTCATGAGTCCTTACAAGGCCAAGCCCGATGCCATCGTGAGGATCAGAGGAGCAATGGTGACAGCAGCTCGCTCTAGACAGGAGATAATGAGAAACTCCTCGCATCTCAAACTACTCCCATCTTTAGTTCAAGTTGAACCTGATGAGGAGGATGATTATTTTACAGTATTACTAATAAACAGAGTCTTTATTTATTTGAAATAAGGGAGGTATGTAATATAGTGAAGTTGTGGTTGTTACACTCAAAAAAAATGTCATGCCGAGTAACACGAGTACGTGCAACGTGTACAAGGACGAGATGCACTGTTTTGAGTCTCTTTCATTGAGCCTGATCACTACTGAAGGTAAAACACTATAGATGTGCCCCGGGATGAAATTGAGTTTGACACCCCAGCTGTAATATAAAGAAGAGAAAGCAAATAGGGCACAGGGACACCTAGTGGGTTGAAGGGCTGGGTGTTTCCTGCTTGTCTTTTTGATCCCTGCAAGCTTAGGTCATGGTTCTGCCCAGTCCTCCTCCACCTACTTAGGTTATGAAGAGGAAGTTGGGCTGCAACGACTAACCTCTGGCTGGTCAGGATCAGTGTGATTTGTTCGATGTTATGTCGTGGCAGAGCATGCAGTTAGTCAGTTAACAAAAGGTTAAATTATTGTAACCCTACTTCTATAAGCAAGCAGATTCCTCTACCAAGGGAGCCCTGTTGCTCCAGTGCTGCTCGCTGAAGTAGGTGTAGGATAGCAGACAGTGCTGTGTGCTACTGTATATACTGTGTAGTTCACACGTATTCGGGTAAGCCCATCTTGATAGGCTGGCAATTTCTGCAATTATGCAACTTTTCAGTGGCCGAATCCATGCTTGTGACTGGAGGAAAGTATCAGAAAAGGCCCCGCCTCTGCTTATAGAACTGGGTTTACAAAATCGTCACCTTTGTTCTCTATGTGAACTGTGTATTTATAAAAATGTGTTGATATATACTGCCCACCTCAGGAAGTAGTCCACAAAGATGTGTGTGATGAATGTATTTGTGTTTGTGTGTTTGATACTCACGCCACACTAATGAAGGCTGAATTGCCGCCAAAAAGGAAGGAGAAATTGAACACCTGGACCACAAAGGTGAAGTATTGGAGAGGCAGGCTTGGGATGGTGGTACAAACTGAGAACAACACAGACTGCAGCACCGTCAGGAAGAGAGAAAGCACCAAGGCCCGCAGGTCTGCTTCCTGTTCACTCTCTCCTATAAACACACATGAAAACACACAACTGTTACTCCAAAAATAAAACAATATGACACAAATTATGATGAAAGAAACAAATCCATGGTTAGATGATGACTCCATGGGTCCCTGGGTAATGAATGTACATTTATTTTTCGTAAAATCAAAATCCAAAAAATGTATCAATTGTTAATAAACCCTTTATCAATGCTAAACTGTATACAGTATGTCAGTAACAAGCATCAGTAAGGACGACATTTGTGGCAAGCTTGGTTGTGGTTTATTTTTCTCCAGCTGGAAACTGAATTCCTTGTTGATACATTCATCATGAGTTTTCCCACTTTAAAAAAAAACATCAGGTCTGCAGCAATTAAGACATGTTAAATCCTTCCTAAAGGGTTCTTCAGCTACAATAGTCAGTCACCAGATCAGATGTTCTAAGTACTAATAACTTATTTGTCATGCTCGTCAGATCTTAGGTCATGTTTTATTTTGTCATTTTCATTCATGTGTTTCCTGTTTTGTTTTGTTAACCAACTCTCCCTCTCGTTTCAGATCACCTCACTTGCTGCCCCCATGTTTCCCTCCTTTTTGCATGACTGACAGCTCTGTCCTCATCACCTCCACCTGTGTCTCATTATCCACTCCCTCACATGTATTTAACAAGCATCCTCCCTCCCTTCCATGCCGAAGGAAGGGAGGGAGTAACAAACATGAACTGTCATGTTTGTTACTTTTTAGAAGCGTACCAGCAATTTCCTTGTGTTAGACTCATATTTTATGAATCTCTGCCTGTTTTTTGACCTCACCCTGCCTAACGACTGGGTCAGGACTGAGCAGAACTCAAGAGCACAACTCAGCGGGTAAAAAATTCAAAACAGTTCAAAATCTTTACTCAGTTAAAAAAAAAAAAAAGGGTTTGGTACATGGGTGGTCAAAAACTCACAGGCAACAGATCCAAATCAACAGGCAGAGTCAGGTCAAAAACAACAGGCAGAGGTTAAAAAAAAAAGCACAAGGATTCAAACAAAATAAATGCTGATATGCTTCTCACAAGAGGAGACACATTAAATACAGGTGAGGGAGTGGATAACAAGACACAGGTGTACCCAATCAGGGGGCGGGGCTGACAATCTGACACAGGTGGAGGTGATGAAAAGTAGGTCAGGGGCTGTCATTCATACAAAAGGAGGGAAACACACGAGGGCAGGAAATGAAGTGATCTGAAACCAGAGGGAGCTGGTGCACCAAAATAAAACAGGACACAGACAATAAATGAAATGACAAAACAAAACATGACCTAGGAAGTGACGGGCGTGACACTGCCCGCTATTTTAGATTTGTTTGCCTGTGAGTATTGATTGCCCATGTATCGAACTATTTTGACTTCAATAAAGGATTTTGATTTTTGATAACTCCCTGCTTCCCGAGTCCTGCGTTTGAATCCTGGTTATTCCTGTGTCCAAGTCATAACATTGTTAGTAAATGGTCCAGATGCTCTGCAACCCTTCTGCTTTAGTTAAATGGTTAAATTGGTTATATGGTTGGTTATGCAAGATAATATGAGGCATAGAGATTTTTCACAAGTTATCAAACCAGAGTTGTTCTAAAATGGTTACGAATCCCTCATATAGTAAGCTGTTGGTCCCCAACAAAAATCATTATATTACAGTGGGGTTTTTTTGTTTGTTTTGTTTTGTTTTGTTTTATTAACAATTGATAACATATAACAATACAACTAGAGAAAATAGTTAATTTTCTTTTCAAAACCACATTTTGTTCATTACATTCAACTCTATCAAAGCACAGTAAATCTAACTGAACGTTAAGTAAGTCTTTCAAAACTATACCACGTGTTTTCTATCCAAGAAGAACAATCATAGCACAGCTTTCAAAATAGAAACGGTTGATGGCATTACAAAAACTACATTACCTTTTATGTTTCAGTTCTACCTGTGCACAATATGAAGTCCATGTTTTAGAATTTAGTTTTTTACTGTCAACCACTACTCTGCTACTATACTATACTTTACTATGTCTCTTTATCTTTATAGAGTGTTCAGTACAAATAATAAGCAGTATAAGCTCTATTTGCAATATGAAATGAAAAAAAAAAACAACCTAGATGGCCTTTGGTTACAAATATGTAAAAATAAAATACACAAAAGGCACAGAAGGGTGGGGGAAAAAAATAAAATGCACAGTTCTGTTCTATCTATACAATCATCACTTGGCCATGTTCTCATCTACACCACATTGTATGTCGTCTCTCGCTATACGCTATGCTTTGGATAGAAATACTTAGTATGCCTTATCCACATCTGGCAGTCTATTTTACACAGCATACCGTAAATTAGCTATTGCTCAATATTTCAATGATCTGTTCATTCAAAAATGCCTTCCAGATGTTTCAATATAGCTTTTGAGCTGCTGTTGTTGCAGAGAGAAGGGCTCTATACTAAACTCTAAATGTGTTTAGAGTTTTGAAACTGTAACTACAAACTGGACAAAAGGATGTTGGTAATTATTAAAAACAAAAACAAAAAAATCCCTTCAGTATTAGTGTGTTACCTGCAGCACGAGGTTTGCCCTTGTTTCTGTCCATGATGAGGCCGTTCCAGGGAGCACACAGCACGCTACACAGCTGTGTTAGAGCAAAGGCATTGGTGTACTGGCTCACTGCAGGGACACACAAGCAGACATAAGATGTTAGAGACAAAAGACTCAAGCAGCAGTTCAACAAGTCTGCTAAAGTGAGATAACGAAGGCTACTATAATGTAAAACTAGTTCTCTAAGCAGAGACGGAGCCCTCTACTGGACTCTATGTGTAATACTTTCCTCCAATCACAAGCATGCATTCACCCACTGAATTTTGTATGAACCTTGTCAGCCAATCAGGATGTGCCTACACAAATGCGTGCAGACCCCACAGTGTATTAGGCAGCATCCCTCGCTGTCAGACATCCCAAACCCTCTTCAGCGAGTGGTGTAGGAATGATAAGGGTTCCCTTGGTAGAGGGCTCCACCTGTGCTGACGACTAACCTCTGGCCAGTCAGGATCAGTGTGGTTAGACTGATGTTATGTAGTGGCGGAGTGCGCAGTTATCCACTGTAACTTGTAACACTACTCCCATAAGCAAGCAGAGTCCTCTACCAAGGGAGCCCTGTTGCTCCAGTGCTGCTCGCTGAAGTAGGTGTAGGATAGCAGACAGTGTTGTGTGCTCCCTTATGTACTGTGAAGTCCGCACATATTCAGGCAGGCTGATGTGGTTAGTTTGACACCCCTACTCAAGAGGCTTAAACAGGTTTGCCTTAACTATCAATGGCAGTTTCTGCTGCGGGAAGGAGGGACACATCACTGGCCTGACCTGCTGCAGAAACTTAAGCTTTATGAGAGGGTGGCCAAAGATTGGTCTGTCACCAAACCCCTTGTGGCAGGAAGAAATAGCTGCTGCATACACTTAATTAATGTCATAAGACAGCCCTCTATCGTCAGACACTGTAAAGAGGACAGCATAGACTCAATTGCACAGGACAGGAGATCTAACATCCTTTCCTTGCACCAGTGTTGGAAACCCAACCACTTTGCCTTGTAACCGGCAGTGGTGGAACCCGCTCTTGTGAAGCAACCAAGTTTCGCATGTGCTTCTTGGCATCCAAGCGAGGGCTGGCAAACCACCTCTCCAGGGTCTCCAGGGTTAGTATCCATGTAACTTTATGGACCTAATAAGAAGATTTGCATAAATGTCCATCTTTGCTAAGACAGTCATACATAATGTAGGGTGTGTGTTTACCTAGTGAAGGATCTTCCATTGTCAGCCGCTGCAGCATGGGGTTGAGGGTGCCGATGAAGAAGTTGAGTCTGAGTTGCATCACTGCCAACCAAAGCAGGTGCAACACAAAGAACCTGGACAGCACACACTCACGGAAACTCTTCTCTGAGAGAGACGAGGGGAGACCACAGAGATGGATGAAGACGATGAAGGAACACAGATGAAGATAAATGAGATAAATGATGACTTAATTCTGTTACTGTATATCTTACTATGTACAGTATATATCTACCACAGTTGCACACACAAACCTTGTTTCGCAGGGGTGTCCTCAACTTCCTCTGTCGTCATCTGTGTGTTACCATTCGCTGGTATCTGCTCTAAGCTGAGAGCCTTTGATTTACCACAGGTTATCCTGACAAAGATCAAAGGTCACAGTGGGTCAGCCACAGTCTGAGGGCATTGTGTGAATTATTTCATAATTATTTACTTGACTGTACCTGCTACAGTCACATAACAGGAAATTAAGGATATTTCCAAGGAATACGAGGTGATGGTGTGAAAAGAAACTGTGCTGGTAAGATTAAAAATTGCAGAATTGCATTTTTCAGCGACTAGTTGGCGAGCACGTCTGTTTTGGAAACTGCTCAGATATCCCCTCATTGTGAATATAACTAGGCCAAAGCCATCCATCCTTTGAATGCTCTATGTCTCTAGTTTGTGGTTGTAAATTTTCATGATGCTGTAATTATCCTCGAGGTCACGACAGGTCATTTTATTCAATGAAAAAAAATGGTCTCACTACAATGAAATGTCTATGGGAACTAACATCACCACACATGAATAAAAGCTGAAATCTCTGGTTAGGCTCTAAAGTGACACTAAGGCCCTGTTCAGACTTTAACTTTTAAGGTATTAACATGCATCCTCAGTGATCAGATCAAAAGTGATCACATTGAGAGCAGATCTGTCAGACCACATTCAGAAGTGGTCTACATCCTTTTAGTAGTGTTTATGTGAATATTGTATCCTGTCAGTGTTGTCCATCCATCCATCCATCAATCGTCACCGCTTATCCCGTTGGGGGTCGCGGGGGGGCTGGAGCCGATCCCAGCTGGCATAAGGCGAAGGCAGGGTTCACCTGGACAGGTCGCCAGTCCATCACAGGGCACATAGAGACAGACAACATATAGACAGACAACCATTCACACTCACATCCACACCTATGGGCAATTTAGAGTCATCAATTAACCTAAACAGCATGTCTTTGGACGGTGGGAGGAAGCCGGAGTACCCGGAGAGAACCCACGCTTACACGGGGAGAACATGCAAACTCCACACAGAAGAGCTGCAAGCCCCTGTCAGTGTTGTATTTAATTAAAATATACAGTATCTTGTTTAGAGGCTACATGTCTACAGACTATCAGACCAGGCAAGCAAAGTGCATTATTATATTGTCAGAGATGTGATGTGTTTTGTTTGCTCTGCACAGAGCTGAAACCCGTCTGCAGACCTGTTCTCTCTCATCCCTGGCTCTCCAGAGCTATGTGCCCACTGTTGCCTGGCAAAGGCAGCGGTGCCGGCGGCACCACGGAGGTCCACGTAGGGTATTACCAGTAGCAGTCCTGTTATATTATGTAACAATATCTGCTGTATTAGCCATGTGTTTACGACGTGTTTACTTCCTTATAGCACAGGGAAGTAAGATCCATTCACAAGTGGCTGCTCAAGACGCATGTGGAGACGCATTCTAATCCCAGGTGTGAACAAACAATCTTAAAGCTGTCAACTTGTGATCGGCTCACTAAGGGCACATGTTAATGTAAGGGTTTTCATGTGGTTAAGTTGTCGCGTATATGTGCATGCTTTTGTTTTGTCACTTCCTGTTTTATTTTGTATTCTAACATCCCTTCTCGTTTCAGAGCCCTTCACTTCCCACCCGCATGCCTTCCTGCCTGCACTGTTGAGCACCTCCTCCTGACCTAATTTCCAGCACCATTCACCGGCGTCTGATTGTCATCCTCCTGCCCTGATTGTGTTCACCTGTGTATAGTTATTCACTCCCCTCACGGGTATTTAATGTGTGCTCCCCATTCCTCCCGTGCCAGTTTGTCTAGTGAGAAGCTTACCAGCGTTATTTCCTCGTGCTAGATTCCCCATGCTTTTGATAACTCTGCTCGTTTTTGATATTGCCCTCAGCCTGCCGTTTTTGTACCTCAGCCTGATATTCTGATCTACCGTGTACCGACCAACCTTTGTTATTAAAAACGCTGATTTTTGACCATCCCTACCTGAGTCTGCTTTTGAGTCTGCCTGTCCGTACTGAACCCTGACAGTTAATACCAGGTCTGAACAGGGACTAATGGTAAAAGAGGGACAGAAGGTCTAATTTACAACTGAAAGGACTCACCATGAGACAGTCCTATTCCAGCAGTCATGAACTGCGCAAACACACATAATATCATGAATAAATGGACTGATATTTTGCATTTAAGTAATATGTAATATATATGTTAATGAAGTAAAATGCTTGATTAAAGAAAATGAAAACGACAGGACGACTCCTCTCAGATTAATTCAATGTGGCATGTAGGAAGGGGAAAACGTTGAGCCAACCATTTTCCCCTCCCTGGATTCTTCAGAAGAAGATAAGGAAGGGTCTGGTTGCTCCAATGGACATAAAGACAGAGGAGTGAGTCGGTTGTCGCCCTTTAGTTTCTGTGCATACATGTACACACATACACATAAGAATTCTCCAACTTAAGGTAAACTCAATTGTACGTGTATAAGAATGACCAGATGTTCTCCTGCGTACCACACCATGAGTAGCCTCCCTCTTTTTACATTACATTAATTGCTCTTCTCCTCCTGCCCTGAGCATCTCTTGTTATCTTATGTCATTAGCTCTGAATGTAGCAAATACAGATGGACATTGCTGTTAGTGCAGACTACATGGCATGAAATAACACGCCATAAAAAGCAGCAAAAAGCGCTGTTGTGATAGCATGCAAAATGATTCAATGAATTATCGCGTCATTCATACTCCACTGGGTTAGGCCCTGAAGTACATATGAAACACTGATGTGTGTGTGGTTTCTTGAGGGTTTGTACCCGTATGTGTAGTTATCAGGCAGCAGGTAGGGGATGTGGCCTCTGGGCAGCAGGAAGAAAGTCCCGAGTAGGAGGATGACGCAGCAAGCAGACAGGAAGAGGAAGGAGGAGAGGAGGGAGATGCCAGCCTCCTGCAACACCTGCGAGATATCAAGATCATCATTAGAACATGAGATGTTTAGATAAATCCTGTATATTTCATTCATGAGAGCAGTGTATAAATGCTTCTCACCTTAATGAAAAGGAAGACTGCTGAGGAAGACCCATAGGCTCCAGTGTAGAGAGTGATGATGGTGGCGCGACGTGAGCCGAACAGGTTTCCTACCTTTAGGAGAGAAATTTGAATTAATTAAAATACATGAATGTTGCATTTTAGTGCCTACATGCATGAGGGGCTTTCTTCTGTGTCTGCCCTACTGTCATTCAATGTAAAATTAGTTATTGCCAATTTGGTCTGGTTGTCTCAATTTTCCACTATAATGGGTCACAGGATGAGTTAGAGTTTGTGGTTTATTATTATTATTATTATTATTATTATTATTATTATTATTATTATTATTATTATATTATTATTATTATTATTATTAATTTGCCAATTCCAATTCAGTGCAAATACAACCATCCACTGATTGTGGGACATAAAAAAGATTAATGAAGTTAATCAAAAACAATTTGGATTCAATAAATCTTTTTTTTTTTTTTTAAGGTGCAGTCTGCTGTCTTGGATCCAGCATCTTTGGGGGGTTTCTGTTTTTCTGTCTTTTATTTGATGGTGAACTGAATATTTTTGCATTTCAGACTTTCAGACTTCTGGTTAGACACAAAAAAAGCTATTTAAACATGTCAACTTTAACAATTTTCTGACATTTCATAAAGTAATCAACTGAATACCTGAAAATAATTGTCTAATGAAAACATACAATAAACTGTAATTGTTTGAAATGTCAGGTCTTAGTCTTTGTGTTTTGTGTTGCATGCTCCGTGTTTGCACTTCCTGTTTTATTTTGTATTCTAACATTCCCTCTCGTTTCAGACCACTTCACTTCCTGCCCGCATGTTTCTGCCTGCACGTTTGAGCACCTCCTCCTGACCTAGTTTCCAACACCAGTCACCTGAGTCTGATTGTCTTTCCCCGTCCTGATTGTGTCCACCTGTTCCATCGTCAATCACTCCCCTCACTAGTATTTAATGTGCGTCTCCCCTTCCCTCTGTGCCAGTTCGTCTTGCCTACTTCATGTACAAGCGTCCCAGCGTTCCACGTGTTTTTTACTTCTCGTGCCCTGGAAACTCCGCCTGTGTTTTTGACCTCGTCTCTGCCTGCTGATTCGGATTTGTTTGCCTGTACTTTTTGATTCTTTGCCTGTATTAAAGACTCAGATTTTTTGCTACTACCTGATCTCAGTGTGTTGCTATTAAGTCCAAGTCTGCCCATTGCTCCAGATGTAACAGTAGTATTTTAAATCCTAATCCTAATAATTAAGTACCTGAAGGCTGGTCAGATAAAATAAGCTGCCACCCACTGCCAGCAGGGAGAGAGCTGGGAACAGCAAGTTGGCCAAAGCTGATAGGAAAAAAAAAAAGAAACACTTCTTGTCAGTATTTCTTTAGATAATAAGATTCCTGATTATAAGAAGAGAGCAAAAAACAAAGAGATGGAGAAATGTTTTTCACCTTCACTCGAGAAGGCGATCATCAAGGTCCCCGTGGTAAATAGAAATCTGGGGGTGGGAGGTTATCATGTCATTTTATTAGTATGACAAAAGGTTTTACAAAGCAAATACCTGAATGAATTAATGAATGAATAAAAATCAACAAATGCTCAGTAATTAAAGAAAAGAGTGACATTCCATATAGTAAAGTACAGTAAACACACTGAAATGTTGTTTCTTCGAGAGTCACAGCCATGCATGGAGATCATGAGGACAGAAGCCCATCTGTCGTCAGTGATAATGTGTTTGGTTTAGTAAAAACAGCAGTTTAGTTTAGTTTTACATTAAGTTTTTTTGCTGCATCAAAAAACTGTAAGTAAACACAAATAGTAAGTAAGTAATAGCAAGTAAGAATGTACTTTTTGTTTTGGTATGAAAAACAATCAAGTAACCAAGCTTTCATGATTTACTTATTTTTTATTTTATAGGTTATATTACAAGTTCCTTTCAGGTAAGTTTTAAAAGTCTGTGTTATATCTTAGCACACCACTATCTTTGGAGAAATTTGACGTGATTAAAGTAAATGAATACTACATTTAAAGGTGCAATGTGTTAAGACGTAGGGGGCAGCATTTCTCCTCTTCTACTGGGTCCAAACAATCAAACTATTAATTAATAGCAGAACAAGAAAACAAAAAATTCAAATGAACTGCTGAAACTCTGAGAGCTGGGAAAAACAACACAACTGTCTTATAATCCTCACACTCATCATGATATTAGCCATCTGTGTGCTTGTATCACTAACCAAGAGCTGCACTGCCCATGTAAGCTTTGTTAGTTTGTTTATTTCCAAAGTGGCAGAAAGGAGACAATGACCCATACTTTTGTCTTGTCCTCCCAGCGAACAGGACAGATGTTGGTAATCGACAGCTCTAGCAGATGGACACCCAGTCAGTAACAACAGCAGCTTGAATTCAGCGAACTGCTAACTGGGAGTCTGTCTCCTGGAGGTGTTACACACTCTACTACTGGTGAGGAGGCTCCCAACAGCAGGGAGGCCGAGGGGAGCGTTAGAGTCTTTTTCTCACTTCTGCTACTTTCAATTTAATCCAATGAACAAACTATTAAAATGCACATGGACCATGGATGCATCACTGACAAACTCTCAGTGCAACTCTTCTTCTTTGTTCTCTGGACTGAGGGAAGGCTGCCTCAGGTACAAGACAGGACAGGACATGGGTATCATTTTCAATCAATTCATCTTTTACTTTGAAGTGACTAAAGTGTTGTTGAACTCACATCCCAAAGAGCCGAGTCACTGTAGTACCAAACCGGTCAAAGAGGAAACCATTGGGCAGCAACAAGAAATTCAACAAAAACACGGCGATGGTGAAAATTAGAGAGAACTGTTGATCCTGTCCACTGCAATCTGTAGACAGACAAAACAGAGAAAGAGAGAGTCAAGGCTGAGAAATCTGTGTTTAGACATACAGTACGCAACAATTACACTCTATGCAGGCCCATCTGACCTTCCTTCTCTCCTGAACTGACACCTGTGGCTAGACAGGTGAAATCCAGGTGCTTCATATTCAAAGTAGCAGAGCTGAGGATATCAAACTGACCTAAGACCTGTGTTGCTTTGACTGTGGTT
The DNA here is from genome assembly GCA_947000775.1 of Pterois miles. Lineage (NCBI taxonomy): Eukaryota > Metazoa > Chordata > Actinopteri > Perciformes > Scorpaenidae > Pterois > Pterois miles. Next base: position 2,824,370 of record CAMQGK010000277.1, on the reverse strand, counting down.
TTGACGCAGAGAGAGCTGAAGTAGCCCTCTGCCTTCAGGACAAAAACAAGTGAAGCCCATCCAAACACGACTCCAGAGAAACACAGACACTCCACCAGACCGTTCACAAAGGTGAGGCAACGTTGTACCAAGTTGTTGCGAAGACCCGACATGGTCACTCAGACAGACAGATGGTTCCTGTCACTGCACCTGCCAAATAAAGGAAATGAAATACTTCAAGAGAAGAGTAAGGCTGTTTTCCACCTACCACCTACTACATACTACTGACAAATGGTGTATGCAGTATGCAGTATGTACTGTATACTGATACTGTGAAATACGACAAACACGATCATCAACAAGGGGAAACAGGAAAACACAGCTTGACAAGATTTACTCAAACTGCTTTTTCAGTTACAGAAACACAATAGTGAATTGATCTTCCTACAGATATTAGAGTAATGTTTAAAAAGGTCATGTTGTCTCAGCAGGTATCTCTCCATCCTCCCCTCACTACTCTGCAGCCCTTCTGTGAGCGTCATCCAGCGAGCTACGCCCGTGGATGATTGTGGAGGTTTTCAATTCAAAACCCAGATACACAGATTGCAGTTAGTTTCTAACATCTTTAACATTTATGTTGTGCTATTTAAACAAATTATCCATCAACAAGGAAATGAAAGTCCCTCGTCTACAAGAAGAAAATGTTTGATTCACAATCTAATATTGTAAAACTGTCACCATTCAAAATCTATACAGTTAATTTCTCGCCTCAAAAATTTTCATAAGTGAATTAAATAATGACAAAGCTATGACAAATATAAAAAATGAGCCAGTTTGGCTACTGTTGTGGGTGCAACTGTTGCCTGTAGTGCTCCAGCGCATTGCATTGCCTGATACAGTCGGCGAGGTAGACTGATCTGATGCATACAGGATATTGTTACCAAATCAATGCCAACTGGGAATTTTTGACATACTGCAGATTTTGCTTTTGTTGATATACTACATACTTCATACTACAATTTGGCCAAATCACTATATACTAATGTATAATATGCAGTTTTGAAAACAGCGTAGATGTTGACATGAGCCCTTTCTGCACCTTTAAAGCAATGATATTGTTTATATAGAAAGAACATGAACTGTATGACATGTTAAAGCACTGACATGGAAAATCTTAGTTTCACAAGCAAGACATGAGCTAAAGCTGGACACATCTGGGCAGAAATATGGCTGCTTGAGTGCAGTCCGTTAAATCAATCCTCTTCTAAAAAAGGATGAACTTCTGCATAAAATCAGATGTTGGATAACAAAACAAAGTTCTTTATCGAGATACTAGGTCATAAAACTCCCATTTTAACAACAGAAGAAATTAATTAAAATGTGCAAATGTGACTTTTTAACAAAGTAACCTCCTGTGAAACCACAAAAAATACATATAAGTTGTATTATCCTCCACTTCACTGCTCTCTAGTACTCACAGTTCAGCTTCAGTGGGTCTCCTCAAATGTTCATACAAACCACTCCTGTCTGCTCTAGCTCCAGTCTCTTCCTTTATATAGACCAGCTCCTCATTCCTCTACGCACACACACACCCACACAAACACACACACACACACACACACACCTACACCTACATACACATACACACACACATACATACACACACACACACACATACATACACACACACACGTGTCCTGGCTGATAGTGCTGACCAGACTGGTTTGGCCAATGATTATTTGACTGGCACAAGAAACTGGGTCATAACTGGGTCTATATGTACAAAGCATCCTTGATCAGCATCATCACTGCTTGACAGACAGTCAGAAAATACAGTGATTGCAGTAACTCACTAGTTTTATTACACAGCTTTGTTGAATACTCGCAGCATTATTTCTTTATAGCAGACCGTTACTATGTATAACAGACTGTTGCTATGGGTGCAATTCTGATGTCGGACTCTAGCGGACCGTTTTTCTGTCATATTGTTGATTTCTTCAATCAGTAGCTGTGTAATAAGCAGCATAATGTACTAGCAGGTCACTGACGTGAAATAAACCCCTTCAGGGTGACACAAGACCTCTCCGCTTCCTGTCTGGGTTTATTTTATGACAATGACCGGCTTGCTGTACATTATTCCTTGCATATAAAATGCAGGTAAAAATACACTGCTCAAAAAAATTTAAGGAACACCTCATCATCACAGTATAACACCAAGTTGGTTAAACTTCAGGGACATCAGTCTGTCCATTTAGGAAGCACATGTGATTGGAAATCACTTTCACCTGCTTTGGTGCAAATGAAAGTGACAAGAGGTGTAATGGAGAGGCAGCAGCAAGACAACCTCCAAAAGGTAATGGTTTTACATGTGGTGGCGAAAGACAGTTGCTCTCTCCTCATCCTTCGTGACTGATTCTTCTCTAGTTTTGTCTTCTGCCATTATCCTCATCACTACTTGTAACATGAGGTGGTACCTGCAGCCCAGTCAGGTTGAACAGGTAGTCCAGCTCCTCCAGGATGGCACATCCATACATGCGGTCACAAGAAGATTTGCTTTGTCTCCCAGCACATGCTCAAGAGCATGGAGGAGATACCAGGAGATCGGCCGTTACACCAGGAGGGCTGGACAGGGCCATAGACGGGCATCAACCCAGCAGCAGGACTGATATCGGTTTCTTTTTACAAGAAGGAACAGAAAGGAGCACTGCCTGAGCCCTACAAAATTACCTCCAGCAGGATGTACATGTTTCTGACCAAACTGTCAGAAACAGACTCCATGAGGGTGGCATGAGGGTCTGACGTCCTCTAGTGGGACCTGTGTTCACAACCCAGCTTGATTGGCATTCACCAGAGAACACCGTTCTCTTCACACTGACCACATGTGACAGGCCTGAACGAGTCTGGACACGCCGTAGTGAACGTTATGCTGCCTGTACCATCACCCAGCATGACCAGCTTGGAGGTGGGTCAGTGATAATCTGGGGAAGCATATCCTTGAAGGGTCGCAGCAGTACCCAGACTGCTGTTAGGTACCAGGATGAAATCCTCAGAGAGATTGTCAGACCTCATGCTGGTGCAGTGGGCCCTGGGTTCCTCCTGGTGCAGGACAATGCCTGGCTTCATTTGGCCAGAGTGTGTTATGGACTGGCCCTCACTTTCCCCTGATCTAAATCCAATTGTGCACCTATGGGATGGAAGTACTGCCACAGACTGTCAAGGACTTCACTGATTCCCTGATCGAGGGCTGGGAGGAGATCCCCCAGGACAGGAGGTCCGTCTTGGTGTTTTCGTTTTATGAAACGGCGACATCTTTCAATCCGGGCAAGGACTATCGTGGCGCAGCTGGCCATCTTCCGCGAACTGCAACCGCTGGACATCGGTGTAAACAGGGCATTCAAAGTTAAGTTGCGAACGGCGTGGGAGTGATGGATGAAAGATGGTGAACACAGTTTTAGTAAGACTGGGAGGCAGCGCTGGGCGAGTTACGCCACAATTTGTAAATGGATTGTGGAGGCTTGGGCTAACGTGTCTTTCGCAAAAGCCGGCATCATTCACGAGGAGCCGCACGGCAACGAGACTGACTCTGACTATGAGAGGAAACCTGGCGTGTTTGATGGAAAACTAGCCCAGCTGTTCATTTCAGATACGGAAGATGAGGACTTTGATGGATTTGTGGATGATAATTGATAAAAAGAATGTGAGTACATTGCTAAATACGTCAATAAAGTACAACCGAACTCAGTTTTGCTCCCGCTGCCTTTTTAAAAACACACACTAGCATGCATGTTTTAAGCTGACGTACGGTATAATTTACCATACCCGTGCCCTATAATCAGGTGCGCCTTATGTATGTGTTAAATACAGTCATGCCACACATAACTGAGACTGCGCCTTTTAACACGGTGCGCCTTATGGTCGCGAAAATACGGTATATATTAATGTTATAATTAATTATAATAACATATCATCCAAAAATGTCACCTGCCAGCAAAAATGACATTTGAGTTAATGGCAACAGTCCCACTTGTTCACAGGTCATAAATAAAAGAAAAATGGTGCTGTTTTTGTATACAGTGTCCTTTAGTCAGACACCTGCCTTCCAGAAACTACAATGGTTGCATACTAAGGTGGTGGATCCCTACAGTGTGAACAAGACTTTCTGAATTCATTTAAGATTTTCTCCAAAGATAACTAATTTACTGAGCCTTGTGCAGAAGGTGGGAAAATATTTGAAATGGTCAAATCCGCCTTCATGTTCTAAATTAATTTGTTTGGCATTGTTGGTTGTGGCTCCAGTTGAACGGTATTTCAGATTTTAATAGATTTCCACCAGGCTCTAGCCTCCAAGTACAACATGGTTACTGGCTTTAAGGCTGTGTTTGAAACTAGGTTGAACAGTATTTTGGCATGCTCAAAATATCGCTTCCTGTGAAATGTCACACTTGTTTAACCATAAATATAGAAATTGGTGGATGTACATGTTATGAATTACTTTGTGGTGACTGTTTCAAGGGTCAGTGTCAAATAATAACACACCACTATCAGTTCCAGGTTGACAAGAACCTTTTCCATGCCAAGGCTCACCAAACAGCTTTTGCAAGATGTCTTTAAAAACCCATTGACAATACTACGGCTAATGTTAAAAAAAAGACAGCAAATAAAATAAAATACAACCTATGAATATCTTTCCTTACTTTTATTAATGCAATACTAATTGGATTTGCTTTTTTATTAGATTCAATATTTCTGTTTTCAATTAAAAGCATTTTTTGTCACCTTGTCAACTAACTAAATACTAGTAACTAAATTAGCTTGCTATTTGCTCTACTGAATAATTATTTTGATGAGATATTACATGGTTTATTTATTTAAGGTGTTGTTGGACTGTGTCAGGTATGTTGATCGTGTATACTGCAATTTGTAGACACATAAAACATAAAGAAAGAGAAAATCAGGGTTATGGAATAACTAGGTCATGGAGAGACCTGCATAGAGAGTTGTAAACAAATACAACTCTTTATGCAGGCCCATCTGACTTAAATTGACACCTGTGGTAAGACAGGTGAAATCCAGGTGAATCTTGGATCTTGAGAATTCAACATAGTGCAGGTGAGGACATTGAACTGACCTGAACCAAGAACGGCATTGACTCATGTGGTGCTGTAGCTCAGAGAGCTGAAGTTGCCCTCCGTCTTCAGGACAAAAGCAAGCGAAGCCCTCCAAGCATGACTCCAGCAGAACGCAGACGCTCCAGCTTACTTTACTAAACTAAGGTGAGCCAGTGTCGCACCTTCAAGCAGTTTGCACAACAGCAACAAACACAATCCCTCACACACTACACACAAACACACAGGTCACTTCGCCTGCCAAATAAAACAAATAAAATGAGAAATGTAACTGATTAATTTAGATAGGACTACATGTTGACTCCAGCCTGTTCTGCTAATTTAAAGCAATGACATTTTCATTTAAAAAGAACATGACGTCATTCATGAGATAATGTCAGTTCATCAGGAGAGACTCGTATTGAATGAATGATAATTTAGTACAAGTGCCAATGTAAAACACTATGTATGTATGTATGTATGCATGTATTTATATATGTATGTGCTGTATAACTACTGATTAGCAAATGACAAACTCTACCGAGTGCTAGAACGGAGCATGTCTTCTTATGTCAGTAGGAGGAGAGCTAGTGAGCCGCTTACAGTAAATAAATGTACTGAATTGTGGTTTGTATTAATTCAATCAAACATTACAGCAGTGGTCACTGCAGACACACCTGCAGAGATCTACACTCTTCTGAGTGAACTTTTCTAGTTAGGGATAGATTTAATGTGGCTGAAATTGAATTTCAGTTTACAGAATGCCCTATCACTGTACCCAAAACCACTGTAGTGAGTGCAGTGATTTTTCTTTTGCTAACCAGTTAGTATTCGTGTAACTTCATGGTTCAACAGTTGTAGTCCCTTTATGCAACATAAGTAAAACAAAAAAAACCAAAACAAAATAAGTGTATTCCTGTATGGATTTGTTGAATTTGTAGGTGGAATGTAAACAGCAGCAACAAAAACACTGGTGAATTCCCTGGGAAGATCCTAACATTAAAACTTCAACATCAGGAAAACATTGTCCAATGTCCAAATTTGACTATGATTGATCCCCAAGCATCATTGATGTAAACACAGAGTCCACTTCCCGGTGTCCCTGCCTCCCTGCAGGACCAGAATCCTGCCCTCTGTCTGCGTGGGACAATCCAGGATGCCACAATGGAGCCAGGTCTCAGTCCATAATGAGCCACCCTAGCTCCTATCGATCAGGGTGATCACACCGAACTTGATGGTGCTTGGTCCCCCCGGTCTGGCTGGGTGGTCGGAAGATGCTGTAAGCAGTTATCATCTTAAACTCCACTGCACATAATCCAGTCACTGTGCTTCCATTGTTTATGAGTGTGTCTCTTTCATACACCATATGTGCTCCAGTAACAAGACAACAAATGAAAACAAAAAATGAATATAGGGTAACTAAGAAGGTTAGCACAAACTTCCATCTTTGCAGTAACATGATGTAGTGTTTGTGTGTGTTTACCCAGTGAAGGCTCTCCTGTCATCAGCCGCTGCAGCGTGGGGTTGAGGGTGACTATGAAGTGTTATTGTCTGAGCACCATCAACGACAACCGAATCAGGTGCAACCAAAAGAGCCTGGACTTCATACACTACCGGAAACTCTTCTCTGAGAGACACAAGGGGAGACCACAGAGATGGATGAAGATGAGGAAAAAACAAAGACGAAGAGAAATAAGCTATATGATCATTTTATTTCATAATACCTTACCATGTATATATCTATGCCACAAACAAAAAGTTAACAAACCTTGTTTCACGGGGACGTCCTTGACTTCCTCCGTTGTCATCTGAGCGTTACTATTTCCTGTTAAGCTCTCTTAGCTCATAGATTTAGCACAGGTTGTCCATAACAGGATATGAAGGATATTTCCATGGATATTAATGTAAAAAAATAAACCTGAGCTTGTAAAATATAAATTAAAAAGTGCTGTTTTTGCAAGAAACTTTAATTCACCAATAGTTTGTTTGCCATTCAATATTTACAACAGAAATTATTCACCATCAACCAGTTGTTTTTTTTTGTGTTTTTTTTTGGATGAGGAGATAAGGTTTAACACTGGTTAAAAAAGTTTTTCTCAGACTTTAAATACACCCAAAACCTGCTGAGTAGGCAGAAAACAGAAATGTAGCATAGCCATATCGCCATTTGGTCTTCCAGATTTGGCTGCAGAAACATTTTTAGCGGCAAAAAATAAGAATAACAACAACAAACTGAATGCTTGTAACCAACTTGAGTAGTTTTTTGGGGATGTGTACCCGTATGTGTAGTCATCAGGCAGCAGGTAGGGGATGTGGTCTCTGGGCAGCAGGAAGAAAGTCCCGAGGAGGTGAATGATGCTGCAGGCAGACAGGAATAGGAAGGAGGGGAGGAGAGAGATGCCAGCCTTGTGTAACAGCTGCAGGACATTAAGATTATCAATACAAGCTGGTAAGAATATATATCATTTATGGGAGCAGTGTATAAATGTTTCTCACCTTGATGACAAGGAAGACTGAAGATATGGAGACTGATGATGGTGGAACGATGTGGCCCAAGCAGGTTTCCTAACATTAGGAGAGAAATTTGAGAAATAATAAAACAGTAAATGTTGCATTTATGTGTCTATGTGTCTGTGGTTTGTTTTTCCCCTTCCTTTTTGCATCTACATTTCTGTCAGTCAGTGTAAAACTAGTACTGTACCACTAACTGGAGGCTGGTCATTAGAAACAAGCTGCCACCCAGTGCTGTGAGGGAGAGAGCTGGGAGCAGCAGGTTGGACAAAGCTGATGGGAAAAGAGACATCCCCAGCTGTCAGAGTCACTGTTACTTCTTGTCAGTATTTCTGTAGACTACAAGGTTTCTGAGAGAACACAAAAAAAAGAGACAAAAACATTTTTCACCTGCAGTCAAGAAGGCTGCCATCAAGGTCCCATGGTGTAAAGAAATCTGGTGGGAAATAGAAATTCCAGTGTTATCATTTATTGGTATGAGGGAGAGACATAAGGTTCAAACAATTTGAGATGAGAAAATTGGTCTTAAAATTCATCAATTAATCAATTAAAAAGCAAGAGATACAATAAAATCCCAGTTAGCATGTTCAAAAACTGGTTCTTCTGCTGCTGTTTGGAAAACTTCAACTTCCTCTTCTCGGTCCATCCTAAACAAAAATCTACCCTATTATGCTTATTAGCAGAATAATATTTGAAATATCATCCTATAATACCCCATTATTATCAGGTTATCACCCCAGTAGTGTTGGTTAGTAAAATCCACCAAAATCAAGTTTTAAAACATTGTTGTTGGATCAAACCATCACATCTAGTCAGCGCACATAATGCAACCAACAAAGTTTTCACTGCACCTTGCACTTGTTCCTCAGTAATCACACTAATGGACAGTCTTCTTTACTAGTCAGTATTTATCACTGTAAGCAGCTGGTGGGCTTTTAGTCCTCTAGCGAGTTACTGTACATTGGTAATATTTTAAATTCATTGAGCTTTTACTATTAAGACACATTGTGTAGTATTTTGGGGGATCTATAACCAACGTTGTGAATATAATATTCATAACTATGCTTTCATGAGTGTCTTATCACTGGAAACTAAGAATCATTGTGTTTTCGTTAGCTTAGAATGAGCCCTTCATATCTGCATAGGGAGCGGGTCCTCTTCACAGAGTCCATCATGTTGCTCCACCATGTTTCTACAGTAGCCCAGAACAGACATATGGAGTACATATTGTACAGTGATACATCTGCATTTGGTGAACAACAGGATACAAAACAAGTTCATACACAAGAATGACCATCGCTGGTCAAGTTGGTCACCTGACTTCAGTCCAACTGAGCACCGAACTGAAGGGAAGAAACCCCTGAAACTAGCATGAAGTGAAGCTGGAGAGGATTTGTAACCAAATTTGAAATATGACGACCTCGAGTTCATCATAATTTGTCTGGGAATATTTTGGTCCCTTAAAATTGGAAGTCTATGTATAATATTCATAATAATATACAATATAATGCATGCAGTGGTGCTATTTTTAGTGCTTTACAAGCTACCCAACTACAAAAAAAAAAAGCTAATGCACAACAACAAGTCTGGGAGATTCACTGTTGCAGCTATGACGCTGTGTGTATTGTGTTACAAAATATTGCCGATGAGACCAAATCATCTACCAGTCGTTCTGTCAGAAGAAAAATTAAATATTCAGATGTTATCTATAGTAATAATTATTATTGAAAACAATGTAAATGCAGTGGTCAAGTTCAAGTTTCGAAACTGTTTTATTAAAGTTCATAATCATTCTCTAAATGTTACTTTAACAGCAGCAAGAAATAGCTTAGCGGGCTTCATTGTCTATATAGGGCCACAGCGGTTCATGATTATTTTCATAAATAGAAACAATGCCCACCCCAGTCACATTGACATTAGGCTTGTGTTGGACCTAGTTATAGATTTCTGCAAGGCGTTTGACACAGTTGAATACAACTTTATATTTCAGGCCTTGGAAAAATGTCCCTTATTTTTGTGTAGTTATCAAAACCATAAGAATGCCAATTGTTCACTTAAACTGTTATGCAGGCACCTCTCCTTGATTTGATTTAAAATGTCGGGTCAGACAGGGCTGCCCTATCTCGCCATACTTGTTTCTGATTTGTGCTTAATTACTCCCTGTTTTCATTAAACTCAGCCCTTTGAAAGGTATCACAATAGTTGCTATCACAGTAACTAATAATAATTAATGTTGGATATGAATATTGAATAATGTTGTGGGATTATTCCTTATTTCATGGGCTATTTTGGGATTTATACGTTATTACATACAGTATATACGTATATATGAACTGACAGAGAACAGTGTCTTAATGTTGGATCCCATCTCTCACAGTAAGAAGCTTTTTAAGCTTTTTGAGAAAAATATGTGGCTGTGTCTAAAAGGTAACCCCCAAGTTGCAAAGACTGCAATACTTTTTGCACATTTTTGCAACTTGGGAGTTACCTTCTAAACATAACCAAAATATGTCTTCAAAGCCTTTGAGACATCTTATATACATGCCGGAGGTTCTTAATCAGTAGATCACCATTTAAGCTTCCATCCTGCACAAAAAAAAAAATGAATCATTATTACTTTGGCTATGTTTGAACAACAGGAAATGTGAGATGCTTCCTCTCAAAAAGTTTTATGTTATAAACATTTTACCAAAATCATGGACAGAGCAAAATGTCCTGATGAAACTACACTTTTCATGATGAATTTGCATGTGCGCTGGATATTGGCGATGTTTTCACGGTGGTCTTAAACTGCTTAGACTGCTTAAAGTTATATTTGCTTGCTTTCTAATCAGAATACATTATTCATCTAAACATTGATGTATCAGAAAGAGATGTGGGGCCGATGTGACATATTTCCCAGTATCAGACTGTTAACACTTGGAAACTGTCACAATATAAATGGATCATGTGCCACTCCCTCTTTCTTTTTGAGGTGTGGATACTTGTTAGACTAATTGCTGAGGTTTGATCCACCTACTGAGAGTCACTCGACAGCAGCTGTCCTTCCTTATCTCATTTAGCTCTGATTGGTCAGTGCTGATCTCTGGCAACACTTACAACCCTCCACATTTGACAGTTTCTCTAGTGTTTGCCTTCAACATGATGACTGCACAGTTTGTTTCTGGGTAAGTAGCAGGCTTGCTCTAAGTTGACTGGTTACTGGGAAACTTGTGGCTGATATTGTCTTGTTTTAAATTGGTACAGGGTTTCACTGTTTGCTCTGCTGATTGTGGACATATGTTGCCTTCCTGTTCAGAAAGGTAAAGTATTATCCACACTCGTAAAACATCTTTTAGTTGATTTGACTTCTGGTTGACTTGTATTCTCTTGTACCCAGGCTATTTTCCCAGCGCTTCTTATGGCAGCAGTTACACAAATGCAGATCCTAATTTCGACTTCTACCGGGAAGTGCCCTCTGGCCAGTTTCCACCTGGAGCTGTTAGGCCTAACAGTGCTCCCTCTAATGGCATCTCCACACCATCCTCTCAGGCTGTGCCACAGCCGGGTCCCAGTGTCCCTCAACCTACTGTTCAAAGAGGACCAGCGCCATCTGTTGGCTCTTCTGGACCTGTGTTCTCTGGGAGCAGTGGCACCGCAGTGAAGCCTAACCCTGCCAGCATTGCACAACCGGGAGCTGCTTTTCAACCTGGCCCACAAGGTAAGAATCGAGTGCTTAATGCTCTGTTCCTACAATTGGTAACTTGGTTTGATTATTGGGCAGTCTAAAGGTCTATGGCCTTCATCACTAGCAAAGTTTGACTAAACAGAAGTTTTTCATGTATGGGTTTTTCTGCTTTTCTGTTCTCAGGCTGGGCTGTTGCACCTCCAACTCTTTTCTCTGGTAGTGAGGAAATGATTGGTACTCGTGCCGTTGTCCCCAGTCAGCCTGAAAGCGTGAGTCCGCCAGGATCAATGTACCAGGCAGGAGAGTTCTCTCATTATGAGAAAAGCTTTGAGCATGGTAACTCTGAGAGGGAGACCGAGGAGCAAGGCTGGCTGCCTCCTCCTCCTCCTCCTCCACCACCACAACCAGTCCCTATGTATAAGTCTGCTGGACAAGGCTTCACCATCCAACCTCCGCCAAACTTCTACATTGGAAGCTGGGCCCCTTACCCTTTTTACGACTTCATGTTCCTGACCGGCCGGTATCCTCCAGGCACAATCACTCACGCCAGCAGCAGCTACGAGCAGGGTAGAGACCACTGGCAAGATGTCCACTATGTAAGAGATTACGATCCTTATAACCCCACTCCTGCACAGCAGATCCAGACCTTCACTGGTGACTTTGTAGCCCCCGAGAGCTTGGAGGATTCTCTGGCTGGTTCTGGACAGGGTGGTGCACAGGGTGGGGCAGAGGCTGTTTCTGGACAGGGTGGGGCAGAGGCCATTTCTGGACAGGGTGGTGCACAGGGTGGGGCAGAGGCTGGTTCTGGACAGGGTGGTGCACAGGCTGTGGCAGAGGCTAGTTCTGGACAGGGTGGTGCACAGGCTGTGGTAGAGGCTGGTTCTGGACAGGGTGGTGCACAGGATGCTGCAGAGGCTGGTTCTGAACAGGGTGGTGCACAGGCTGGGACAGAGGCCAGTTCTAGACAGGGTGGTGCACAGGCTGGGGCAGAGGCCGGTTCTGGACACAGTGGGGCACATGCTGGTCTCCTGCCTCCTTCCTATGGAGGCTTCTGGCTGCCAGTTAACCACCAAGCCGGTGGCCACAACCTGGGAAAGGTATGCTGAAATGTTCTGGCACAATTACTGATGGTGTTCTTGTAACTTAATATTTTGTTCCTGTCTTTCAGGTTGCATACTAAGTCTGGATCCCTCCAGTGTGAACAAAGCAGTCTGAATTCAATAAAGATTTTAAATCTCCACTGGCGACTGACATGTCTTTGTTTCCTAATATCTGACTGATACTTGTTGCAATATGTGCACCACTCCTATACTTTTAAATCCAGACAGTTGTACATAAAATGTGGATCAGAGTGGAAACTAACACATTGCATGTAGAAGTGTGTCCAACAAGAAAAATATTGTACATCTATGGAGAAAAACTGAAGCACTGAATAGCCTTAAGGTGTGTGTGGCCACAGAGACAATTAAAAAATAAATAAATCTTAAAGCACTACTTGAAACCAAAGTTACCGTACCAGCTCTGTACTTTCTGGTAAATGAAGTCTAGGCATGACATAACTGTGTAGCTGATTTGTTTGTACTTGTGGGAAATATGAACAAATACATTTGAGACCTACATTCTTCCAATGGACTTTCCAATGTACTGATCTCTCATTGATTTTGTCTTGTCGCATCACACCAAGGCTTTTATCTGTTCTGTTATCTGTTTTAAAATGATGGAAGTATTTTCCCCTTGTAAGCCAATTTATATCTCGTATAATGGTATAGAAATGACATTTGAATACTACGGGGAAAAACCTCAGGAAAGGAGCAGAAGTATTCAGATCTCAAATAAAAATATAATAAAAATATTGCATTATAAAAAACATTCAAATTGTTCTAAATATTTGCGGAAATTGAAATAAAAGTAAAAGTAGCCTGTTATATTTTGCTATACTTTTACATTTCATATATTGATCATATAACTTTTGTAAAATCTCAAACTGCAAACTGAATAAAAGTCTGAAGTGACATAAAACAAAAGTCACCAAGTACCTCAAGTGTGCACTTAAATTCAATACTTTCTAGCACTGCTGTGGTCTTTATCATTACATTTTATTTTCAAGAATGTTTTAATTTATTGGAGGCGATACTGTCCCTGTCACTAAGGCAATGCAATGTCATTAATGGGTCACACGGTGGCGCCAACAGACTCAACAGCCCAATCTTCTGTTCACATACTGAATTCAGTAATTCATTTTAGCCCAAATTCAATAAATTTGTCACTTTTATTGCTGTTGGAAACTTGGAAAATTGCGAGGTGACACATCTGCAGCCTGTATGCAGGGTCATTTGGATCTGGAGGAAGCATTCAGAGACCAGAGATGTTGGGACGAAACAATATGTGGATGGTGTATAGACAATGGGATCACTGTAGGAGGACATAACATCACATAAGTATACATCCTGCCATGGAAGGACATCACACTAAAAATAGATCTGAAGCTCTCTTCTGTGTGAGCACAACTCTTTACTGATACAGTTGCAGCATGACCAGACACTGCATCACGTAGATATGACGCCATTATCTGCTTCATGAAGTCAGCATGCATGTGTGTTTGTGCATTCATTTTACCCAACCAGGTCCTATTCAAACACTTTTGACCATGCTTTTTGTATCGCTAAGTCTCACCATTATGCAACATGCATCAAGAGCTTGGTCACCGTGTAAATGAACTGTAGCTGACTTGTGTGTATTCTCACTGTTGGTATTCATGGTGAGGTATCTGTGGTCCTTCATGGTAAATCAGTAGTTCCCAACTTTTATTCTTGTGACTTTTTAATACAAAACAGTATCTGTTGTGACCCTCCACACAAGATAAGAGATCATATAAAGGGTCTCTGTAAGAAGGAGAAATTGCTTGTTGGGGTGTTGTTGTAGCTCACCTGGTAGAGTGGGTGCCCCATGTACCAAGGTTGAGTCCTTACTGGGTTTGAATTCAGCCTGGGGCCCCTTGATGCATGTCAACACCTCTCTCTATCGCCCCCTTTCAATGCTCTGTCACTCACAATAAAGGCATAAAAAAGTGCATCGTATCACATTCTTTGGATTTTCCCAGAAAAATGGGTTCATGTTCTTCACATTGAGAGCAGTCTACCAGCCGATAAAGAAAGCCCAGAAAGTCACAGAAGTTTCCATTTTCAAGGTTAGGTTCCAACCCGTTCTCACATTGGCAATAAAAAGCGATTTAAAAAGTTTGTATGTGTAAAAAGTACATAAAGTCCCCTTTAATCTTAATATTTTTCAGAGGTCTGAAGAAGTAAAACTGTGAAGTATTTCATGTTTTTCAATTTTTCTCGTCAGACTAGTGGGGACTAGTCAGACTATAGCGTTCGAACTGATGAAGCCACTTGGATAAGGGGCGAAATGTCTTCAGAGACAAATCTAAGTCCAGTTGCCTTTGATTCAATTTTTGCCAGAATGAATATGACCTGGATGAATGAGAACCTTCACAGATTCATGTATTCCTGAAAACAGAAATCAAAAGAACACATATTTATGTAGTAATTACAATATCAATGTTTTTTATAGACCTCCGATTCTAAAGGGTCCATGGCCTCAGAACCTTAGAGCTGAAATCACGTTGCAGTCATTGTTTCATGTAAAAGCCAATGGACTGTGCGTGTTTAACCCTGTCAGATTGATTTCTACATAATCAGCTTGTGGAGTTTGTATGTCAACGTGGGTTTTCTCCAGGTTCACCAGCTTCCTCCCACAGTCCAAAGACATGCAAGTGAGGTTAATTGTTGACTCTAAATTGCTCGTAGTGAATGTGAACGTGAATGGTTGTCTGTATCTACTGTATGTGTCAGCCCTGTGGTGTAATCTCAGCTGGGATAAGCTCCAGCTCCCTGCCAATGACCTTGTAGCATAAGTGGTTACAGATAACGAATGGACAGTATTAGATAAAATGTTTAGATGTGTGACATGTGACTTTCGTTTTCTCTTTCACCACAAATGTTATTTTTACAAAGAAGAAGTGCGATGGAGAAAGAGAGTCTCGTGGGTTGTCTCTAATTTGTCATTATTTTCTAAAGAAACAATATGAGAAATGATGACATCTGACCATCAGTTGTCCTTGAAGTTGCTGATATTTGCACTTTTTATGTTTGACTTCTGGTTATTTTCTCGCACGCACACGCTAGTGATTTTATACTCACGAGGACCCTTAATGACTTAATACATTCCCTTGTCCCCATGTAACCATCACAGCTGCACGACTAACACATACAATTGATGTATGGTAATATGATCAACTGCAACTTTGTGCCTTGGCACTAAACAATGACATAAACTAGCATGAACATGTGGGTCATGCTTTACTACCTGTTCCCTGTCTTGTAGACTATTCCTGTGTCAAACTCTTGCCTTAAAGGACAACTTTAACATTTTGGGAATTTCATTTGCTTTCTTGCTGAGAGTGAGATGAGAAGATCAATACCACTCTCGTATAGTAAATATGAAGTGATAATCTACAATCCTGTCTTAGAGATGTCAAAAACTGGCCTTCCTATTATCTTCAGCTAAACTCTGATAAATCTGAAGCGATTATCAATAGTCCAGAGTCCTCTAACAAGCACTTCTACTCTCAGTCTTTCTCTTTCCTGCTGCATCAAAACCCAGTGCAGCAATCTATAGGCGTTATCTTTGATAACAAACTTAACTTCAGCCCTCAACAGGTGAAGTCTGTCAATTATTACATTAGATCTTTTTTTTTTTTATCTCATAAGAATCTAGAAACTGTTATCCACGCTTTCATTACATCCTGTTTAGACTACTCTAACTCATTGTATTCCTGTCTCACCCAACATAGGCTCTCCAAACTTCAACTAGTTCAAAATGCTGCAGCAAGACTACTCACAAAATCCAACAGAAGAGTCCACAACACCAGCTTTAACTTTAACATCTCTTCATTGGTTAGCTGTATGTTTTAGAAATACTTTTTTTTCTTTTAAAGCAACATTTTGGGTTTGCTCCTGATTATATCACTAACCTAGTGACCCCTTAAGAGCCTGCAGTGGAGGTCTCCTTGCTATTCAAGGCTAAAAACCAGAGATGATCAATGGTGCCTGCAAATGAAATTTCTGAGTTTGTGTTTACAACATGGTAAGTGGTTAAGTTGGGAGAACACCGCTGCAAAGCAATGACAATATTAACCATACTGTCGGCACACAGGCTAACAATTTGGCAAGCTAGTAAGTGGGTAACATAACACAGTAAATACAATAAAAAATATGACTAAAATTACAATATAGTGTATTAACTTATTATGCACCAGAAAATTAACTTCCATGGCCTCCGCCATTTCTCACATCAACACATCACAACTCCTGAACTATGAGCTTTCAGAAATGTTCCCCTTACAAGGTTGTGAATACCACACGTTCATATGGACCCTTGTTGTGATCACAGTAAATATGACCTCACTGGATGTGTTGTAGTACTTCATACCTTATACCTATAATAATAATAAGTATTATTATTATCATTATTTTTATTCTTATTAATATTGTTATTATTATCAATCTTTCCCTCTTTGCCCTATTACCTGACCCTTCCCACCCACATCCTCACCTGCATCTTATTGTCCAATCAGTCTCATGGCACCGGTTCACTTCCTTTTCTTCTTTATCAGTTTATAGTTGCTATATGGAGTTTTTGTTGCTTGTCCTGTCAGCCTGTTACCTGCCTGCTGGACCTACCTACTTCTGTCTGTTTGCTTGTAAGCTTCTTATCAAATTATTGAACGGTCCCTGTCTGCCTCGACTGTCAGTCCTCCTTCCTTTGGTGCCTGTATACTCCTGTCGCGACACCCGGAGACAGTTACCTTAGCTTAGCATATAGACTGCAAACAGGGGGAAATGGCTAGCCTGGCTTTAAGTACGAAATCTGCCTACCAGCATCTTACTAATTAGAAAGTTATATCTAGGCTACTGACATAAAAACACATAAAAGCCATAGGCCTGATGGAGGTGTATAGGAATTTGTTTTTAATAGTCATAAGATAAGCAGCATTATCCTTTATGCCATAGAGAGTCTGCACTGTGAGAGTCACGTGGCTCAACTTTGACCTTTGCTTATCTTCTTTGGAGTGAGTGTGTCCAAGCTCTTTCTACACACATACACACACACAGATACGCATGTTGGGGGTTGATGGCTTATTGGTTTTAGGAAGTGTGTACCAGCTTGGTTGCATGTGATGTTGTATATTCGTATGTGCGTGTAAAAACGTATCTTGTGATCAGGTGTCAACACTGGTAAAACTTACATTCTGAGGTCTCATGAGTGGTGTTGTAGTCATCATGAGATTTTCAACAGTGATTTCTAGCTCTGCCCTCAGGGAGCAGCAGCGCAACCCCTGACCTGCTGGATCCCACTGAAATAAATTACAGCATGAAAGTGCATGAGCCTTAAACATTGTGCAAAATATCTGAACCTAATCAATAAAAATCATGTTAAAGGCCTAGACACACCCAGCCGATATCAAAGAACCAGCAGTGATGAATTTTGATCATTGAATTGCGTTTGGTCACCTTTGTCTTTGCCATGAAATTGCACTCAAATACACTGCCAAGGCAACAGCTGATGGCTGACTACCATGTCTTGTACGTTCTGTGCCTGTGTGTGGCCTCTGTGACAAGTCGTTGTTGTGATACATCCATGACATAAAGCAGTGTCTGCCAATCATTTTAACACCACTCTCGCTCACCACTTCACTTCCATCCAGAAAATATCCATGTATTAGAATGATCAGATAAGATGAAGATAAAAAATGAGGAGAGCCTTCTGTTTGTGTCCTCTTGATATTTACTTGTTGCCCTGCTTTTCTCACTTCTGTTTCTCTTATTGTGCACTGATTCATTCAAGCTGAACAGTCAGTCAGGGTGATTTCTCACACCTACAAGCAGTACTGCAGATTCAACATGCTGAAATGGATGGAAAAACACAAATACAGGCAGATTAGAGCCGACGGTGTGGGAAACTAGTCCGACAGATGCTCACCAATGGCCCCAAACTGTGCTGCGGCCGACTGTCGGCTTCGTGTGCCAGGGCCTTAACAATAGTTATTATAATTGACATACGGTAGCCACTCCTGTCTCCCCGTTATGTGTCACTGTTTTTTATGTTCTTGGACGGGATGTAACTGAAAGATAAGTTCCCTTGGGATTAATAAAGTTCATCTATCTATCTATCTATCTATCTATCTATCTATCTATCTATTTTAAACATATTTGTTCAGTTTTAATTTGAAAAGATAAAACACTGGAGCAATAAGAACTGAAGATGAAAAATACACTCGCAAATTTAAGAAGTCATATAGAACAAAGATATGGAGACATGACTGTGCAGTCACAATCTGTTATGTTTGGTGATTTAAAGGTTAAAATAGAGTCGATTTTAAACCGTAGACATCTATTTGGCTCTTGGCTCAGCAGCATTCAGCGGTTTTACATAGTAAATTAAACAACGTCACTGAACATGTTCAGACTGTACACACCCTTTCTAACTCATTCTGCAGCTGCACCAAAATCCTGCCCGCTCAGAAATATTAACAAATAATCTCAAATATTATAGGAACTATGTTCAAACAGTGCAACCAATCATATCATGAGTGACAGACATTATTATTCACTGATCCTACGTGCCTTAGCTTTTTTTTTTTAGTCAACTGAAATTACACATTATGTGCAATAATATTGTAGATGAAATGTCAGGGGTGAGGTAGATTGAAGTTCTTGCCGGTACTACTAGCCTACCCAAACCTTCAACACTTGATATTGCTCTCCTCCCATCCCAAGCCTCGTGCATCCCTGATCACACAATTCAATGCCTGTATGATGTAGAAAAAATTAGAAACACTTGATATCATGTGTAGCAAAGGATTCATTTAAATGGTGAAAGTGCTGCAGAATAATCTGTAAACGTCGACAAAACTTTTCAAGTTTCGAGTTGTTCCAACTTTGGGGGAATTCATGTGAATTAGGGCTCATATTTCCAATTATTCCAATACCACATGAATGCAACACACTTGCACTATCACAGTGTTAATGAAAGTGAAGCAGCATTGCCACGTGTCAACAAACTGAGCCGTGATAAGGGAAATTTGATTCACCACACAGTTGTACCAGCGGGGATACATGGTCTACGGTAGTGCACAGCTGCCATTTACATGGTTGCCACACATAGTGCCTGGTGTTTACTCACGAGGTGCTTGTCTGCATGAGGAGTGCAGTCAGACCCCACGGATCCAGGCAAGTACACAGGCAGAGTGTCGCTATCTGTCTGAAAAGATTTAAATGCCCATACAAACAAACAGAACTTTCCCTAAAGTTAAAGTTGTTTCTGTCAGGTAACGTCCATACTTAATTTTCGCCTCTTCTGGTGTTATTTAAACTCAAACCATGATCTATTCCTAAACCTAACTAAGTAGTTTGTTGCCTAACCCTAACCAAGTCGATCTATTCCTATACCTGACTAAGCTGAGGGGACATTGACACATTCACTTGATTGATTTGTAGGAAAACATATAAAAAAATAAGCTGTTAAAAGTTGTACTGAGCATCTCGAAAAAAAAAAAAAAAGGAAATTTGTGTCAATGTACACCAATCAAATCAATGAAATCTGGTGACTATTTCATGAACTGCCATGAGACTGTGTTGGAATATTTTAGTACCGAGTACCGGACCATACCAACCTACTTTCACCCCTGTGAACTGCTCCAACAATCTGACAGCTGTCTTGAGCACAGAGTCACAGTTTTCTAAAAAAAAAAAATTACTTTGCAAAAACAAGGACATTCAAAGGTTTTATTCTGAGCTGAGGGTGACTTGACAGCGTGTAATATTTGAATGTGAGGGTAAAGACCAATCTTTAAGAAAACATCGTTTTTTGCCCTTACATTCAATTATTAAACAGCGTCAAGTCACTTTCAGCTTTGTGTAAATACATTTTCTTTAAACCATATTGATGTGAAAGTTTCATGAAGATCCATCCATTCATCCATCCATCTGCCGTTAGGGGTCGTGAGGGGGCTGGAGCTTATCCCAGCCAGCATTGGGCGAAGGAGCACCCTGGACAGGTCGCCAGTCCATCACAGGACACATAGAGACAGACAACCATTCACGCTCACATTCACACCAATTTAGATTCATCAGTTAACCTGTATGTCTTTGGACTGTATAATATAACATGGACACATCCTATGATTTAAGTAAGTCAGGAGATATGATATAGTTTAGTAAAAAGGAGTAATCCATATCTGATGTGCTCCGCTGTATGTACAGACCCGTTCAGTGGCAGCCTCACTGCTGTTTGCCTTGAAGGGAATGCAGGAGTGTTCACTTCCTGCAGCCAGTTGCACCATAAGAAGAGTGGGGTTTTTCTCTGCTGTAGCAGAGATACTGATTGAGGAGGAAAAACACTAGGGAGGGAGGAAAGGGAGGGAACTGGTGAAGAAGAGGAAGGAAGAGCTGGCCTATATAAAGAAACAGAGTGGAGCAAGAGCAGAGAGGTGTGGTTTGTGAGAACATTTGGAGAGACCCAGAGACTGAACTGTGAGTACTAAGCTGAAGAGTTATTTAAGGTAACTGTGCATTTTGGTTTGTGTGGCTTTGCTGGATGTTGCTCTGTTAAGAATCAACATTTGGACATTTTAATTGGTTCCTTCTGTTGTTAAAATGGGAGTTTTATGACCTACCAGTAACTCGATAAACAAGCATCTTTCTCAGGAAGAGGAGTGACCTAACAGCCTGGATTATTTACATGGCATATTTTGTGTCCAGATGTTTCCAGCTTTGGCTCATGTCTGTTTGTTGTTAAGATCTTTTGACGTGTCATGCAGGTTGGGTGCTTTTTATATGCTTTAAAGGTGCAAACCGGGCTCATTTCAACACAGTCCTTTCTAAATGTATCAGAATAACTTCACTTTAGCTCATCAACAGTCTAACTTTCACTGTAACTGCAACTGTCACAAGTGTTTGATGGGACATCACAACTCTATTGTATGTCCATAAAATATATTAACTCACGTAACACATTAATTTGTGCTTTAAAACCCAGTTAATGTGTCAGTAAACTGGTCAATTCCCCTAAAACCAAAGGTTGTTTTGTCACCACGTGAGGCCCACATGTTACGACAGAAAGCCTTGGAAGTGTTTCAAACATACATAACCGTGTATTTGTTCCTTTTGTTACTAACTTCTTACTATACCAGATTTTCAGCTTTTCCAGCTCAAGGCTGTTGTGTACCACACTGAGCTCTTAACATTCCCATATCAAACAGGCAAACATTTGCTGTGAAAAGTCAATACTGTAGACTACATTATTGTAAACACTAAAACAGGATATAAATATTTGTGCTTACATTACATGCACGTGTGTAGCAATGTGGTACATGTATTGCAAACAGAAAAGTCACCTTTGATTATGCACAGTGAAAAGAAAATTTGCCACTAAATGAAAACTATGTCAGTGTCTAACACCATGTCATAGACATTTATGGAATAAACACGCATATCTGACAGATTTTGATAATTTAATGAATAATTTTGCCTGTGACGGCTCAATGATGAAAGGATGTTTAGAAGTTGTGAAGAAAAATAACAATTTCACTGTGAATAAGCACATTAGTTTTGATCAGCAAGGTGTGCAAGTAGTTGTTGTGCAAATTGTAGAAAATTGTACTGAACCTTTTGCACACATGCAGTTTGCTTGAATTAATGAGATTCAAACCTGCTCTGAATAATAAACTAATCGTTCAGAGATTTCAGGTCATTGTTTTGAAAAAAAAAGAAAATTGAGCCAAAGTAAGAAATGAAATGAATGAGAAAAACTGTAAATGTCTTTAATTTCTTCTGTTTGGCAGGTGCAGTGACTGGAGTCACGTGTGCATGTGTGTGTGTGTGTGTGTGTGTGTGTATGTGTGTGTGTGAGGGACCATGCCGGGTTCCGTGAACAGCTCGAAGATGCAGCGCTTCCTCACCTTCATTACGGGTCTGGTGGAGTGTTTGTGTTTTGCTGGAGCCGTGTTCGGATGGGCTTCGCTAGTTTTTGTCCTGAAGACGGAGGACTACTTCAGCTCACTGTGCGTCAACACCACAGGAGTCAATGCAACACAGGACTTAGGTCAGTTTGATATCCTCACCTCCACTACTTTGAATTCTTGGAACCTGAATTTCTCTTTTTAAGATTAGTTATAGGCATTTTGCCTTTACTAGATAGCACAGCCAGTTCAAACCCCCTGCCATTAAAGACTCAGCCTTAGCTCATGGGGCACCTGGGTGTCGAAAATGAATTACACCTCTAGGTATTTCCGGATTGTCTAACCCTCATTGTCACTCGTTTAACCACATATTTATCATCCTTGGTTCTCTCTATGTTTTCGGTAGATTGCAGTGGACAGGATGAACAGTTCTCTCTTGTTTTCACCATCGCCTCCTTTATGAACAATGTCCTAACGCTGCCCAATGGTTTCCTCTTTGACCGCTTTGGTACTACAGTGGCTCGGCTCTTTGGAATGTGAGTCCAACAACACCTTCATTACTTAATGGTTAATGTATTTAAAATATTAGGCTACCTATGTAATTTCTCATCAAAACAATGACACAGTAGACGACTAAAAGCCCACCAACAAGGTAGTTAAGAGAAATGAAATGACAAATATTGACAAGTAAAGAAAAACAAGAGGTTGTCCATTAGTTTGATTACTGATGAACAAATGCATGTTTTCCTAGTTGGTTGCACATCATGTGTACTGACTAGAGGTCTGGTGGTTTAATCCGACAGCAGTTTGATTGACTTTTGCAAAGTTTTAATGGATCATCTAATTCTGCATCATTAAATAACACTTTCTGCCCACGATGAAGTTTTTTGCTGAAGCAATAAAACTGAACATAGCAACAAGTCCTTGCAGCCTGCTGGTTTTACTAAACCAAACACATGTTCCCTAAAGACGGATGGGCTTCTCCCTGCATGGCTGCAAGTCTCTGCCCGTGGTGGCCAAGATAATGTGTGCAAAGAGGCAAGTTGCTGTAATTTCAGTCTGGCTCCTGTGA
This sequence comes from Pterois miles, assembly GCA_947000775.1. Classification (NCBI taxonomy): domain Eukaryota; kingdom Metazoa; phylum Chordata; class Actinopteri; order Perciformes; family Scorpaenidae; genus Pterois; species Pterois miles. The sequence goes on along the minus strand of CAMQGK010000277.1, from coordinate 2,801,013 downwards.
AGTAAAAGAGGCATAGGACAACTACACTAAGTGAGACAGACAGAGATCTCAGAGTAGCTCCCTCGAGGGATGTTATTAAAGTAGCCGAGGTCTCCTGCAACAGACATGCTCGAGAAGCAGGGCACATACCAGAGCCTGGCATTTAGCAATGCAGAATGTAGAGAAAATGTTTAATGAGAAAAAGGAGCAGTGAAGAAAGGGCAATGTAACTGGAAAGAGGGAGAATGAGAGGGCAATTAAAAAGTAGAAAGGTCAGGACTTTTAATCACTAGAGGATGAAGGAATATCAGAAAGGTGGGGTTTGGTGCAGATGTTCAGACCCTGTGATGAAGAGAGAGAGAGATATTCCTTTATTAGTCCCGCTAGGGGAATTTCAATTTTTTTCACTCTGTTAACTTATACACACACATGCACAAACAGGTCCATATACATGCAACAATTGGAGAGATGTCAGAGTGAGGGGGCTGCTCCTGACAAGTGCCCCAAGCAGGGTTTGGTGCCTTGCTCAGGGGCACCTCGGCAGTGCCCAAGAGGTAAACTGGCACCTCTCCAGCTACCAGTTCACACTCAGTTCTTGGTCCATGTCAGGACTTGAACCGGTGACCCTCCGGTTCCCAAGCCAACTCCCTACAGACTGAGCTACTGCCGCCCCCAAGAGGCCCTCCCTACTGAGTTAATGTCCCACATATAACATAACACCACATACCTGCCCAGTTTGTTGCCCCAGATGATCTAAATCCACAATAACAAACTGGCATTAAGGGCAGCCATGTGTTTCCACTAAAAAAAGGGTGGAGGGAAAATATAAGACCAAGGAATGCAAATAGTCTGACAAGACGCAGCAAACCGAGATGAGGTTAGATCTTTGAGGAAATTAAAGTCGGCCAAAAATTCTCCAAACAGCAGCAGAAAAAACTTTTTTTTTGTTTTTTTTTTTACTGTGAAAGGGTATTGAACTGTGAAGCTCCCATTAAGTCAAGATGAACATAAACCAAATGACATGTAACACTTGAATTTCTTTTTCCCACCAGATTTCTTTACACCATGGGGACTATAATGGTGGCCTTCTCGACTGCAGGTGAAAAAATAAAGTTTCTCCGTCTCCTTGATTTGTGTTCTCTCTCTGATCCTCGTTGTCTAAAAAGACAAACTAAGATTTTACAGCGTTGGATGCTCATTTCACCCTTTTATTTCTATTCTTTCCCATCAGCTTTGTCCAACCTGCTGTTCCCAGCTCTGTCCTTCCTGGCAGCAGGTGGCATCATGTTTCTAATGACCAACATGCAGGTGCTGAAGCAGTTACTATATGAAATGATTGTTAAAATTTCTCAGGGACCAAGTCGACATTTTTAAATTGCTCATTTTCTCTAACCAAGAGTCTGAAAGCCAAAGATATTAAGTTTACCATTATATAGAAAAACAGTAAATCCTCAACTTGGACTGGAGAATTGAACCAATTGTTGATTAACGTTGGCTGACGAATCAATTCTTTTTAGTTCTAATTTACATTGTTATGTTTCAGAATCAGTGGATGGTTGATATTTGCTCATCATTGTAATTGGAAAATTGCTGCAAGGGCAAAAAAATGAGCTTGTCTCTTTGAACCATTTTTTTTTAACTATTTGTGGATGCCTGCATGTGTGCGCTGTCAGCGTGTGAGTGTCACCTAAAGTTAGTGATAAAGAACCACAAAAACCAACTCATCCTATGACCCATTTTTCAGGAAAGCTGAGAAACACAGTTGTAATAGATTGCAAGATTTGACACAAAGCCCTCAAAACCACATCCTCCTGTTCAAACAGGCAAGAACACTGAATGATAAGAGGTAGAGACAAAAAAAGAAAGAAAGCCTCAGGCAAGTAGACACTTAAATCCAACATTTTAATATCAACAGTATTTTAATCAATTCAAATGTCTCTCCTAAAGGTAGGAAACTTGTTTGGTTCACGTCGTTCCACCATCATCACTCTCTATAACGGGGCCTTCGACTCTTCCTCAGCACTCTTTCTTGTCATCAAGGTGAGAAACACACAGACTGTTCTCATAAATGAAATACTGTATATTGGATTTATCTATACCCTCACATGTTGTAACAATGATCTTGATGTCCAACAGCTGTTACATGAAGCTGGCGTCTCTCTTCGCTCCTCCTTCCTCTTCCTGTCTGCCTGCAGCGTCATTCACCTCCTCAGGACTTTCTTCCTGCTGCCCAGAGGCCACATCCCCTACCAGCTGCCTGATGACTACACATACGGGTACAAATCCCCAAGAAACCACACACACATCAACACTTCCTACGTGCATCAGGGACGCATGAAGAGAAAAAAAAGAAAGAAAATCCATGAATCTGTTTGTTTCAAATATTAAAAAGATACTGACTCAAAGAAAACAATAATGTGAAAACACAAAGTTAATTTCAAATTAAGTTTTAAAAGTGACATTTATATCATTATTATGCAACTACTACTTGGCTTACTTGAGCTCTTTGCTAGAAGTATGCCATACATTTCTGAAGAGTTCAGTGAATCCTAACAGCAAGAAAAACAGGTCTTGGGGTGTGACAGGACAAAAACAATCTGAACCACAGAGGGTGATAACCAAGCAGTGGTATTTGACAGCCTGAACAGGCTGCACATCTGGTTCTCATCTGAGTGTTACACCGCCATGTGGGTCACAGAGCCAGAAATGCCCTGAACACAGCAAAAAAAGAGAAAATACAGGCAGATGTCTCTGTAGATACAGACACGCCACACACTTCTAGTGCCTCGTAACTGATGATTGAGAGGGATTATTTCAGTCTATACATTGTTTTCAAGTTTCTTGCAAAATACAACTTTTTTTTTTAATCTTACCAGCACAGTTTATTTTCACATCATCATCCCACATTCCTTGGAAATATCCTTCATTTCCTGTTATGTGCTTGTAGTGGATAAAGTAAATAATCAAAGAACTCCCACAATGCCCTCAGGCTGTGGCTGATCCACTGTGACCTTTTTCAGGATAACCTGTGGTAAATCAAAGACTGTGAGGTTAGAGCAGTCCACAGCGGATGGTAACACAGAAGTGACGAAAGAGGACATGTTAATTGACAAGGACATCCCTGTGAAACAAGGTTTGTTCACTTTACTGTAGTAGATACAGTACATATATATCAATAGTACAGTATTAAAGAATAAAATAATCATATAGCCTATTTCTCTTTGTCTTTGTTCCATTTTTGTCTTCATCCATCTCTGTGGTTTCCCCTCGTCTCTCTCAGAGAAGAGTTTCCGTGAGTGTGTGATGTCCAGGTTCTTTGTGTTGCAACTGCTTTGGTTATCGGTGATACAACTCAGACATTACCTCTTCATCGGCACCCTCAACCCCATGCTGCAGCGACTGACGGTGGGGGAGCCTTCACTGGGTAAATACACACACACACTACATCATGTATGACAGCCTTAGTAAAGGTGGACATTCGTGCAAACATTCTTTATTAGGTCCATGAAGTTTCATGAATAACTAGAAAAGCACTCGGAGAGCGCAGACCTCCGCCAAGCACCATAGTTCCCCCTGGCGGTTTCTTCTGGATCTGTCTCCTCAAGTATTATAGCTAGATCAAATTCGTTGACATACATGAATTGTCTCAGCAACACGATGCCGCTTGTTAGAAATCTCTACCTCTAATATTAAATGCACAGTAGGCCAAAATGTAAGAGTACCCCCATTTTTTTATATAAATTGCTATAAAATCCGCCATCTGGATCAGATCTGGATCAGCCTTTGGGATTTGATAAAAGTACACATTGTAAATCCCTGACTCAAATTTCATGAGCTTTGGGCAACAATTACCAGAGATATTGAGAAACAATTTTTTGGGTCCCATTGACCCCAATGTTAACGAAATTTCAAAGTGATCCAGAATCCAGGATTTCTTCCAGATCACCCCCAAAATTAAATCAGTTCTTCCTTTTCACATTTTTGACACACCCTGAAAATTTCATCAAAATCAGTCCATAAGTTTTTGAGTTATCTTGAACACAGACAAACAGACAAACAGACAGATAAACGCCGGCAAAAACATAACCTCCTTGGTGGAGGTAATTAAATAATTACTGGTTAGCCTGTGCTTCAACTGAGACTGAAGTAATATTATATGAGCAAGACAGTACTCCTATGGTGGATAAAATATGACCTCTAGGGTGCCATTGATGCAGTGGCCAGCAGGGTGGCCTTCAGTGGAAAAAAGGTTATGAAGTACCGTCTAGGGTGGCCTTAAAATTGAGAACACATGATGCAGTTGTATATACTGTAGACTACCCAACTTTACTCAGTTTCATTATTATTATTATTTAAAATAAAATATTTAAAATTTTTTGCACCACTGTCTCTAACCATGTTATCCTCGCTTGTGTGTCCCTGCAGTGAGCCAGTACATCAATGCCTTTGCTATTACGCAGCTGTGTGGTGTGCTGTGTGCTCCCTGGAACGGCCTCATCATGGACAGAAAAAAGGGCAAACCTCGTGCTGCAGGTAACATACTAATACTAATAAGGACTATTAATGAACCCAACAGGTCACAGCCATGGCAGACCTACTATCAGTGTGTCCTGGGTTATGCTGTCAGGGCCCAGCATGTTAGTGGGCTCTAGCATGTCAATACATAACTGCATAACCAGCAGTCCAAAAGCTCAGAACATCAGCCTCATGTTGCTTTTAATAGTTAATTATTCAAAACATGCCATAATTTTTTTCTCCTTGGAGGAACATGAATGTTTTTATTTGTGTTTGTAGGAGAGAGTGAACAGGAAGCAGACCTGCGAGCCGCGGTGCTTTCTCTCTTCCTGACGGCGCTGCAGTGTCTGCTGTTCTCAGTTTGTGCCACCATCCCGTACCTGCCGCTTCAGTATCTCACCTTCATCCTGCAGGTGCTCAACCGCTCCTTCCTCTACGGCGGCAACGCAGCCTTCATCAGTGTGGCGTGAGTTTCAAACACACACAAACACACACTGAACTTTGTGGACTGCAATTTAGTATTCTTATATCTGCTATACAACAATGTAATGTGTTACAATTTTAACTTCCTTCTCTTTGCCAAGTCATCTTTTTGTGTATGTACAGTTTCCCATCATGTCACTTCGGTAAGCTGTACGGTCTGGTCCTGGCTCTGTCTGCAGTGTTTTCTCTGCTACAGTATCCCTGCTTTGCCCTGGTGAATGGACCTCTGGATGGAGACCCTTTATACGTGAGTATACACAACATACTGTATAACTGATAGTACTGAAAATCTTACTCTGGTCCTTTTCATCCCTTAATCACCATCTATGAACTCTCCTCCTATGGCCTCCTCCTCGCCCTTCACATGTCTGCAGGTGAACATCAGTCTGACGCTGCTCACCCTGCTCGCCTTCATCCATCCCCTCTCTGTCTTCCTGCACTGTCGAAGTCGTGCCTCTCAGCGAGCCATCGAAGACTCCTCTTAAAATCTGTAAACTGAGACTCACACTTAAAGGTCCTTAATATCACCAGTGACACTGTTACCTCTTCAGTTTGATTGATTATCAGTTATCAACAAACAATTGCTTGTAAATACATATCAGATTGCAGTGAAGTTTGGTTTCGGGTACAGTCAGCGCGTTCACCACCCTCTCTAATCATGTTCGAAGCCAAAATTGAATTTATCCATAATAACTAAGAGCTTCTGGTGCACAGCCTGCTGCAGTTAACAGGTTGTAGAACACTTTACCTGTTGTGACATTTCCAGGATATATCATTTTCTCTTCACTGATGCATACATCAAAACTGGGTGGCAGGATGGTGCAGTATTTAGCACTGCCGCCTCAGGTTCAAACCCGGCTTGGGGCCATTCTGTGTGGAGTTTGCACGTTCTCCCCATGTTTCTCCAGGTTCTCTGCTTTCCTACCACAGCCCTAACATATGCAGGTTAATTGATGACTCTAAATTGTCTGTTTGTGTAAATGTGAGCGTGAATGGTTGTCTGTCTCTATGTATCAGCCCTGTGATAGTCTGGCAACCTGTCCAGGGAGTGGCCCGCCTTCACCCAATACCCCAAATGGGATAAGTGGTTACAGATAATGGACGGATAAATAAAACTTGTTACACTCTGTTACAATTTTGAGTGTCAGCTGATGGTGCTAATGTGCTGCTTTTAATTTAAGATATCTTTAATTGTATATTTTTATTCAGTGTAATACAAGCCACCTATCAATTAAGCAATTGTTTATTGTTATTATCAAAATGTTACAGATAATGCCAGTGTTGATCTCTTCAAGTTATCTCTATCTATATCTTTTTTACCTTGAAAGTAGGGTAAAGAACCAACAATGTATTAACAGTGTAAGGGACAGCTGGGAGTCAAGTCGGTGTTGTGTCGATCAGTGATGGGCACAGAACAAAAAGGTGGTAAAGCTCTGCCATCTGCTGGTCTCTCAGTTCAACTGCTCATATTGTGCCAAACATTAACAAACAGTAAACTGATGTTTAATGTTTGGGCTGTATCCAACATATGACGTCTCAGGTGTTCAGTGTGTTTGTACAGTTCAGTAGAAGGATTTATGAAGTTATGAAGGATTCAGTTTCTTAATGAAAGGGGGAAATGTGTACTGAAGTTTAGGTTTTAGGTCGACTGTGAATTTTGTGCCAAGAAGAGGTGAAATGTTGAAATATAACTTTAAATCTGCAAACTCTGCCTTGCATCAAATCAGACTCTTTTTTTCTTTAAAATGACTTTAGAGGTGTGCTAAAGGGAATTGTTTCAGTTTTCAACTATAGTGAGAAACATTACACATTAGCAGGCATCTGTCCACAGATGGTATAGATAATGCAATTGTAATCTAGAAATGAAAGATAAATGGAAGTGTATGTTCAGTTACATACAAATACTTTAAAACAACTATATTAAAATAAACAGCCGCTGTTTTATGCTTGTATATATTTTCATTTCTACTCTATGCTGTAAACAAATGTATGGAAAACCAATAAAAACTGTTAACAAAAAATAACATTAAAGTGACATTTAAAGACTGAACCCTGAAACATGTTTTCAGTTGACTGAGTACTTTTGACTGACTGGTAGTATGTGCTGCACATGGTCTGTATGGAAGTTGGTTTTAAGATGTTATTATATATATTTTTATATTTTATGCTAACCACATTTTAAAGCAGAAACTTATGTTCACCTGCAGGAGGATCTGAAAATCGGGTTACAAACAACTGATATTCTGGAGAAGGTTGAAAAACTAAGATGTTCTCAATTTGCTCACCAAAAACAGACACATTAAAGGGACACTAGCAATTTTACATACCAAGATCCCATCATTAGGAGTAGAAATGACTTTAATGTCTTTTGTGACTCTGGAAGGAGCTTAAAGCTGTAGTGGGTAGAAATGGAGCAAATATGCTAAAAAAAAAAAAAAAAGTTATTTTCATAAAATGGTCACTATATCCTGACAGTAGTGCAGAAGACAGGTCATGTGCCTTCGTGTCCTCCGGTGTGCTGTAAGATTTCACTGACCGGAGGGAAACAACCAGAGTCGCTGGAGCCTGCCATCTCGAGTGAGCAGCTGTCAATCACTCAAAACTTGCCGCAAACAATCAAACTAGGCAGCGCTGATCAAATATGAATCAATACTGTGTTACTGTAATGTCTATTTCTCATCTCAAATGTTTTCAGAAATATCTTGTAGTTCAGCATCAGAAGCAACTTGTACTGTTTAGCTGTAAAATGAAAAAGTTTGTGACCTGGTAGCCATGTTGAGATCTGTTGAGGAAATAACAAGCACCGCCCACCAGCCAGAGTAATATCTACCTGAACGAGAGAGAGAGAGAGAGAGTGAAGTCGCTCTCCCTCCCTGCATGTGTTGTAATCGGAGGTTCACACTTGACATCATGTTGACATCACCAGCCAGGCCGTGCATGCTGTTAATATATATGCAAGTCACATGAAGTTTTTGTTAAACCAGTCATGGTCAAGGTCAACTTTATTATCCTACAATGGGAAATTTATATGGTTGGAGTGGTTAAACCAGCGTAGTCAGCACTCTCAGCATCCACACCTGGAGAACGTCTCACAGCTTCAGTGGCAGCTTCACTGCTGTTTGGTTTGCTTGGGATCCAGGAGTGTTTATCTTCTGCAGCCACTAGCACCACAAGAAGAGAGTGATTGGGAAAGAGAACAACATCAGGGAGGGAGGAGAGAGAGGGGAGTGGTGAGAAAGAACCGACTATATAAAGAAGGAGAGTGGAGCTAGAGCAGACAGGTTTGTGTGAACACTTAGGGAGACCCACTGAGGCTGAACTGTGAGTACTAGAGAGTACTAAACTGGAGAATTATACAACTTAACAACTTTGTGACTTCACAGGAGGTTTGTTAAAAAGTAATATTTGCACTTTTCAGTTGTTCCTTCTGTAAAATGGGAATTTTAAGACCTCTACAAAGATTTATAAATCAACCAAAATAATGATTTTCAGCTCATGTCATGTTTGTGCAACTATAAGATTATATATTTAATTGCTTTTGATGTGTCATGCAGGTTAGGCCCTTCTCATATGAAAATGTCATTGCGTTAAAGGTGCAGAATGGTCAACATGTGGACCATGCCAGGCTTTATGAACAGCTCGATGGTGCGCCACTTCCTCACCTTAATTACGGGTCTGGTGGAGTGTCTGTGCTTTGCTGGAGTCGTGTTCGGGTGGGCTTCGCTTGTTTTTGTCCTGAAGACGGAGGACTACTTCAGCTCGCTGTGTCTCAACGCCACAGGAGTCAATGCAACACAGGACTTAGGTCAGTTTCAATTACAACAAAATCGGTTACAACTCTTTTTTACAGGCCTCATTGACCACTATCGTCACCTTCATTTGCACCTGCAATCAAATACAGCTGTCACCTGAGGCTGAACAGCCTGCATAAAGAGTTGGATCTAATTACAACTCTATGCGTGATCTAAACAGTCACATGTTTATTTACTGTATGTTCTCTCTTTATTGATGTTTTATGTGTCTACAGATTGCAGTGGACAGGACGAACAATTCGCTCTTGTTTTCACCATCGCCTCTTTTCTGTTCTCTTTCCTGATGCTGCCCAATGGTTTCCTCTTTGATCGGTTTGGTACCACAGTGGCTCGGCTCGTTGGAATGTGAGTCCAACAATACCTTAACCTGTTAAGACCCGAGCTCTTTTTTTGATATGCATTTTTGATGTCTCTTTGCTATTTGGGCTTATTGGAACCTGATAAGTATAAAAACTAAGCATCATCTTTTGACATAATGTAGTTTTAGAGAAAAATTATGTCCACATATGCGGACACTCGTTCTGAATTTCCATAAAACACAATAAAATCACCATTGTGTAATAGTGCAAACCTCTATATGTCCACTCTGAACACAGCAGTGTTTTTCCTGACTGCTTTTGCATTTATTAATAACACTTGCAAACATGTTTTTTTTAAAACATTTTTGAACATCTCAGTACAATTTAACAAAATGAAATTTTTTTCCCCTTTTGGACAGTCATAGCAACAGTATGGCTCATTTGAAGTGCTGCAAACAGTTGCAGGACTATTAGATGGCAGTGTACGTATCCTCGTACGTGTACACAAGACCCCAGTTAAATAAAATTAAGTATTATGTTCATATGACCCAAAATGTGATGTCATCACATGTGTACGCCAGGTCCTAAGAGGTTAAATACTTAAAAGTTAATGGTCAGTACATTTAAAATATTACCCATGTCATTTTATATAATAATGTAATTTGCGGTTATTCGGCTTCACACTGATTCAGCTTATTCACACCAGCTGCGTAGTTAAGAGGAATGAAATGACTGTGTTTCAATGCAGCATTCATTCATTTTATTCCCTTCATACTGTTCCAACTGATGCAGTTTACTGTCAACATTAAACTGATGGTGTGTTATGGTATGGCATTTACTCCGAAAAGTTTAGCATAAAAACACTCATGTCAATCATAAAAATCAAGACAACTGGGAGCTGTTTGTATTTGCTACACCACATATTTCGAGTTTAAACGAGGACACCGTACACTGGTTCAAATATGTGGACATTAGCATCTAAACACATGAGGTGAAATCGTTCACAGAACAGAGCTTAACTCTGTAGAAAGCAACATCAGATTTGTGAACCGGCAGCCATGTTGAGATCTGTCAAGGAAATACCAAGCACCACACACCATCACATCCGTCCCATTCACATGATAGGAAAATGCCTTGGGCAAATTTTTTTCAAATTTGACACAAACGGCAACCTTGATTCAAGGACGAACTTGGAAGATTTGGAGGAATAAGGTCAAAGTTGATGACAAAACATGTTTTTGGCCATGACTCAAGAATTATTATGCTAATTATTGCAGTTTATTGCAATGATGAAGTGATGGAAACTGTGACACACATGGATGTAAACTCTGACTTTAGTGGTTGGCAGACTCAGCCATGAGACGGTAATGCTAGTTTCATTTTTCATCTCAAATGTGGGTCCAACATTACCTTAACTGCTTTTTAAAGAATAAATGGTGAACGCATTTAAAATATTGCTCATGTAAGTTGTTGTTTGCTGAAGAGAAAATTATATCTGACAGCAGTAGACACTGCCTTATATACTGTGTGTTAATTTATTACATGGTGCAGCTGAAGTGGAAACAGAATTTGAGAAATGTTTGCAAATGTATTAAAAAGGAAAAACTGAAATATCACATTGACATAAGCATTGACACTTTTGCAATGACACTTGATATTTAGCTCAGGTGCCTCCCGTGTCCCTTGATCATCTCTGAGCTGTTTCTCCATCTTGAATGGAGTCCACCTGTGGTGAATTTAATTGATTGGACATGATTTGGAAAGACACACACCTGTCTATATGAGGTCTCACAGCTGACAGTGCATATCAGACCAAGACATGGGGTCAAAGGAACTGCCTGCAGAGCTCACAGACAGGGTTGTGTTGAGGCACAGATCTGGTGAAAGGCTACAAAAAAATTCAGCTGCATAGATGGTCCACAAAAGCACAGCCTCCGTAATGCTTAAATGGAAGAAGACTGAAACAACCAGGACTCTCCCTAGAGATGGCCACCCAAATAAACTGAGTAATTGGGGGAGAAGGGTGTTGGTAAGAGAGAAGACCAAGAACCCGATGGTCACGCTGGCTGAGCTCCAGAGATCCTGTGTGGAGCTGGGAGAAACTTCCAGTTGGACCGCCAGCACTGCAACACTCCACCGATCAGGGCTTTATGGCAGAGGGGCCAGATGGAAGCCTGTCCTCAGTGAGCATGAAACATGAAAACACCTAAAGGACATTCAGACCTTGAGAAACAACATTCTCTGGTCTGATGAAACCAAGATTGTCCATAATTCTAAGCATTGTGTCTGGAGGAAACCAGGCACCGCTCATCGCCTGCTCAATACCATCCCAACATAGTTGCGGCAGCATCATGCTTCGGGGTGATTTTCAGCGGCAGGGACTGGGCGACTGGTCAGTGTCGAAGGAAAGCTGAATGGAGCCAAGTACAGAGATTAATGAAAACCTGGTCCAGAGCACTCAGGACCTCAGACTGTAAATTTCCCCACTGTGGGACTAATAAAGGAATATCTTATCTTAGACCACGCTGAAAATTCACCGTCCAACAGGACAATGACCCTAAACACTCATCCAAGACAATGCAGTATGACAATGGAGTAGCTTTGGGACAACTCTCCTGTGTTGTCCTTGAGTGGCCCAGCCAGAGCCCTGACTTGAACCCAATCGAACATCTCTGGAGAACTGAAAATGGCTGCCCACCGACAGTCCCCATCCAAACTGACAGCACTTGAGAGAATCTGTGGAGAAGAATGGCAAAATCCCCATATCCACATCCAGGTGAGCAAAGCTTGAAAGCTTGATGCTGTAATCGCTGCCAAAGGTGCTTTAACTAAGAAGTGAGTAAAGGGTCGAAATACTTACCAAATGTCAATGTGATATTTCTGTTTTTCCTTTTTAATACATTGCATTACATATTGTTTCAGCTTTGTCAGTGTGGTGTATTGAGGGTAGACTGATGAGGGGGAAAATAAGACTTTCTGAATGCACTGTGTATATATTGCGTATCATCTTATCTTATCTTCTATAAAGCCAAAATTACAAATTGCCTCCTTCCTCGGAAGGAAAGAAAGTTTGAAGCCGTTGCTTTCACGTAATAGTTCATGTTCAGTGTGCAGAATATGTGACCAGAAAAAACATCTCTCTCACTCTCCAACCAACAATAATAATAATAATAATAATGATAAATAATGATAAAACTAGATTGTTTTTCCCACCAGATTTCTTTACACCACAGGGACCTTGATTTTCGCCTTCTCTACTGCAGGTGAAAAAACATTTCTGTCTCGTTGTTTTGTGCTCTCTCTCTCTGAGCCTTATTGTTTAAAGAAATACCGACCAGAAGAAACAGCTACTCTGACAGCTGCTTGTTCATCTTTTTCCATCAGCGTTGGCCAACCTGCTGTTCCCAGCTCTCTCCCTCGTGGCAGCGGGTGGCACCCTCTTCCTGTTGACCAACATGCAGGTACTTAAGCAGCTCAGATTGGAAAACACTGAAAAGATTATTGTCAGTTTTGATTAATCTTATTTTCTTGATTATTCATTTGAAATAATGAAAACTGTGAAAGAAACATACTGAAATTGTTTTTTTGTCGCAGTAAGAGTCAGTTTACCATCAAATAAAACAGAGAAAATCCTCAAACTGTAGAAGCTGCATCCCAAAAATGTTGAGCATGTTCATAAAAAATATTTAAATAATTAATCAAATTGAACATTTTTGTTTTGCTTGACTGATTTATTAATTAAGTTTTATGTTTCAGAATCAGTGGATGGTCCTATTAGACTGTCAAACTTTGTATCTTCTTCCTGTAAAAAACAAAATCTGTAGGCTTCTGTCATCATTTAAAGTTCAATGATACATCTTTTGTTTAACTATTTTTACGGGAAAAGCTGACGCTGAGAAACATAGTTGTAAGACCTTTTCATAGGAGTGACAGAAATTTGATGTTCATGGTCATAGTGTTCACCAAATAAAACCAAAGTCTGCTCTCAGTGCACATTTGTGGGCTGCAGGGCTTTTCTCAGATCTTATGATCTTGTGGAGAAAAAAACACAACGGCCTAAACTAACATTTGGTGAGTTTAAATAGTGTAGCTGTGAATCCAAAACCACATCTTTATATTCAAACAGGCAATTCAGAACTAATTTTACACTGAATGACAGAAAAGTAGGTGTAACAAAAGGAGAAAAAAACACACACACAGACACCTAAAGGCAACATTCATCTGTTCTAATAAATTCAAATTTCTCCCCTAAAGATAGGAAACCTGTTTGGCTCACATCGCTCCACCATTATCACTCTCTATAACGGGGCCGTTGGCTCGTCATCGGCACTCTTCCTTGTCCTCAAGGTGAGAAACACTCACACAATGAACACACAATGAAATATATTCTTACTATCTTGTGTTGATGATCTTGATGTTTTGCAGCTGTTACACGAGGCTGGCATCTCTCTCCTCTCCTCCTTCCTCTTCCTGTCTGCCTGCAGCGTCATTCACCTCCTCAGGACTTTCTTCCTGCTGCCCAGAGACCACCTCCCCTACCCGCTGCCTGATGACTACACATACGGGTACAAATCCTCAAGAAACCACATACACACATCAACACTGCATAGGGATACATCAAGTGTAAATAGGGCTCGTTATTTTCTGTTTATAATATCTTTTAATTTGTTTTTAATTGTAGTGCTGGCAGCCCACTTCCACCCTGATCTTGATCTTATACCTGCTTCCCTGATAAATTGGTCTTAAGACTCCCTATATGGGAGGAGGAGAGTCCGCACTTGACAACTTTGAACACCTCCACAACAGAAGACAAGGGAAGCTGGAGCTGTCCAGACCTTATGTAGAGCCCAATCAATGTAAAGCTTGGCGGTACTCCCAACCACCTATGAAAGTGCTTCCTGATCTTCCTCTCCAGTCCTTGAACAGATGTTATGGGAGCTTCATAGACAGTTAGGGGCCACATAAGTCTCAGAAGCAGGCCATGTTGGTAGAGCCAACAGTTTATTTTCCAAGCAAGCCACACATCATCTTCTCAGTCTTCTTCAGCAACTCTTCAACTAGTTCTTCCGTGCTGGTGATACTGTTTTTATTAATCGGGGCATCATCTTATCATTTTCCAAGGCACTTGATTGGGTTCCATTGTTTTAGGATGCTTTCCCTTGTGCAAGTAGCTTGAAACTTTTAGATGGCTCACCAGACACCTTGAAATAGTCATGCAAACAAGTTCTGCTGTGATCTATTTTGCCTGCACATGGCTTGGTGTTGTCACCCTGAGGTCATCCATGAATCCCGATTGCTGACTGTTGACTTTCTGCAGCTGTCTTTGGTCCTCCTGACCTTTTGTTGGTTGCTTAGATGATCAGGTTCATTCCCATGATAAACAAGTTGGGGGGATAGTCCACCAGGTGCTGCATCAGAGACCGGCACTGTGTGTTGCACTAATTTCTCTGTCCACAAACATCCCATCTCGGTCTGGTACATCTTTAGACCTCTTGGAATTTTGCAGGCTTTGCCGCCTCTGCAGAATGCATTCATAGTTGTTTGCTCATTGGCTTGGCTTGGTGCCAGTATATCCGTCTGGTTAGGGTGCTCACCCTCCTCACTAAACACACTGGAGGTATTTCCAGCTTGGGGTGCTAACCCTCCCTGCACTGGTTGCCATCTCTTTGAGCTGTCCACTGTATCCCCAGTCATCACCACACTATTTGCGCTTGTCATTCAGCCTTTTGCTGGAGGTCAAGTGTTTCACCATACACATGGTCAGTGATAAACCCACAAAAGTCAAACAAACACTAAGTTTCCTCATCCAAAAAATGGTTAATAATAAACAAATTTACTTGCAATTATTGAAAGGCAGACAAACGACTAAGGGATGAAAGTTTCCTGCAAAAACAGCACTTTTATTTTCACATCATTGTGCCACATTCCTAGCAGGTTATGATGTGACAACCTCATTTATCAAAGATATCCCACAATGCCCTCAGTCTGTGGCTGACTCACTGTGACCTTTGACCCTTGTCAGGATAACCTGTGGTAAATCAAAGACTCTGAGCTTAGAGCAGATAACAGCGAATGGTAACGTACAGACGACAGAGGAAGTTGAGGACACCTCTGAGAAACCAGGTTTGTTCACTTTAATGTGGCATAGATATATACATATTAAGATATTACAGAATAAAATAATCATACACTCAATTTCTCCTCATATTTTCATCTTTTTTTCTTCCCTCTTCATCCATCTTTGTGGTCTCCCCTCATTTCTCTCAGAGAAGAGTTTCCGTGAGTGTTTGATGTCCAGGTTCTTTGTATGGCATGTGGTTTGGTTGTCGGTGATGCTGCTCAGACATTACTTCTTCATCGGCACCCTTTTCCCCATGCTACAGTGGCTGGCAGCAGGAGATCCTTCACTGGGTAAACACACACAAACACATCATGTATGACTTTAAAAGTATGAACACTCATGAAAACATTCCTTATTACTGGTTAGCCTGTGCTTCAACTAATATAATGTGACTGGTCCTTCCCCTTATCACCACAATGTATACCAGTCTCCTCTGTCGTTGTGTTTAGTCCGGTGCAACAGAGGAGTTTTGCACCGAAACTAGACAGCAAGATTGTTTAGAGGCCAAATGCTTCTACACTGGAAAGCCGTGTCACCAGCACAGCCACATAGTTACCAATGTGTACGTCATTACCACAGCAACCGATGCAGATAGTTTTGTGATGTGTGGACACACAAATCTGATCTTCTCACTTGCAAACAATAGTGTGGACAGTTTTTCTCAAAGCAATCAAATCGGATTTGCCTGCGGTCAGAACATAGGCATATGTTGTCTCTGTATGTCTATTGTCTCTAACCATCTTCACCTTGCATGTGTATGTCCCTGCAGTGAACCAGTACATCAATGCCTTTGCCTTCACACAGTTGTGTGGTGTGTTGTGTGCTCCCTGGAACGGCCTCATCATGGACAGACGTAAGGGCAAACCTCGCGATGCAGGTAACATACTAATACTATGACGTAAGTACAGCCATCTGGCCATTGTTGTGAAATAAACTCTTGTGCATCGCCCTGACGGGTTTTATTTCACATCGATGACCCGCTCACTGTGCTGTACTGTAGTGGATAACCAGCAGTCAAAAGCTCTGAACACCAACCTCATGTTCCTTTTTAATAGTTAGTTATGTGGTATGGGAGAGCTACAGACCGGATGGCTCATTGTAAAGTGAGAATTTCATAACACATTCACACTATTAATAAGCCATCCAGTTAAAATGTGAAGAAAAGCAAGCCACACCCAATTTCCATAGCTTGGAACAAATTTATGGCCTATATTAACCTATAAAGCATTAAATGTTTAATGAACCACTGAAAATTGAATTCACACAAATATAAAGTCAGTATTTAGTTTTCTACATTAGTGTTAAGCACACCACCCAAACCACTGTGTGGACATGTCATCCTTTTTTATTTGGAGTAACTGGTGTTTGTTTTCATTTGTGTGTGTGTTTGTTCGTAGGAGAGAGTGAACAGGAAGCAGACCTGCAAGCATCGGTGCTTTCTCTCTTCCTAACAGCGCTGCAATGTTTGGTGTTCTCAATATGTGCCACCACCCCAAACCTGCCTCTTCAGTACTTCACCTTCGTCCTGCAGGTTATTAACCGCTCATTCCTCTTCGGCGGTAACGCAGCCTTCATCAGTGTGGCGTGAGTATCAAACACACATACATAAGATAAGATAAGATGAACCTTTATTAGATTATACATAAACACAGAACTAACATCTTTGTGACGTACACAAAGGGCAGCATACATAGACATATTGTTATGAATACACATTTATTTATAAATAATAGTAAGATGCAACAGAGCAACCCTGAGACATTTATTGACATTTATTTGTCAGATGCTTAAAAAAAAAAAAAAAAAAAAAAAAAAGCAAAGGAACCAATATGCCAATATATATCCATTATCTGTAACCACATAGAGACAGGTTACACCCTGGAGGGACTAGCCGAGTCAAACTATGAAACACCGATTTGCATTTCCATGACCAGTTTTTGAGCGCAGAGTTGTGCAGAGTCACGCCAAGTCTCAAGTCTCCGAGATGGTGCATCTCCAGAGTCAGACCAAACTGCTCTTGATCCGCCTGCAAGCAGTTTGAGCATGTAGGGCTTAGGTGTTTCACCGGGGGACACTACCTTATGGACTGCGTCACACAGACATTCTTGTTGGCTTGCATTAGGTTGTCTCGGCACTTTTTGAATACGCTAGCAAAACCATAACCTGAATAAGCTGTTTATTAATCTAATCTTTAGTGGTAACCAAGGGTGACCGTATTTTCAAACCCCCCTAGGACCCTTAAGTGTTCTGCATGTTTATGCATGTGTACACGTATGCAACTATTTATTATATTTTTGGATTAAAGTGTGTCTTTTATCTTTAAGGAATATTTTAATGCTTAAAAATTCAATGATTTCTCCTTATCTATAGTCTACATGTCTACTGTGTGCGTGTGCGTGTGTGTGTAGTTTTCCATTGTGCCACTTTGGGAAGCTGTATGGTCTGGCCCTGGCTCTTGCTGCAGTGTTTTCTCTGCTGCAATATGCCTGTTTTGCCTTGGTCAATGGACCTCTGGATGGAGACCCTTTATATGTGAGTACACGACATCACAATAGCTCGCCTACTTAATCCTTCTCCTCGCTTAATCACCATCTTTATCTATGAACTCTCCTCTCACTGCTACCTCCTCTCTCCCCTCACATGTCTGCAGGTGAACATCGGTCTGACGCTGCTCACCCTGTTTGCATTCATCCATCCCCTGTTGGTCTTCCTGCACTGTCGAAGTCTGGCCTCCCAGCGAGCCATCAATGCCTCTTCTTAAAGTCTGTAAAATGAGACTTGCATTTGCCGAAATACATGTTTCAGTTTTTAAAACTGAGAGAAACTTGCACTTTCAGGCAGCTGCATATTTCACATGGTACAGAAATAGGGTGATCAGATCCAACTAACCAAATGTAGGACAAAGAGTATGTTGTGTGTGACAATGTTCCAACACTTTGCCATGGATGAGAGGTAGTCCACAATTTTAATATAATGTCCACCTAAATAATAAACATTTCTCATGTCATGTAACATCTCTATGCTTTGCCTTAATGCATCCATAGATCAGCACATCTCTTTTTGAGCTGCACGTTTCTTTGAGAAAAAAAAAACAACTGAGAATCGTTTTCCACCAGCTAGTTTCAGTTTTTGTTTTAGCTGCTCTTCCTTTTCTTTGAGGTAATTTCCGTCATATTCCACCAAAATATACATAGTGTGTGACTTTGCAATGTCTTGTAATTTTCTGTTGGGTGAACTAAGAATGAAACACCCAAATGCAGCTCATAGAGTAGGAGCCGGTTAGAGAGAGAGAGACAGAAAGATTGTAAATGAATGAGAGTGTAGGGAGGATTTTCCTGATTGAAGGTCTGCATCAAGCCAAATGGCTTTTGTTTTTTTTTTCCTGTGTTTAGAGTGTGTGAACGATATAACATTTTCAGTAATCACAATGCAACAGATGGAATATGATGTACTGTTACAAGTGGGTGGGACGGTTCATAAAATTCACGGTTGTGTTCATAACACTGTTTGGGGTCACAATGTTTGGTTCGGTACATTCACGGTACAGCAGGAGGCCAATTTCTAACTTCAATGTAAAGATGCATTCCATTTATTTGGCAAAATAAGTCAACAACTGTTTGTCTTCACAACAGTAGACTAACATAAGGAACAAAGCACATCTTCACTGTCACATCTTGTGGCTGGACTTCTGATCTAAAATAAAAGTAGCACTGTGTTATTTAAAACAAATTCATAAATAAAAACAAATCAACAAAAAGTGCAGCATCAGGTCAGCCAGCACTAGAGCATTTTTAAACAGTAACATACACTCCTGATCAAAATCTTAAGACCAGTTAAAAAATTGCAAGAATTTGCAATTTGAAATAGGCAACAGCCTATTTCAGTTAAATTGTTCTTTTCAATAAATTGCCTGCTCAAAACATTTGGTCTCTTGTTCCCATTTCTTCTTTTTGCATTTTGAAACTCTACTTTGAACCTTCTTAAGATACAACAGTGCAAAATGCAAATTCTTGAAATTTTTTAACTGGTCTTAAGATTTTGATCAGGAGTGTATAATAGACCTGCATCATAAAAAATCTGCCATGTACAATAACATCGCTCAGTTGATGTTGAATGATGATATGACTTGTGATAAATGAACAAATATTGAAGTGTGCATATTAGCTATACTGATGTCAGCCTGGTTGTTTTTAAAGTCAGAACTAGATTAGAAATGAATATTTAAATACAACTAGGACACATGTTCCAGTGTTAAAGTGCCAGCAACCAAGAACAAGCATCTTTGTCTAAATTTGACCTACCTTGAATAAAAAGAAATTCTTCCATAAGGGTCAGATATGTTTGTACTTATTACTTCTTAGACTATGTGTATAATTAATGAGTATTTTTTTTTTTAGTTATCCAGTGTCGAAGGCCCTTCCAGAGGCTCAGAATAAGCCTATATGTCTAAATCTGAAGTGGGATGAAAATAAATTCTTCCATAAGTAGTTTATGAAATTGATATATTTGAACTTAGTACTTGTTATACTACTTGCAAAGTTAATATGAGGTACTTTCACTGTGTTGTTTTTTTGTTTTTTGAGTAATCTAATGTCAAAGTCCCTTCCAAAGACCAAAATTAAGCCTTCTTTGTCCAAATTTTACCATAAGTAGTAGTAATGAAACTGATATATTTGAACTTTGTACTTTTTATACAATCAGCATTAGCACTATGATATACTTTTACTGTGTACTTTCTGAGAAATCCATTGACAAATTCTCCGCCAGAGAACAAGAATAAGACTTTTTGTCTAAATCTGACTTGGGATAAAAACAAATTCTTCCATAAGTACTTCATGAGTCTGATATATTTGGGCTACTTCATACACTATGTGTACAAATAATATTAAGTATTTTTTACTGGGTACTTTTTGAATGATTCCCTTCAAGAGACTAATTTGCAAATTTGACTTAAAAAAAATATCTTCCATAAATAGTTTGAGTCTTATATATTTTGATTCAGTACTTCTTAGAAGACTAGCAAAAACACAATGAAGTACTTTTACTGTGTATGTTTTGAGAAATCCATTGACAAATTCCCTTCCAGAGAACAATAAGATAAGATAAGATAAGATAAGATATTCCTTTATTAGTCCCACAGTGGAGAAATTTACAATTAATTAGCCTTTCTGTCTCAGAATGAAGCGGGATAAAACACATTTTTAGTAGTATAATTCTAATGCATTTGAACTTAGTCCTTTTTACAATATTAGGACAAGAATTATGAAGTAATTTACTGTGTAGTTTTTGAGTTTCAATGTCAAAGAAAAACAAATTATTCCATAAGTAGTTTGGGTATAATAGTTTTGCATTCAGTAATCCTGGACTCAAGGATGAACTGATAAGATTTTGGTGGTCGAAGGTAAAGGTCAGTAACAAAACATGTTTTTGGCCATAACTCAAGAATTCATATGCTAATTATGGCAGCTGCACACAATAATGGAGTGATGACATTAGGAACACACATACTGTAAATGTAAACTGCAGTTTCACTGGTTGGCAGAGGCATGCAACTGTGAGGTGGTAAGTCTAGTTCATTTTTAACCTGACTTTAACTTCTCAGGAGATAAAGGAAATATAATTGGGAGATTTTAGAGGGTTTTTTTCTAGAATGTGGGTCCAACATCAACTTAATTGTTTAGAGTTAATGGTGAATTAAAATATTACCCACATAAACAGTGACTCAGTAGAGGACTGAAAGAACACAGGCTGGGTAGTTAAGAGGAATGAAATGACAAACAGTCAACACTCACTGCAAAACAGGACTTTGGTCAATTTCAGTTTCAACAAAATCAATTACAGCTCTTTTTACAGGCCCCACTGACCATCATTGTCAGCTTCTTTTGCACCTGCAATCAATTACAACTGACGCCTGAGGCTGAACAGCCTGCATAAAGAGTTCTGTCTAAGCAGGCCTCTTTGATCTAAATAGTCACATGTTAATTCACTGTTTGTGCTCTCTTTATTAATGTTTTATGTGTCTACAGATTGCAGTTGACAGGACAAACAGTTCCCTCGTTTGCACCCTTGCCTCATTTTTGTTCTCTTTCCTGATGCTGCCCAATGGTTTCCTCTTTGACTGGTTTGGTACGACAGTGGCCTCGCTCACTGGAATGTGAGTCCAACAACACCTTAAGTACTTAAAAGTTAATGGTCGGTGCATTTAAAATATTACCCATGTAATTTTATATAATAATGTAATTTGCAGTTATTCAGTAGAGGACTAAAAGCCCACCAGAAATAACAGCAATAAATTTGGTAGTAAAGAACAACAAGAGGTCGTTCATTAGTGTGATTATTGAGCAACATGTGCAAGCTGCATGTCTGCTGATGAGCGATGTGATGGTAACAGCAGCAGCTTTTTAAACTCTTTGAGGATAAGTTTTAATTGCTGCAGAACAGACAAATTCAGTCAGTCTGTTGCTCTTTAAGCTGTGCAGAAGATAGACAGAGTTTATTGTTTTAATCTAAGATATCACTGAAATGTATGTTCAGTTAATGCATAACCTTTGTTCTCTCCAGCCTACATATGCATATGCCATATGTATGGGGAATGACCCCCCTGGGTCACATGACGTGGATACTTATTTAAGACATACTGGCACTGCTGGCCTAGTCTATTAAGCTCATGCGCCGGCCTTGAATCATTGCTAGATTTGATTGTAATGTGTCCCCAAGCAGCCTCATGCTGGAGAAATAGTGTCATATTCTCTATCGAATCAAGACTCTCCCTCCAGCCTACATATTCCATATTCCATTCCATATTCCATATGTATGGGGAACTCCGTAAGACAACAAACAAACTATTTACAAATGTACACTATTTACACTCCAACTAGTTAACAGGCCCTGCCAGACACTAAGACCTCTACCAGAAAGAAAGCTGCTCAGGCCAGCCTGCAAGACATTAGGCTGAACGAAGGGAGACATTTATCACAGGGGCGCCTAATAAAAGAGGCCCTGCCCTATGGACAGGTAAGACTAAGTCACATCCAGGTTGCACCTAGTACCAACTTACCAAAGGAAGCGCTGGCTGCAACATTTAAGCGGTAGAATCTGGTGAAGATTGATGGAGCTGACCGTGTGGCTGCTGTGCAGATCTCATCTAGAGAGGCACCTGCGTTCATTTTATGTACATCGCCAGAAACCTAAGTGGGCATAGTATCAACTATTGTCAGTCCCCTCTCTCTCTTGGGAGTAGAAAGGATGAAACTCCACTGACTAGCTTATGTGCCTTTCAGAGAGTATTTTAGGGAGGAGAGCTGGATTAGGGCGAAGGATCACCCCCGCACCATCCAGCAGAAACCTGCAACAGCAGTGATGAATATATAGAGCCTGCAACTTCCCCACTCTCTTCGCAGAGGTTACTGCCAAAAGAGGCTGTTTTAAGTGATAGCCATTACAGCTCTGTAGATTCAATAGGCTCAAAGGGGGAGCACTGCAACACCCCCAGGACATGGTCCAAATCCCAGAGGGGTGCAGCTGGCTCTCTACTGCAAGCTGTAAGCCTATGAGCCCCTTTAAGGAACTGCAAGATCAGAACACAGCAGGTCTCGGAGAGCCTGAGTTCCCCAACCGGAGCAGCCTAAATAGCAGGCACCATACCTCTGAGGGTGGTGGAGGACCTCCCTGCATCCAGCTGTTCATGCAAAAATTGCAGGAAGCCTTGGGCTGTACAGGCAAAGAGGTCAACCTGGTGTGCCTAACACCATGACAGAAACCTCCCCCACCAATATGAGTAGGCTGCCCGAGCTAAGGGCGCCCGTGCCCCTTGGAGTGTTGTGACTACTTGTTCTGGCAACCCCATAGCAAGGAACCCTCTCCTCTCAGAGGTCGGGCCCAGAGTTTGAGACCATGGGGAAGGGGTGGAAAAATGACCCCCTGATTGAGACAGCAAGTCTCTCTTGACTGGATGCTCCCATGGTGCTCCTAGCAGGAGAGGTGGAATGTTGGAAAACCACATCATGTAGGGCCAGTTTGGGGCCACCAGAATCACTCCTGTTCTCCATCTGCACTCTCCAGAGAAAAGACGGGAGAAGGCTGAATGGAGGGAAGGCATACAGTTGACCACTGATGCGTCTTATCTCCCCAGGGAGAAAAATAGAGGGCAATGTGTTGTTCCTCTGGAAGCGGCAGTAGCTCAGTCTGTAGGGAGTTGGCTTGGGAACCGGAGGGTCACCGGTTCAAGTCCCGACATGGACCAAGAACTGAGTGTGAACTGGTAGCTGGAGAGGTGCCAGTTTACCTCTTGGGCACTGCCGAGGTGCCCCTGAGCAAGGCACCAAACCCCCAACTGCTCGGGGCGCTTGTCAGGAGCAGCCCCATCACTCTGACATCTCTCCATTGTTGCATGTTTGTGCATGTGTGTGTTCAGGTCTGCATGTACCATGTATAAGTAAAACAACAGAGTGAAAAAATTGAATTTCCCCTCGTGGGACTAATAAAGGAATATCTTCTTCTTCTTCTAAAACAGATCGGCGTCCACTGGCCCAAAGTTGTGACAGATCTCTGCTACAACCTCTGGGTGTAGCCTCCACTCCTCCGGGTCCAGACTTCCTCTGGAAAGCCGGTCCGCTGCTGTGTTTATAGAGCCTGGCACATGCACCGCTCTCAGGGACAGAAATTAGGGGTGCACCCATATACAAAGCATGTGTGCTAGCTGACACAGGCTCCCCTGCTTGTTGGCACAGGCTGCAGCTACAGTGCTGTCAGTTCTTACCAACACATGATGTTCTTGTAGACGTGGCGGTCTGGGTTTGGCACACCATCAAGAGCAAAGTGATGGCCTCGAGGATCCCTGGCCTCGATTGCCACTGAGCCCCCTACCTACAAAATGCCTCAAGCTGGGATGTAAGGTCTCCCAGACCCTACCAGGGCTGCTCAACAGTATCCTGGGGTTGAGATGCCCTCTGCCGGTGGACCCCACGACACCAAACAAGTGCAGTCAACATCTCTTCAGCATAGTGCCAGGCCTTCCTGGCCTGCTGCAATATAGTCACCGCATCTGGACCAAACATGGCAGAGGGCTTAACAGGAATATGGAGAAGTGTGTCTCAGTCTTCCTGCTGCAGCTAGGACTGTGACAGTCAAAGGTAGAGCCTCACTATCCAAAGGGACACCTATGCTTTGCCTGCTGCCTCAGCCTGCTCTTTCATTATTATAGGTAGAAGAGAAGAAGCCTGATGTATGTATGCTCATCCTGTGACCTGCATGACAACTGACACAGCAGTGTAGGGAGGCTGCCAGAGACAGCTCCTGACAGACAGCTCCAGCTCCTTACAATAAGTAAATGGACTCGATGCTGTAACCCTGATCCAGTATTCTGATTTGGTTTAGCTTTTTCTTTTTCATTTTTCTCTGATCACATGTAATGCACCTGCTAAAGTGGAGATCAAAATGGCAATGATTCAACGCCAGCATATGTGTTTTATAGACTTGGCCAGCAGTGGTGGTGTGTCTTATAATAAACTTGGTGGCAGATTAGAATGACCCCAGGACAGCAGGAGGGATAAAATAAACTTGGTGGTGGGTCAAAAAAATAAAACTTCGTGGTGGGTTAAAATGACCTGAGGACAGTGGGAAGGTTAAATAAGTAACCACATCACCTGACCCAGGGGGGTCATTCACCTTACATATGAAATATGTAGGCTGAGGAGAGACCACTCAAACATCCATTTGGTTTAATACCCTCAGATACCCTTTTCCAGTTGTGTGTTATGATATGACACAGTATACTGCAAAGTACCTCATAACATATTACTCAAAAATCAAGCCGGCTTGCAGCATGTGTGTGGACCACAGCGAATAATGTCTCTTCCCCCTTGCCTATAGGTTTGGGAGGTGTGCTCACAAAACCAGCCTGCCAGACATTTCTTGGAGGTCTTTTTCAGCTAAAACATATAGCACACAAACAAACTGTTAAGTGCACCTGATGGGGGCCATGCTTTGAATATAACATGCCAACGCATGAACTGCATTGGGTGGATGACAAAAAGCATGCAGTCATATGTCCCTCAATCTGAATGAACTGCTCAAGTTCTTTTTGTCAGAGAGTAGCCCTGCTGCAGTCACCATAAAGCGTCAAGCAACTGGGGTGTACCTGGGGTGACATTTCACTGGGGTGATGTTTCACTTCTTGGATGAGAAGTGAAACGTCTTCAAGAATCTAAACCAAGTCCAGTTGCTGGTACACAGATGTTTCCAGCAAGTAGCTTTGCTGAAACTTTTTTGATGCAGCAATAAAACTGAACCTGGTTTAAGCTACCAGGTATGTTGAAATCGTCTTGCTGAGGTGAGCTGATTTCTCATCTACATACAGACTTAACTTTTAACCTATTTTTTACTCAACATATTATTTACTTCTCAGGAGATAAAGAAAAAATAAAGTGTTAGTTTTTCCTCTGAAGAAGCCTATAGCATCATGGATAGGCATGAGTTACATGCTTTGTACATATAGGCACAGTTTTGACACAGAGGGCCAGTTTCCACACGGTACTCAGCAGGTTTTTTGTGCCACTCACACAAGCTTTTAGTTAGACCAGCGTATTCAGCACTCTCAGCATCCACACCTGGAGTACGGCTCACAGCTTTAGTGGCAGCTTCACTGCTGTTTGGTTTGCTTGGGATGCAGGAGTGTTTATTTTCTGCAGCCACAAGCACCACAAGAAGAGAGTGATTGGGAAAGAGAACAACATCGGGGAGGGAGGAGAGAGAGGGAACTGGTGAGGGAGAGCCACCTATATAAAGAAAGAGAGTGGAGCGAGAGCAGACAGGTGTGGTTTGTGTGAACATTTAGGGAGACCCACTGAGGCTGAACCGTGAGTACAACAGAGTAGTAAACTGGAGAATTATACAACTTTAGTATACATTTTGTTTTTCGTGACTTCACTGGAGGTTACTTTGTTAAAGTCATGTTTGTGCATTTTAATTAATTCCTTCTGTTGTTAAAATGAGAGTTTTATATCTCAGTAAAGATAATATTTTTCTGTTATCAACATCTGAATTTTATGCAGAAGTCCATCTTTTTTGGAAAGAGGACAGACCTAACAGCCTGGACTCAAGGACCGCATTTTATGCCCAGATGTTTTATTACATCATGTTTTTCTTACACAACTATAATTTGCTTTTGACGTATCATGCAGGTGGAGAGTTTTTTATATGAAAATGCTTTAAAGATGCAGAAAATGTAGTCCTCTCTAAATGTATAAGAATAGTATTTCTTTTGTTTGGCAGGTGCAGTGCTACCTGTGTGTGTGACAAACCATGTCAGGTCTTGGGAACAAAGTGATGGTGCAACGCTGCCTCACCTTTGCAACTGGTTTGGTGGAATGTCTGTTTTTTGCCGGAGCCGTGTATGGATGGGCTTCACTTGTTTTTGTCCTGAAAACAGAGGGCTACTTCAGCTCTCTCTGCGTCAACACCACAGTCAATGCAACACAGGTCATAGGTCAGTTTGATATCCTCACCATTACTTTGAATTCTACGGATCTGAATTTCTAAAATCAACTACAGCTTTTTATGTAGGCCTATCAGTCACCTGTGGTTAAACAGGTGAAAGGCCTGCATTGGTTGCAACTCAAACAATCAGCTACAACTTTCTATGCAGGCATCTATTGAATTGTTGCATGTTATACCACAGTGTTTGTTTTTTCTCTATGTTTTATGTGTCTACAGATTGCAGTGGACAGGATCAACAGCTCTCTCTTGTTTTCACTGTCACCTCCTTCATGTTCAGTTTCCTGCAGCTGCCCTATGGTTTCATCTTTGACCGGTTTGGTACAACAGTGACTCGGCTCATTGGAATGTTAGTTAGTTATTATTAAAGATTTCTTTTACTAGCTATGGGCTTATTTTACAGCTCAATTCCAAATTGTATCAACATTTGTTTTTATTTCTTTTTAAAAGAAATATTGAAACAGAAAAAAAATCAGATGACCATTCACAATCATATTCACACCTAATGGGAAATTTAGAGTCAACTGTTAACCTGCATGTCTTTGGAGCGTAGGAGGAAACCAGAGAGCCCAGAAAAAAATAACCACACTAACACAGGGAGAACATGCAAACTCCACACAGACGGGCCCCAAGCCGGATTCAAAGCTGCGACCCTCTTGCTGTGAGACGACAGTGCACCACCGTGCCATCCCTAACCTTGTATATAATTAATAATAAGAAGAATAATGAGAATGAAATAATGAAGATCTGAATGCATCTTAGCGATCGATAGTAATAGTAGAAAACAAAACTGCATAAGGAGTACCCTGTTGCCTACTTCTTAATTTGGGTCCTCCCCAACCATTGCCACCATTGTGACAGTTTACTGTGATGTTTTTACATCAGATGTCAGTTTTTCCTTTTATTACTGAAAGTATATTGATTTATTTTAAAGCCAATTTTCTCTTTTCAGGTTCTTTTCAGATTCTGTAAAACTTTGTCTTGAGCCAATAAAATGTCACAATAACACTGGAATTATTTTTTCAAACCAGATTGTTTTACACCATGGGGACCTGGATGGTGGCCTTCTCAACTCCAGGTGAAAAATATCTCCCCGTCTATTTGTTTTGTGCTCTCTCAAGAACCTTATTGTCTAAAAACATATTCATAAGAACTAAGACTGAATCTATAGAGCATCTATATCTAATCTATAACAGCCGTGAATGCTCCTTTCTCGTTTCCCATCAGCTTGGGCCAACCTGCTGTTCCCAGCTTTCTCCCTCCTGGCAGTGGGTGACATCGTGTTTGTAATGACCAACATGCAGGTACTGAAGTATTTGTCCAGATTAGAAAACATTTCAAAGATTATTGTCAGTTTTGATTAATCAGCCTTTTATTTTCTTGATTATCCAATTGATTTCTCTATGATGTGTATTCAAATAGCTTTGAATGAAAGTCAGAAACCCAAGCCAAATATTCAGTTTACCATTAAATAATACATTAATTGTAGAGTTCTAACAAAGCTCATTAAATATGTATCAAAGGAAATCACTCAAGTTAAAAGAAAAATGACTATCTAAGACATAAAATAGTGCTGAAATTAAGTATAACAGTGTATATACAATATAAATTGAAGTAATACAGATTTCAGGTAGTGATTGAGATGCATTAAATTAATATAAACAAGAATGTAGTAATGTACAAGTCAAAGTGTCATTTTGGATGCCCCTATGATTAACAAAACATGATAAACTTCCAGTAGTGAAAATGTGATGAAGTGCCCTATGGTACCCTGTAGATAAAACATGATGAAGTGCCTTCTTGAGGCACTTCCGGTAGAGAAAATGTGATGAAGTACCCACTAGGCTCGGCCCTAAAACTGAGAAAACATGATGCAGTGCCATATAGGCTACCTTACATGCAAGGAAACTTGCAATGCTTTGGTGCCAGTGATGGCATTGTCTGTAGATTTGTTGATGAAATGGGTCCAGTGAGTCAGGGAGGGAGGAAGTGATGAAGGATTTGACTCACTGCTCAAAGCACTTCATGATGGTGGGTGTGATTGTTTCTCGGAGGATAGTGGTTCAAGCAGTCTTTTTGGGGACAGGGACAATGGTGGTCTTCTTGAAACATGAAGACGACAGACTGGAGCAGAGACAGGTTGAAAATGTCTGTGAAGACATCTGTCAGTCTGCACACGCCTTGAGAGTTCGGCCAGGGATCACACCAGGTCTGGGTGCCTTGCATGAATTAAACCTTTTGAAAAGTTTGCACACATCTGCCCTGGATATTGCTAATGGGCAGGGGTCCTGGGCCTTTTGTGCTTCCTCAGCCGGGGAGTTGGTAGTTGTAGTCTGTACCACCATACAAGCACCACAAGACTGCAGTATAATGAAGCTACGACTCAAGTAAATATGAGAACTGTATATGTCACAGAATTTTCAAAAACATGTTCATGCTACTTTTTCACAATAAAAGCCCTTTTAGAAAATGAAGGGATTCTGTCCACTGAAACATTACAGGGCTTTAACAGCATAATGCTGAAACAAACATCTCTAATAGGCTTCTTCAAATAAAGCAGGTACCCTCTGCAGTTTAGTTGAATAATGCACCCTAAACATTATTAGAGAATTTATGGTGATATATTTATTTTTTTGTGATAGTAAGTAAGAATGCTTTTTTAAAATAAACTATATTAGCACACCCACAGCTTAACTGCTCCTATGCAATCATGTTAATTTAGGCTACATTATTCTGTCTAGATATTCTGCACATAAGCAAATAGTTTAACTTATTCAACGCCTGCCTTGTTCACCTGCTTTTCTTTTCTTTGGATAATTTTCTTGGGGGAGTGTCGAGTGTCTTTGTGGATAGAGCAACAACACCCATTGTATTGAATGACAGAAAAGTAGATGCAAAAAAGGAAAGAAAGCCCCACAGAGACACTTAACATGCAACATCTGTTTTGATAAATTTCTCTCCTAAAGGTAGGAAACCTCTTCAGCTCACGTCGCTCCACCATCATCACTCTCTACAACGGGGCCGTAGACTCTTCATCAGCACTCTTCCTTGTGATCAAGGTAGGAAACATTCACACACTGCTCGCATAAACTAAATATATTTGTACCATCTCCTGTCGTAGCAATGACCTCGATGTCCTCTCCTGCAGCTGTTGCACGAGGTTGGCATCAATTTCCGCTCCTCTTTCCTCTTCCTGTCTGCCTGCAGCGTCATTCACCTCCTCAGGACTTTGTTCCTGCTGCCCAGAGACCACATCCCCTACCAGCTGCCTGATGACTACACATACGGGTACAAATACCCAAGAAACCACACACACACAACATTTGTGCTTCAGGGATTCATCAAGTGTAGATAGGGCAATTAAATAAACCTGATCAACTGCAATATTGCCATTTAAATGCTGCACCCATAAATCAAGCCCTTCCTCAACTAACAGTTAGAGATGTGCCGTCAGTCAGCAGCCAATCAAAGCCGGACGGTTTTTAGCTGCTTCATATTTCTAAATTTTTGCAGAATACACACATGTGCAACTGTCACATGATGGTTTTACATCAGCACACAGCAGTACGATTCATGATGTGTTCAAATGTAATCTTTGAAGGAGAGCAATATAAAATGGGGGCGGCAGTAGCTCAGTCTGTAGGGAGTTGGCTTGGGAACCGGAGGGTCACCGGTTCAAGTCCCGACATGGACCAAAAAACTGAGTGTGAACTGGTAGCTGGAGAGGTGCCAGTTTACCTCTTGGGCACTGCCGAGGTGCCCCTGAGCAAGGCACCAAACCCCCAGCTGCTCGGGGCGCTTGTCAGGAGCAGCCCCATCACTCTGACACCTCTCCATTAATGCATGTATGTGTGTTTCAGGTCTGCATGTACCATGTATGAGTTTAACAGAGTGTAAAATTGAATTTCCCCATTGTGGGACTAATAAAGGTAAAGAAAGAAAGAAAAAGAAAATAGATAATAGAGAGGGAATTATGACCTGTTTAACTTTGTAACACTAGCTCTAACCAATTCATAATATTTAAATCAGGAGAGACTTATATTGAATGAATGATAATTTATTACAAAGTGCACAAAGTTATGAATAGTGAAAAGTCGATGTGACGAATTAGGGGGAAGCAATGCTATAGTCGGATGAGGAATATTCTCCCCTAGACGCTGGTGATGGTGGTGGATTTCATGAAGATCTGATGAGGGTAGTGGAGCAGGCTTGCTCGATGTGATGAGCTGGCGGTGATGGGTAGGTGGAGAGTTGCATCAGTTTGTGCTGCAATGACAAATGACAGCAGCAGAGAGGAGAACAGGTTTTAACTTTTGGAAGCAATGATGTGATTGGTTCAGGGAGATATGGCAACATCTGATTGGTCGCAAAGAGTGAAGCGCCCACAATCAGCTGACATCTAGGAGCTCATGAGAGAGACGCAGAGTCTTCCTGACTGAACTTCCACATAAGCTTCATACAATTAGAACTACTAATGTCAATTGTTTTTATATCAAATCAAAATTTAAATTAAACTACTACCATTTATGTCCTAATAATTTAAATTGTGTTTTATGCAAATAACCACTATAGATAACAAAAACAAAATTGATTATTATATTTACAGAGTTTTTAGCACAGCATGGAAATTAAGGGCCATAATCGTGCAGCCCTAAGTTAAGGCTCTTCATTATTATATGTTAAATATTATATATATTGTTTCGTGCAAATCAGTGTTCTCTTACGGTAAGAAAACAGTTTGAGGTGAGGATGTAAAGTCTCAGCAAAAACAATTTAAACCAACCTGCCCCTTTTTACAAAATATGCATATTTTACAGTGAAAATATGTAAATAATTATCAAAGAATTCCCACAATGCCCTCAGTCTGTGGCTGACCCACCTTGACCTTTGACCTTTGTCAGGCTGACCTGTAAATCAGAGACTCTGAGATTGGAGCACACAAATGTGAAAGATAAAGGTCTGAAGACGACAGAGGAAATGCCCCTCAACAAGAACGTCCCTGTGCAACAAGGTTTGTTCACTGTACTGTGGTAGATATACACATAGTAAGATTTAAGAGAATATAATAATCATACATCCTATTTCTCTTCATCTTTGTTCTTTCCTCATCTTCATCCATCTCTGTGGTCTCCCTTCATCTCTCTCAGAGAAGAGTTTCCGTGAGTGTGTGATGTCCAGGTTCTTTATATTCCACCTGCTTTGGTTGTCGGTGATGCTGCTCAGACATTACTTCTTCATCAGCACCCTCAACCCAACGCTGCAACGGCTGACGGCGGGAGAGCCTTCACTAGGTCAACACACACTACTGTTAGAGACATTTACACAATAGCGAAGTAGTTTTAAATCATTTACAAAAGCACAGACCCACATTACTATTGTAGTAATAATAACAGTGGCTCTGTTATATTCAGATGTTCATCATTTATTTCAGTATTTTTACCTGTATACACCTACACTAATTGTGTCAAATCCTATTAAGCCTGAATCCATCGTGCAATTAAGCTGCAGTGGTCGAGTGCACATGAACGTGAAAATACTTGAAAGTCTATGTAGAAAATATTGTAGACAAAGAGTGAGAAGCTGTCATTTTGAAAAATTAAAGACAGTTTGTGCACATTAAAAACTTGCCATGCCACGGCAGGAAATGGACATTACAGCAGACAGCCAGAAGAGGATGCCAAAGCCCGTGACAAAGTCTGTGGAAGGAAAACTGAAGGCTTGAGTAAGAGAGAAAGGAAAGCTAACTGGGCTCACTAGGAAGCAGACTGAAGCCATCGGTACCTCCTCTTAAAATGTCTTTAATATCACCTGTATTTCAAAACTGAAGTGCAGGAAAAGCCATGTACTGGAAGAGGTATCCTGTCAGTTATAGATTCACCTCATGACCCTATGAGGCTCTTGGCACCTTCGGTCCTCCCTGCCAAGCTCCTTCTCAGAGAACTTAGCAAGACAAGTCCCATGAATACTTAGCAGTGAGCCTGTGCTTCGACTAAAAGGACGTGACTGGACTGAGGTAATATTATAAGAGCAAGAAGCTGCTGAAGAGTAGAGAAAGTACTGTTATCTCATATTACGACAAACTGAGCTGTTGTTGGAGCTGTTTGTCTCTTACCATCTTATCTCTGTTTGTGTCCCTGCAGTGAGCAAGTACACCAATGCCTTTGCTATAGTGCAGCTGTGTGGTGTGCTGTGTGCTCCCTGGAACGGCCTCATCATGGACAGACACAAGGGCAAACCTCTGGATTTAGGTAACTATAACTAATACTGATAAGGACTATTAATGAACCCAACAGGCTAGTTGGAGGAACATGAATGTTTTTATTTGTGTGTGTTTGTAGGAGAGAGTGAACAGGAAGCAGACCTGCGGGCCTTGGTCCTTTCACTCTTCCTGACGGCCCTGCAGTGTCTGCTGTTCTCATTTTGTGCCGCCATCCCGTACCTGCCGCTTCAGTATCTCACCTTCATCCTGCAGGTGCTCAACCGCTCCTTCCTCTTCGGCAGCAATGCAGCCTTCATCACTGTGGCGTGAGTTTCAAACACACACAAACACACTCAACTTTGTGGACTGCAATTTAGTATTCTTATATCTGCTATACAACAATGTAATGTGTTACAATTTTAACTTCCTTCTCTTTGCCAAGTCATCTTTTTGTGTATGTACAGTTTCCCATCATGTCACTTCGGTAAGCTGTACGGTCTGGTCCTGGCTCTGTCTGCAGTGTTTTCTCTGCTACAGTATCCCTGCTTTGCCCTGGTGAATGGACCTCTGGATGGAGATCCTTTATACGTGAGTATACACAGCATACTGTATAACTGATAGTACTGAAAATCTTACTCTGGTCCTTTTCATCCCTTAATCACCATCTATGAACTCTCCTCCTATGGCCTCCTCCTCGCCCTTCACATGTCTGCAGGTGAACATCAGTCTGACGCTGCTCACCCTGCTCGCCTTCATCCATCCCCTCTCTGTCTTCCTGCACTGTCGAAGTCGTGCCTCTCAGCGAGCCATCGAAGACTCCTCTTAAAATCTGTAAACTGAGACTCACACTTAAAGGTCCTTAATATCACCAGTGACACTGTTACCTCTTCAGTTTGATTGATTATCAGTTATCAACAAACAATTGCTTGTAAATACATATCAGATTGCAGTGAAGTTTGGTTTCGGGTACAGTCAGCGCGTTCACCACCCTCTCTAATCATGTTCGAAGCCAAAATTGAATTTATCCATAATAACTAAGAGCTTCTGGTGCACAGCCTGCTGCAGTTAACAGGTTGTAGAACACTTTACCTGTTGTGACATTTCCAGGATATATCATTTTCTCTTCACTGATGCATACATCAAAACTGGGTGGCAGGATGGTGCAGTATTTAGCACTGCCGCCTCAGGTTCAAACCCGGCTTGGGGCCATTCTGTGTGGAGTTTGCACGTTCTCCCCATGTTTCTCCAGGTTCTCTGCTTTCCTACCACAGCCCTAACATATGCAGGTTAATTGATGACTCTAAATTGTCTGTTTGTGTAAATGTGAGCGTGAATGGTTGTCTGTCTCTATGTATCAGCCCTGTGATAGTCTGGCAACCTGTCCAGGGAGTGGCCCGCCTTCACCCAATACCCCAAATGGGATAAGTGGTTACAGATAATGGACGGATAAATAAAACTTGTTACACTCTGTTACAATTTTGAGTGTCAGCTGATGGTGCTAATGTGCTGCTTTTAATTTAAGATATCTTTAATTGTATATTTTTATTCAGTGTAATACAAGCCACCTATCAATTAAGCAATTGTTTATTGTTATTATCAAAATGTTACAGATAATGCCAGTGTTGATCTCTTCAAGTTATCTCTATCTATATCTTTTTTACCTTGAAAGTAGGGTAAAGAACCAACAATGTATTAACAGTGTAAGGGACAGCTGGGAGTCAAGTCGGTGTTGTGTCGATCAGTGATGGGCACAGAACAAAAAGGTGGTAAAGCTCTGCCATCTGCTGGTCTCTCAGTTCAACTGCTCATATTGTGCCAAACATTAACAAACAGTAAACTGATGTTTAATGTTTGGGCTGTATCCAACATATGACGTCTCAGGTGTTCAGTGTGTTTGTACAGTTCAGTAGAAGGATTTATGAAGTTATGAAGGATTCAGTTTCTTAATGAAAGGGGGAAATGTGTACTGAAGTTTAGGTTTTAGGTCGACTGTGAATTTTGTGCCAAGAAGAGGTGAAATGTTGAAATATAACTTTAAATCTGCAAACTCTGCCTTGCATCAAATCAGACTCTTTTTTCTTTAAAATGACTTTAGAGGTGTGCTAAAGGGAATTGTTTCAGTTTTCAACTATAGTGAGAAACATTACACATTAGCAGGCATCTGTCCACAGATGGTATAGATAATGCAATTGTAATCTAGAAATGAAAGATAAATGGAAGTGTATGTTCAGTTACATACAAATACTTTAAAACAACTATATTAAAATAAACAGCCGCTGTTTTATGCTTGTATATATTTTCATTTCTACTCTATGCTGTAAACAAATGTATGGAAAACCAATAAAAACTGTTAACAAAAAATAACATTAAAGTGACATTTAAAGACTGAACCCTGAAACATGTTTTCAGTTGACTGAGTACTTTTGACTGACTGGTAGTATGTGCTGCACATGGTCTGTAAGGAAGTTGGTTTTAAGATGTTATTATATATATTTTTTATATTTTATGCTAACCACATTTTAAAGCAGAAACTTATGTTCACCTGCAGGAGGATCTGAAAATCGGGTTACAAACAACTGATATTCTGGAGAAGGTTGAAAAACTAAGATGTTCTCAATTTGCTCACCAAAAACAGACACATTAAAGGGACACTAGCAATTTTACATACCAAGATCCCATCATTAGGAGTAGAAATGACTTTAATGTCTTTTGTGACTCTGGAAGGAGCTTAAAGCTGTAGTGGGTAGAAATGGAGCAAATATGGTAAAAAAGAAAAAGTTATTTTCATAAAATGGTCACTATATCCTGACAGTAGTGCAGAAGACAGGTCATGTGCCTTCGTGTCCTCCGGTGTGCTGTAAGATTTCACTGACCGGAGGGAAACAACCAGAGTCGCTGGAGCCTGCCATCTCTGAGTGAGCAGCTGTCAATCACTCGAAAACTTGCCGCAAACAATCAAACTAGGCAGCGCTGATCAAATATGAATCAATACTGTGTTACTGTAATGTCTATTTCTCATCTAAAATGTTTTCAGAAATATCTTGTAGTTCAGCATCAGAAGCAACTTGTACTGTTTAGCTGTAAAATGAAAAAGTTTGTGACCTGGCAGCCATGTTGAGATCTGTTGAGGAAATAACAAGCACCGCCCACCAGCCAGAGTAATATCTACCTGAACGAGAGAGAGAGAGAGAGAGTGAAGTCACTCTCCCTCCCTGCATGTGTTGTAATCGGAGGTTCACACTAAACATCATGTTGACATCACCAGCCAGGCCGTGCATGCTGTTAGTATATGTGCAAGTCACATGAAGTTTGTGTTAAACCAGTCATGGTCAAGGTCAACTTTATTATCCTACAATGGGAAATTTATATGGTTGGAGTGGTTAAACCAGCGTAGTCAGCACTCTCAGCATCCACACCTGGAGAACGTCTCACAGCTTCAGTGGCAGCTTCACTGCTGTTTGGTTTGCTTGGGATCCAGGAGTGTTTATCTTCTGCAGCCACTAGCACCACAAGAAGAGAGTGATTGGGAAAGAGAACAACATCAGGGAGGGAGGAGAGAGAGGGGAGTGGTGAGAAAGAACCGACTATATAAAGAAGGAGAGTGGAGCTAGAGCAGACAGGTTTGTGTGAACACTTAGGGAGACCCACTGAGGCTGAACTGTGAGTACTAGAGAGTACTAAACTGGAGAATTATACAACTTAACAACTTTGTGACTTCACAGGAGGTTTGTTAAAAAGTAATATTTGCACTTTTCAGTTGTTCCTTCTGTAAAATGGGAATTTTAAGACCTCTACAAAGATTTATAAATCAACCAAAATAATGATTTTTAGCTCATGTCATGTTTGTGCAACTATAAGATTATATATTTAATTGCTTTTGATGTGTCATGCAGGTTAGGCTCTTCTCATATGAAAATGTCATTGCGTTAAAGGTGCAGAATGGTCAACATGTGGACCATGCCAGGCTTTATGAACAGCTCGATGGTGCGCCACTTCCTCACCTTAATTACGGGTCTGGTGGAGTGTCTGTGCTTTGCTGGAGTCGTGTTCGGGTGGGCTTCGCTTGTTTTTGTCCTGAAGACGGAGGACTACTTCAGCTCGCTGTGTCTCAACGCCACAGGAGTCAATGCAACACAGGACTTAGGTCAGTTTCAATTACAACAAAATCGGTTACAACTCTTTTTTACAGGCCTCATTGACCACTATCGTCACCTTCATTTGCACCTGCAATCAAATACAGCTGTCACCTGAGGCTGAACAGCCTGCATAAAGAGTTGGATCTAATTACAACTCTATGCGTGATCTAAACAGTCACATGTTTATTTACTGTATGTTCTCTCTTTATTGATGTTTTATGTGTCTACAGATTGCAGTGGACAGGACGAACAATTCGCTCTTGTTTTCACCATCGCCTCTTTTCTGTTCTCTTTCCTGATGCTGCCCAATGGTTTCCTCTTTGATCGGTTTGGTACCACAGTGGCTCGGCTCGTTGGAATGTGAGTCCAACAATACCTTAACCTGTTAAGACCCAAGCTCTTTTTTTGATATGCATTTTTGATGTCTCTTTGCTATTTGGGCTTATTGGAACCTGATAAGTATAAAAACTAAGCATCATCTTTTGACATAGTTTAGTTTTAGAGAAAAATTATGTCCACATATGCGGACATACGTGTTTCCATAAAACACAATAAAATCACCATTGTGTAATAGTGCAAACCTCTATATGTCCACTCTGAACACAGCAGTGTTTTTCCTGGCTGCTTTTGCATTTATTAATAACACTTGCAAACATGTTTTTTTTAAACATTTTGGAACATCTTAGTACAATTTAACAAAATGAAATTTTTTTCCCCTTTTGGACAGTCATAGCAACAGTATGGCTCATTTGAAGTACTGCAAACAGTTGCAGGACTACTAGATGGCAGTGTACGTATCCTCGTACGTGTACACAAGACCCCAGTTAAATAAAATTAAGTATTATGTTCATATGACCCAAAATGTGATGTCATCACATGTGTACGCCAGGTCCTAAGAGGTTAAATACTTAAAAGTTAATGGTCAGTACATTTAAAATATTACCCATGTCATTTTATATAATAATGTAATTTGCGGTTATTCGGCTTCACACTGATTCAGCTTATTCACACCAGCTGCGTAGTTAAGAGGAATGAAATGACTGTGTTTCAATGCAGCATTCATTCATTTTATTCCCTTCAGACTGTTCCAACTGATGCAGTTTACTGTCAACATTAAACTGATGGTGTGTTATGGTATGGCATTTACTCCGAAAAGTTTAGCATAAAAACACTCATGTCAATCATAAAAATCAAGACAACTGGGAGCTGTTTGTATTTGCTACACCACATATTTCGAGTTTAAACGAGGACACCGGCACACTGGTTCAAATATGTGGACATTAGCATCTAAACACATGAGGTGAAATCGTTCACAGAACAGAGCTTAACTCTGTAGAAAGCAACATCAGATTTGTGAACCGGCAGCCATGTTGAGATCTGTCAAGGAAATACCAAGCACCACACACCATCACATCCGTCCCATTCACATGATAGGAAAATGCCTTGGGCAAATTTTTTTCAAATTTGACACAAACGGCAACCTTGATTCAAGGACGAACTTGGAAGATTTGGAGGAATAAGGTCAAAGTTGATGACAAAACATGTTTTTGGCCATGACTCAAGAATTATTATGCTAATTATTGCAGTTTATTGCAATGATGAAGTGATGGAAACTGTGACACACATGGATGTAAACTCTGACTTTAGTGGTTGGCAGACTCAGCCATGAGGCGGTAATGCTAGTTTCATTTTTCATCTCAAATGTGGGTCCAACATTACCTTAACTGCTTTTTAAAGAATAAATGGTGAACGCATTTAAAATATTGCTCATGTAATTTCTCATCAAAGCACTGACTCATTAGAGGACTAAAAGCCCACCAGCTAAGCAATTAAAAGGAGTGAAATGACAAACAGTACGGTAGTAAAGAAGAACAAGAGGTTGTTCATTAGTGTGATTATTGAGCAACACGTGCAAGGTGCATGTCTGCTGATTAGAGATGTGATGGTAAGAACAACAGCATTTTAAACTCTTGGAGGATAAATTCAGTCAAAGTCTGTTGGTCTCTAAACTGTGTAGACAATAGACAAAATTTAGTGTTTTAATCTAAGATATTGCTGAAATGCAACATTCATTTACGTATGTTAATCCCTTCAGACTTATCCAGTTGGTGCGGTGTTATGATATGATACAGGAGACTGCAAAGTAACTCATAACATATCACTCATCACCAGTCATTACTGGGTAGAGTTTGTGTCCACGGCAGTGGAAAGGTCTCTTCCCCCTTGCCTACAGTTTGGGAGGTGTACTCACAAAACCAGACTGCCAGACATTTCTTGGAGGGCTTTTCCAGCCAAACCATCACCGTAGTACACAAGCAACTTTTCAGTGCATGTGATGGAGGCCGTACTTTCAACATAACATGCCGATGCACAAACTGCATGGGATGACAAAAAGCATGCAGTTGCATGACCCTCAATCTGAATGAACTCCTCAAATGCTCCTCAAGCAAGGGTTTGGTCAGAGAGTAGCCCTGCTGCGGTCACCACAAAGCATCAAGCAGCTGGTGTGTAACTGGGGTGTACCAACAGGGCAGTTAGTTCACATACAGTACTCTCTTGGCTCAGGTCAATGCAAAGCTGTCATGAATGACAACATTTTCAAAGACAAATACTCTACAGGCTCAAAGAGGTCCTTCAACGACAGCCCAAGCACCAGTGGAAATCTGTGGGCAAGTTGTTGTTTGCTGAAAAGAAAATTATATCTGACAGCAGTAGACACTGCCTTATATACTGTGTGTTAATTTATTACATGGTGCAGCTTAAGTGGAAACAGAATTTGAGAAATGTTTGCAAATGTATTAAAAAGGAAAAACTGAAATATCACATTGACATAAGCATTCAGACCCTTTGCAATGACACTTGATATTTAGCTCAGGTGCCTCCCATGTCCCTTGATCATCTCTGAGCTGTTTCTCCATCTTGAATGGAGTCCACCTGTGGTGAATTAAATTGATTGGACATGATTTGGAAAGACACACACCTGTCTATATGAGGTCTCACAGCTGACAGTGCATATCAGACCAAGACATGGGGTCAAAGGAACTGCCTGCAGAGCTCACAGACAGGGTTGTGTTGAGGCACAGATCTGGTGAAAGGCTACAAAAAAATTCAGCTGCATAGATGGTCCACAAAAGCACAGCCTCCATAATGCTTAAATGGAAGAAGACTGAAACAACCAGGACTCTCCTTAGAGATGGCCACCCAAATAAACTGAGTAATTGGGGGAGAAGGGTGTTGGTAAGAGAGAAGACCAAGAACCCGATGGTCACGCTGGCTGAGCTCCAGAGATCCTGTGTGGAGCTGAGAGAAACTTCCAGTTGGACCGCCGGCACTGCAACACTCCACCGATCAGGGCTTTATGGCAGAGGGGCCAGATGGAAGCCTGTCCTCAGCGAACATGAAACATGAAAACACCTAAAGGACATTCAGACCTTGAGAAACAACATTCTCTGGTCTGATGAAACCAAGATTGTCCATAATTCTAAGCATTGTGTCTGGAGGAAACCAGGCACCGCTCATCGCCTGCTCAATACCATCCCAACATAGTTGCGGCAGCATCATGCTTCGGGGTGATTTTCAGCGGCAGGGACTGGGCGACTGGTCAGTGTCGAAGGAAAGCTGAATGGAGCCAAGTACAGAGATTAATGAAAACCTGGTCCAGAGCACTCAGGACCTCAGACTGTAAATTTCCCCACTGTGGGACTAATAAAGGAATATCTTATCTTAGACCACGCTGAAAATTCACCGTCCAACAGGACAATGACCCTAAACACTCATCCAAGACAATGCAGTATGACAATGGAGTAGCTTTGGGACAACTCTCCTGTGTTGTCCTTGAGTGGCCCAGCCAGAGCCCTGACTTGAACCCAATCGAACACCTCTGGAGAACTGAAAATGGATGCCCACCGACGGTCCCCATCCAAACTGACAGCACTTGAGAGAATCTGTGGAGAAGAATGGCAAAATCCCCATATCCACATCCAGGTGAGCAAAGCTTGAAAGCTTGATGCTGTAATCGCTGCCAAAGGTGCTTTAACTAAGAAGTGAGTAAAGGGTCGAAATACTTACCAAATGTCAATGTGATATTTCTGTTTTTCCTTTTTAATACATTGCATTACATATTGTTTCAGCTTTGTCAGTATGGTGTATTGAGGGTAGACTGATGAGGGGGAAAATAAGACTTTCTGAATGCACTGTGTATATATTGCGTATCATCTTATCTTATCTTCTATAAAGCCAAAATTACAAATTGCCTCCTTCCTCGGAAGGAAAGAAAGTTTGAAGCCGTTGCTTTCACGTAATAGTTCATGTTCAGTGTGCAGAATATGTGACCAGAAAAAACATCTCTCTCACTCTCCAACCAACAATAATAATAATAATAATAATGATAAATAATGATAAAACTAGATTGTTTTTCCCACCAGATTTCTTTACACCACAGGGACCTTGATTTTCGCCTTCTCTACTGCAGGTGAAAAAACATTTCTGTCTCGTTGTTTTGTGCTCTCTCTCTCTGAGCCTTATTGTTTAAAGAAATACCGACCAGAAGAAACAGCTACTCTGACAGCTGCTTGTTCATCTTTTTCCATCAGCGTTGGCCAACCTGCTGTTCCCAGCTCTCTCCCTCGTGGCAGCGGGTGGCACCCTCTTCCTGTTGACCAACATGCAGGTACTTAAGCAGCTCAGATTGGAAAACACTGAAAAGATTATTGTCAGTTTTGATTAATCTTATTTTCTTGATTATTCATTTGAAATAATGAAAACTGTGAAAGAAACATACTGAAATTGTTTTTTTGTCACAGTAAGAGTCAGTTTACCATCAAATAAAACAGAGAAAATCCTCAAACTGTGGAAGCTGCATCCCAAAAATGTTGAGCATGTTCATAAAAAATATTTAAATAATTAATCAAATTGAACATTTTTGTTTTGCTTGACTGATTTATTAATTAAGTTTTATGTTTCAGAATCAGTGGATGGTCCTATTAGACTGTCACTTTGTATCTTCTTCCTGTAAAAAACAAAATCTGTAGGCTTCTGTCATCATTTAAAGTTCAATGATACATCTTTTGTTTAACTATTTTTACGGGAAAAGCTGACGCTGAGAAACATAGTTGTAAGACCTTTTCATAGGAGTGACAGAAATTTGATGTTCATGGTCATAGTGTTCACCAAATAAAACCAAAGTCTGCTCTCAGTGCACATTTGTGGGCTGCAGGGCTTTTCTCAGATCTTATGATCTTGTGGAGAAAAAAACACAACGGCCTAAACTAACATTTGGTGAGTTTAAATAGTGTAGCTGTGAATCCAAAACCACATCTTTATATTCAAACAGGCAATTCAGAACTAATTTTACACTGAATGACAGAAAAGTAGGTGTAACAAAAGGAGAAAAAAAACACACACAGACACCTAAAGGCAACATTCATCTGTTCTAATAAATTCAAATTTCTCCCCTAAAGATAGGAAACCTGTTTGGCTCACATCGCTCCACCATTATCACTCTCTATAACGGGGCCGTTGACTCGTCATCAGCACTCTTCCTTGTCCTCAAGGTGAGAAACACTCACACAATGAACACACAATGAAATATATTCTTACTATCTTGTGTTGATGATCTTGATGTTTTGCAGCTGTTACACGAGGCTGGCATCTCTCTCCTCTCCTCCTTCCTCTTCCTGTCTGCCTGCAGCGTCATTCACCTCCTCAGGACTTTCTTCCTGCTGCCCAGAGACCACCTCCCCTACCCGCTGCCTGATGACTACACATACGGGTACAAATCCCCAAGAAACCACATACACACATCAACACTGCATAGGGATACATCAAGTGTAAATAGGGCTCGTTATTTTCTGTTTATAATATCTTTTAATTTGTTTTTAATTGTAGTGCTGGCAGCCCACTTCCACCCTGATCTTGATCTTATACCTGCTTCCCTGATAAATTGGTCTTAAGACTCCCTATATGGGAGGAGGAGAGTCCGCACTTGACAACTTTGAACACCTCCACAACAGAAGACAAGGGAAGCTGGAGCTGTCCAGACCTTATGTAGAGCCCAATCAATGTAAAGCTTGGCGGTACTCCCAACCACCTATGAAAGTGCTTCCTGATCTTCCTCTCCAGTCCTTGAACAGATGTTATGGGAGCTTCATAGACAGTTAGGGGCCACATAAGTCTCAGAAGCAGGCCATGTTGGTAGAGCCAACAGTTTATTTTCCAAGCAAGCCACACATCATCTTCTCAGTCTTCTTCAGCAACTCTTCAACTAGTTCTTCCGTGCTGGTGATACTGTTTTTATTAATCGGGGCATCATCTTATCATTTTCCAAGGCACTTGATTGGGTTCCATTGTTTTAGGATGCTTTCCCTTGTGCAAGTAGCTTGAAACTTTTAGATGGCTCACCAGACACCTTGAAATAGTCATGCAAACAAGTTCTGCTGTGATCTATTTTGCCTGCACATGGCTTGGTGTTGTCACCCTGAGGTCATCCATGAATCCCGATTGCTGACTGTTGACTTTCTGCAGCTGTCTTTGGTCCTCCTGACCTTTTGTTGGTTGCTTAGATGATCAGGTTCATTCCCATGATAAACAAGTTGGGGGGATAGTCCACCAGGTGCTGCATCAGAGACCGGCACTGTGTGTTGCACTAATTTCTCTGTCCACAAACATCCCATCTCGGTCTGGTACATCTTTAGACCTCTTGGAATTTTGCAGGCTTTGCCGCCTCTGC
Source organism: Pterois miles (assembly GCA_947000775.1). NCBI lineage: Eukaryota > Metazoa > Chordata > Actinopteri > Perciformes > Scorpaenidae > Pterois > Pterois miles. Next base: position 2,757,249 of record CAMQGK010000277.1, on the reverse strand, counting down.
AGAATGCATTCATAGTTGTTTGCTCATTGGCTTGGCTTGGTGCCAGTATATCCGTCTGGTTAGGGTGCTCACCCTCCTCACTAAACACACTGGAGGTATTTCCAGCTTGGGGTGCTAACCCTCCCTGCACTGGTTGCCATCTCTTTGAGCTGTCCACTGTATCCCCAGTCATCACCACACTATTTGCGCTTGTCATTCAGCCTTTTGCTGGAGGTCAAGTGTTTCACCATACACATGGTCAGTGATAAACCCACAAAAGTCAAACAAACACTAAGTTTCCTCATCCAAAAAATGGTTAATAATAAACAAATTTACTTGCAATTATTGAAAGGCAGACAAACGACTAAGGGATGAAAGTTTCCTGCAAAAACAGCACTTTTATTTTCACATCATTGTGCCACATTCCTAGCAGGTTATGATGTGACAACCTCATTTATCAAAGATATCCCACAATGCCCTCAGTCTGTGGCTGACTCACTGTGACCTTTGACCCTTGTCAGGATAACCTGTGGTAAATCAAAGACTCTGAGCTTAGAGCAGATAACAGCGAATGGTAACGTACAGACGACAGAGGAAGTCGAGGACACCTCTGAGAAACCAGGTTTGTTCACTTTAATGTGGCATAGATATATACATATTAAGATATTACAGAATAAAATAATCATACACTCAATTTCTCCTCATATTTTCATCTTTTTTTTCTTCCCTCTTCATCCATCTTTGTGGTCTCCCCTCATCTCTCTCAGAGAAGAGTTTCCGTGAGTGTTTGATGTCCAGGTTCTTTGTGTGGCATGTGGTTTGGTTGTCGGTGATGCTGCTCAGACATTACTTCTTCATCGGCACCCTTTTCCCCATGCTACAGTGGCTGGCAGCAGGAGATCCTTCACTGGGTAAACACACACAAACACATCATGTATAACTTTAAAAGTATGAACACTCATGAAAACATTCCTTATTACTGGTTAGCCTGTGCTTCAACTAATATAATGTGACTGGTCCTTCCCCTTATCACCACAATGTATACCAGTCTCCTCTGTCGTTGTGTTTAGTCCGGTGCAACAGAGGAGTTCTTCACCGAAACTAGACAGCAAGATTGTTTAGAGGCCAAATGCTTCTACACTGGAAAGCCGTGTCACCAGCACAGCCACATAGTTACCAATGTGTACGTCATTACCACAGCAACCGATGCAGATAGTTTGGTGATGTGTGGACACACAAATCTGATCTTCTCACTTGCAAACAATAGTGTGGACAGTTTTTCTCAAAACAATCAAATCGGATTTGCCTGCGGTCAGAACATAGGCATATGTTGTCTGTGTATGTCTATTGTCTCTAACCATCTTCACCTTGCATGTGTATGTCCCTGCAGTGAACCAGTACATCAATGCCTTTGCCTTCACACAGTTGTGTGGTGTGTTGTGTGCTCCCTGGAACGGCCTCATCATGGACAGACGTAAGGGCAAACCTCGCGATGCAGGTAACATACTAATACTATGACGTAAGTACAGCCATCTGGCCATTGTTGTGAAATAAACTCTTGTGCATCGCCCTGACGGGTTTTATTTCACATCGATGACCCGCTCACTGTGCTGTACTGTAGTGGATAACCAGCAGTCAAAAGCTCTGAACACCAACCTCATGTTCCTTTTTAATAGTTAGTTATGTGGTATGGGAGAGCTACAGACCGGATGGCTCATTGTAAAGTGAGAATTTCATAACACATTCACACTATTAATAAGCCATCCAGTTAAAATGTGAAGAAAAGCAAGCCACACCCAATTTCCATAGCTTGGAACAAATTTATGGCCTATATTAACCTATAAAGCATTAAATGTTTAATGAACCACTGAAAATTGAATTCACACAAATATAAAGTCAGTATTTAGTTTTCTACATTAGTGTTAAGCACACCACCCAAACCACTGTGTGGACATGTCATCCTTTTTTATTTGGAGTAACTGGTGTTTGTTTTCATTTGTGTGTGTGTTTGTTCGTAGGAGAGAGTGAACAGGAAGCAGACCTGCAAGCATCGGTGCTTTCTCTCTTCCTAACAGCGCTGCAATGTTTGGTGTTCTCAGTTTGTGCCACCACCCCAAACCTGCCTCTTCAGTACTTCACCTTCGTCCTGCAGGTTATTAACCGCTCATTCCTCTTCGGCGGTAACGCAGCCTTCATCAGTGTGGCGTGAGTATCAAACACACATACATAAGATAAGATAAGATGAACCTTTATTAGATTATACATAAACACAGAACTAACACAAAGGGCAGCATACAGAGACATATTGTTATGAATACACATTTATTTATAAATAATAGTAAGATGCAACAGAGCAACCCTGAGACATTTATTGACATTTATTTGTCAAATGCTTAAAAAAAAAAAAAAAAAAAAAAAAAGCAAAGGAACCAATATGCCAATATATATCCATTATCTGTAACCACATAGAGACAGGTTACACCCTGGAGGGACTAGCTGAGTCAAACTATGAAACACCGATTTGCATTTCCATGACCAGTTTTTGAGCGCAGAGTTGTGCAGAGTCACGCCAAGTCTCAAGTCTCCGAGATGGTGCATCTCCAGAGTCAGACCAAACTGCTCTTGATCCGCCTGCAAGCAGTTTGAGCATGTAGGGCTTAGGTGTTTCACCGGGGGACACTACCTTATGGACTGCGTCACACAGACATTCTTGTCGGCTTGCATTAGGTTGTCTCGGCACTTTTTGAATACGCTAGCAAAACCATAACCTGAATAAGCTGTTTATTAATCTAATCTTTAGTGGTAACCAAGGGTGACCGTATTTTCAAACCCCCCTAGGACCCTTAAGTGTTCTGCATGTTTATGCATGTGTACACGTATGCAACTATTTATTATATTTTTGGATTAAAGTGTGTCTTTTATCTTTAAGGAATATTTTAATGCTTAAAAATTCAATGATTTCTCCTTATCTATAGTCTACATGTCTACTGTGTGCGTGTGTGTGTGTGTGTGTGTGTGTGTGTGTGTGTGTGTAGTTTTCCATTGTGCCACTTTGGGAAGCTGTATGGTCTGGCCCTGGCTCTTGCTGCAGTGTTTTCTCTGCTGCAATATGCCTGCTTTGCCTTGGTCAATGGACCTCTGGATGGAGACCCTTTATATGTGAGTACACGACATCACAATAGCTCGCCTACTTAATCCTTCTCCTCGCTTAATCACCATCTTTATCTATGAACTCTCCTCTCACTGCTACCTCCTCTCTCCCCTCACATGTCTGCAGGTGAACATCGGTCTGACGCTGCTCACCCTGTTTGCATTCATCCATCCCCTGTTGGTCTTCCTGCACTGTCGAAGTCTGGCCTCCCAGCGAGCCATCAATGCCTCTTCTTAAAGTCTGTAAAATGAGACTTGCATTTGCCGAAATACATGTTTCAGTTTTTAAAACTGAGAGAAACTTGCACTTTCAGGCAGCTGCATATTTCACATGGTACAGAAATAGGGTGATCAGATCCAACTAACCAAATGTAGGACAAAGAGTATGTTGTGTGTGACAATGTTCCAACACTTTGCCATGGATGAGATTTTAATTTAATGTCCACCTAAATCATAAACATTTCTCGTCTGCCCTTTGTCATGTAACATCTCTATGCTTTGCCTTAATGCATCCATAGATCAGCACATCTCTTTTTGAGCTGCACGTTTCTTTGAGAAAAAAAAAACAACTGAGAATCGTTTTCCACCAGCTAGTTTCAGTTTTTGTTTTAGCTGCTCTTCCTTTTCTTTGAGGTAATTTCCGTCATATTCCACCAAAATATACATAGCGTGTGACTTTGCAATGTCTTGTAATTTTCTGTTGGGTGAACTAAGAATGAAACACCCAAATGCAGCTCATAGAGTAGGAGCCGGTGAGAGAGAGAGAGACAGAAAGATTGTAAATGAATGAGAGTGTAGGGAGGATTTTCCTGATTGAAGGTCTGCATCAAGCCAAATGGCTTTTGTTTTTTTTTCCTGTGTTTAGAGTGTGTGAATGATCTAATATTTTCAGTAATCACAATGCAACAGATGGAATATGATGTACTGTTACAAGTGGGTGGGACGGTTCATAAAATTCACGGTTGTGTTCATAACACTGTTTGGGGTCACAATGTTTGGTTCGGTACATTCATGGAACAGCAGGAGGCCAATTTCTAACTTCAATTTAAAGATGCATTCCATTTATTTGGCAAAATAAGTCAACAACTGTTTGTCTTCACAACAGTAGACTAACATAAGGAACAAAGCACATCTTCACTGTCACATCTTGTGGCTGGACTTCTGATCTAAAATAAAAGTAGCACTGTGTTATTTAAAACAAATTCATAAATAAAAACAAATCAACAAAAAGTGCAGCATCAGGTCAGCCAGCACTAGAGCATTTTTAAACAGTAACATATAATAGACCTGCATCATATGAGGAAAATCTGCCATGTACAATAACATCGCTCAGTTGATGTTGAATGATGATATGACTTGTGATAAATGAACAAATATTGAAGTGTGCATATTAGCTATACTGATGTCAGCCTGGTTGTTTTTAAAGTCAGAACTAGATTAGAAATGAATATTTAAATACAACTAGGACACATGTTGTTCCTAGAGCAGCAACAGTCATGTTTACACCAGCTAATTCACCATATAAACTCATTAAGTATTTAATACTTCTTATACTACTTGCACAATTAATATGAAGAACTTTCACTGTGTACTTTTTGAGTTCCAGTGTTAAAGTGCCAGCAACCAAGAACAAGCATCTTTGTCTAAATTTGACCTACCTTGAATAAAAAGAAATTCTTCCATACGTACTTCATGGGTCAGATATGTTTGTACTTAGTACTTCTTAGACTATGTGTATAATTAATGAGTATTTTTTTTTTAGTTATCCAGTGTCGAAGGCCCTTCCAGAGGCTAAGAATAAGCCTATATGTCTAAATCTGAAGTGGGATGAAAATAAATTCTTCCATAAGTAGTTTATGAAATTGATATATTTGAACTTAGTACTTGTTATACTACTTGCAAAGTTAATATGAGGTACTTTCACTGTGTTGTTTTTTTGTTTTTTGAGTAATCTAATGTCAAAGTCCCTTCCAAAGACCAAAATTAAGCCTTCTTTGTCCAAATTTTATCATAAGTAGTAGTTATGAAACTGATATATTTGAACTTTGTACTTTTTATACAATCAGCATTAGCACTATGAGATACTTTTACTGTGTACTTTCTGAGAAATCCATTGACAAATTCTCCGCCAGAGAACAAGAATAAGACTTTTTGTCTAAATCTGACTTGGGATAAAAACAAATTCTTCCATAAGTACTTCATGAGTCTGATATATTTGGGCTACTTCATACACTATGTGTACAAATAATATTAAGTATTTTTACTGGGTACTTTTTGAATGATTCCCTTCAAGAGACTAATTTGCAAATTTGACTTAAAAAAAAAATATCTTCCATAAATAGTTTGAGTCTTATATATTTTGATTCAGTACTTCTTAGAAGACTAGCAAAAACACAATGAAGTACTTTTACTGTGTACGTTTTGAGTAATCCATTGACAAATTCCCTTCCAGAGAACAATAAGATAAGATAAGATAAGATAAAATATTCCTTTATTAGTCCCACAGACGCCTGAGGCTGAACAGCCTGCATAAAGAGTTCTGTCTAAGCAGGCCTCTTTGATCTAAATAGTCACATGTTAATTCACTGTTTGTCCTCTCTTTATTAATGTTTTATGTGTCTACAGATTGCAGTTGATAGGACAAACAGTTCCCTCGTTTGCACCCTTGCCTCCTTTTTGTTCTCTTTCCTGATGCTGCCCAATGGTTTCCTCTTTGACTGGTTTGGTACGACAGTGGCCTCGCTCACTGGAATGTGTGTCCAACAACACCTTAAGTACTTAAAAGTTAATGGTCTGTGAAGGTTCTCATTCATCCAGGTCATATTCATTCTGGCAAAAGTTGAATCGAAGGCAACTGGACTTAGATTTGTCCCTGAAGACGTTTCGCCCCTTATCCAAGTGGCTTCATCAGTTCGAACGCTGCAGTCTGACTAGTCACCACTAGTCTGACAAACAGTGGAGTAATACCCAGGTTTTTAACCTCTGTGGAAGTGTCCGCCCCTTATTCTCCTAAGACAATAGTTCGTTAGTGGAGTTTCAGTGTGAGTCCCACTAGTGAACGACAGTCGTTAAGGATTCAATGGGGCCAACGACAACAGTCGTTAGGCATCATGTGTGTTGCCAGTGGACGACAGTCGTTGTGTTCGTTAGGGACACTTGAGGTTAGTTTCGGACTGTCTTTGATGTTGAATTTTCTTGGTACTGCTGAAAGTGCAGCATTGTAGATGGGGGATAGGTGGTATCTGAGACCCCCTCCTCTGTTTAAAGATGTTTTTTCCAATTTAACATAGATGGCTTCCTTTACTCCTCTTTCAAACCATCTGTCCTCTCTGTCCAAGATTTTAACATTGCTGTCCTCAAAGGAGTGAGCCTTTTCCTTAAGGTGTAAATAGACAGCTGAATCTGGACCTGAGGAGTTGGCCCTTCTATGCCGGGCCATGCGCTTGTTTAAGGTTTGTTTGGTTTCACCAATGTAGAGGTCCTGGCATTCCTCGCTGCATTGGACAGCATAAACCAGGTTACTTTTTTGTGAGTGTGGTGGCCTGTCTTTGGGGTGGACCAGTTTCTGCCTGAGGGTGTTGCCGGGTTTGAAACACACTGGGATTCGGTGTTTGTTAAAAACTCTTCTGAGTTTTTCTGATACCCCGGACACATCGGGAATGACTATGTTCCTGCGTTTGTTTCTGTCCTCGGCTCCCTCTGCGTTGGTGGTCTTCTTAGAGCGTGTTACTCTGTCAAAGGTCCAGTTTGGATAGCCACAAGTTTTCAGAGCTCCCCTTAGATGTTTGTGCTCTTTCGCTTGGGCCTGTGTGGTGGTTGGTACATTATCAGCCCTGTGTTGTAGGGTTCTGATAACGCCTAGTTTGTGCTCCAGAGGGTGGTGTGAGTCAAAGAGAAGGTATTGGTCTGTGTGAGTGGGTTTCCTATACACCCCAATGTGGAGACTCCTGTCCTCATCCAAGTGAACATCACAGTCCAAAAAAGGTAAGTGGTTGTCCTTAACATCCTCTCTAGTGAACTTGATGTTCTTGTCCACTGAGCTGATGAAGCCACTTGGATAAGGGGCGAAACGTCTTCAGGGACAAATCTAAGTCCAGTTGCCTTCGATTCAACTTTTGCCAGAAAAAAAAAAAAAAAAAAAAAGTTAATGGTCGGTGCATTTAAAATATTACCCATGTAATTTTATATAATAATGTAATTTGCAGTTATTCAATAGAGGACTAAAAGCCCACCAGAAATAACAGCAATAAATTTGGTAGTAAAGAACAACAAGAGGTCGTTCATTAGTGTGATTATTGAGCAACATGTGCAAGCTGCATGTCTGCTGATGAGCGATGTGATGGTAACAGCAGCAGCTTTTTAAACTCTTTGAGGATAAGTTTTAATTGCTGCAGAACAGACAAATTCAGTCAAAGTCTGTTGCTCTTTAACCTGTGCAGAAGATAGACAGAGTTTATTGTTTTAATCTAAGATATCACTGAAATGTATGTTCAGTTAATGCATAACCTTTGTTCTCTCCAGCCTACATATGCATATGCCATATGTATGGGGAATGACCCCCCTGGGTCACATGACGTGGATACTTATTTAAGACATACTGGCACTGCTGGCCTAGTCTATTAAGCTCATGCGCCGGCCTTGAATCATTGCTAGATTTGATTGTAATGTGTCCCCAAGCAGCCTCATGCTGGAGAAATAGTGTCATGTTCTCTATCGAATCAAGACTCTCCCTCCAGCCTACATATTCCATATTCCATTCCATATTCCATATGTATGGGGAACTCCGTAAGACAACAAACAAACTATTTACAAATGTACACTATTTACACTCCAACTAGTTAACAGGCCCTGCCAGAGACTAAGACCTCTACCAGAAAGAAAGCTGCTCAGGCCAGCCTGCAAGACATTAGGCTGAACGAAGGGAGACATTTATCACAGGGGCGCCTAATAAAAGAGGCCCTGCCCTATGGACAGGTAAGACTAAGTCACATCCAGGTTGCACCTAGTACCAACTTACCAAAGGAAGCGCTGGCTGCAACATTTAAGCAGTAGAATCTGGTGAAGATTGATGGAGCTGACCGTGTGGCTGCTGTGCAGATCTCATCTAGAGAGGCACCTGCGTTCATTTTATGTACGTCGCCAGGAACCTAAGTGGGCATAGTATCAACTATTGTCAGTCCCCTCTCTCTCTTGGGAGTAGAAAGGATGAAACTCCACTGACTAGCTTATGTGCCTTTCAGAGAGTATTTTAGGGAGGAGAGCTGGATTAGGGCGAAGGATCACCCCCGCACCATCCAGCAGAAACCTACAACAGCAGTGATGAATATATAGAGCCTGCAACTTCCCCACTCTCTTCGCAGAGGTTACTGCCAAAAGAGGCTGTTTTAAGTGATAGCCATTACAGCTCTGTAGATTCAATAGGCTCAAAGGGGGAGCACTGCAACACCCCCAGGACATGGTCCAAATCCCAGAGGGGTGCAGCTGGCTCTCTACTGCAAGCTGTAAGCCTATGAGCCCCTTTAAGGAACTGCAAGATCAGAACACAGCAGGTCTCGGAGAGCCCGAGTTCCCCAACCGGAGCAGCCTAAATAGCAGGCACCATACCTCTGAGGGTGGTGGAGGACCTCCCTGCATCCAGCTGTTCATGCAAAAATTGCAGGAAGCCTTGGGCTGTACAGGCAAAGAGGTCAACCTGGTGTGCCTAACACCATGACAGAAACCTCCCCCACCAATATGAGTAGGCTGCCCGAGCTAAGGGCGCCCGTGCCCCTTGGAGTGTTGTGACTACTTGTTCTGGCAACCCCATAGCAAGGAACCCTCTCCTCTCAGAGGTCGGGCCCAGAGTTTGAGACCATGGGGAAGGGGTGGAAAAATGACCCCCTGATTGAGACAGCAAGTCTCTCTTGACTGGATGCTCCCATGGTGCTCCTAGCAGGAGAGGTGGAATGTTGGAAAACCACATCATGTAGGGCCAGTTTGGGGCCACCAGAATCACTCCTGTTCTCCATCTGCACTCTCCAGAGAAAAGACGGGAGAAGGCTGAATGGAGGGAAGGCATACAGTTGACCACTGATGCATCATAGCATGCATCCCGAGATGGGGGTCTTACCTCCCCAGGGAGAAAAATAGAGGGCAATGTGTTGTTCCTCTGGAAGCAGCAGTAGCTCAGTCTGTAGGGAGTTGGCTTGGGAACCAGAGGGTCACCGGTTCAAGTCCCGACATGGACCAAGAACTGAGTGTGAACTGGTAGCTGGAGAGGTGCCAGTGAGCAAGGCACCAAACCCCCAACTGCTCGGGGCGCTTGTCAGGAGCAGCCCCATCACTCTGACATCTCTCCATTGTTGCATGTTTGTGCATGTGTGTGTTCGGGTCTGCATGTACCGTGTATAAGTAAAACAACAGAGTGAAAAAATTGAATTTCCCCTCGTGGGACTAATAAAGGAATATCTTCTTCTTCTTCTAAAACAGATCGGCGTCCACTGGCCCAAAGTTGTGACAGATCTCTGCTACAACCTCTGGGTGTAGCCTCCACTCCTCCGGGTCCAGACTTCCTCTGGAAAGCCGGTCCGCTGCTGTGTTTATAGAGCCTGGCACATGCACCGCTCTCAGGGACAGAAATTAGGGGGGCACCCATATACAAAGCATGTGTGCTAGCTGACACAGGCTCCCCTGCTTGTTGGCACAGGCTGCAGCTACAGTGCTGTCAGTTCTTACCAACACATGATGTTCTTGTAGACGTGGCGGTCTGGGTTTGGCACACCATCAAGAGCAAAGTGATGGCCTCGAGGATCCCTGGCCTCGATTGCCACTGAGCCCCCTACCTACAAAATGCCTCAAGCTGGGATGTAAGGTCTCCCAGACCCTACCAGGGCTGCTCAACAGTATCCTGGGGTTGAGATGCCCTCTGCCGGTGGACCCCACGACACCAAACAAGTGCAGTCAACATCTCTTCAGCATAGTGCCAGGCCTTCCTGGCCTGCTGCAATATAGTCACCGCATCTGGACCAAACATGGCAGAGGGCTTAACAGGAATATGGAGAAGTGTGTCTCAGTCTTCCTGCTGCAGCTAGGACTGTGACAGTCAAAGGTAGAGCCTCACTATCCAAAGGGACACCTATGCTTTGCCTGCTGCCTCAGCCTGCTCTTTCATTATTATAGGTAGAAGAGAAGAAGCCTGATGTATGTATGCTCATCCTGTGACCTGCATGACAACTGACACAGCAGTGTAGGGAGGCTGCCAGAGACAGCTCCTGACAGACAGCTCCAGCTCCTTACAATAAGTAAATGGACTCGATGCTGTAACCCTGATCCAGTATTCTGATTTGGTTTAGCTTTTTCTTTTTCATTTTTCTCTGATCACATGTAATGCACCTGCTAAAGTGGAGATCAAAATGGCAATGATTCAACGCCAGCATATGTGTTTTATAGACTTGGCCAGCAGTGGTGGTGTGTCTTATAATAAACTTGGTGGCAGATTAGAATGACCCCAGGACAGCAGGAGGGATAAAATAAACTTGGTGGTGGGTCAAAAAAATAAAACTTCGTGGTGGGTTAAAATGACCTGAGGACAGTGGGAAGGTTAAATAAGTAACCACATCACCTGACCCAGGGGGGTCATTCACCTTACATATGAAATATGTAGGCTGAGGAGAGACCACTCAAACATCCATTTGGTTTAATACCCTCAGATACCCTTTTCCAGTTGTGTGTTATGATATGACACAGTATACTGCAAAGTACCTCATAACATATTACTCAAAAATCAAGCCGGCTTGCAGCATGTGTGTGGACCACAGCGAATAATGTCTCTTCCCCCTTGCCTATAGGTTTGGGAGGTGTGCTCACAAAACCAGCCTGCCAGACATTTCTTGGAGGTCTTTTTCAGCTAAAACATATAGCACACAAACAAACTGTTAAGTGCACCTGATGGGGGCCATGCTTTGAATATAACATGCCAACGCATGAACTGCATTGGGTGGATGACAAAAAGCATGCAGTCATATGTCCCTCAATCTGAATGAACTGCTCAAGTTCTTTTTGTCAGAGAGTAGCCCTGCTGCAGTCACCATAAAGCATCAAGCAACTGGGGTGTACCTGGGGTGACATTTCACTGGGGTGATGTTTCACTTCTTGGATGAGAAGTGAAACGTCTTCAAGAATCTAAACCAAGTCCAGTTGCTGGTACACAGATGTTTCCAGCAAGTAGCTTTGCTGAAACTTTTTTGATGCAGCAATAAAACTGAACCTGGTTTAAGCTACCAGGTATGTTGAAATCGTCTTGCTGAGGTGAGCTGATTTCTCATCTACATACAGACTTAACTTTTAACCTATTTTTTACTCAACATATTATTTACTTCTCAGGAGATAAAGAAAAAATAAAGTGTTAGTTTTTCCTCTGAAGAAGCCTATAGCATCATGGATAGGCATGAGTTACATGCTTTGTACATATAGGCACAGTTTTGACACAGAGGGCCAGTTTCCACACGGTACTCAGCAGGTTTTTTGTGCCACTCACACAAGCTTTTAGTTAAACCAGCGTATTCAGCACTCTCAGCATCCACACCTGGAGTACGGCTCACAGCTTTAGTGGCAGCTTCACTGCTGTTTGGTTTGCTTGGGATGCAGGAGTGTTTATTTTCTGCAGCCACAAGCACCACAAGAAGAGAGTGATTGGGAAAGAGAACAACATCGGGGAGGGAGGAGAGAGAGGGAACTGGTGAGGGAGAGCCACCTATATAAAGAAAGAGAGTGGAGCGAGAGCAGACAGGTGTGGTTTGTGTGAACATTTAGGGAGACCCACTGAGGCTGAACCGTGAGTACAACAGAGTAGTAAACTGGAGAATTATACAACTTTAGTATACATTTTGTTTTTCGTGACTTCACTGGAGGTTACTTTGTTAAAGTCATGTTTGTGCATTTTAATTAATTCCTTCTGTTGTTAAAATGAGAGTTTTATATCTCAGTAAAGATAATATTTTTCTGTTATCAACATCTGAATTTTATGCAGAAGTCCATCTTTTTTGGAAAGAGGACAGACCTAACAGCCTGGACTCAAGGACCGCATTTTATGCCCAGATGTTTTATTACATCATGTTTTTCTTACACAAATATAATTTGCTTTTGACGTATGTGTCATGCAGGTGGAGAGTTTTTTATATGAAAATGCTTTAAAGATGCAGAAAATGTAGTCCTCTCTAAATGTATAAGAATAGTATTTCTTTTGTTTGGCAGGTGCAGTGCTACCTGTGTGTGTGACAAACCATGTCAGGTCTTGGGAACAAAGTGATGGTGCAACGCTGCCTCACCTTTGCAACTGGTTTGGTGGAATGTCTGTTTTTTGCCGGAGCCGTGTATGGATGGGCTTCACTTGTTTTTGTCCTGAAAATAGAGGGCTACTTCAGCTCTCTCTGCGTCAACACCACAGTCAATGCAACACAGGTCATAGGTCAGTTTGATATCCTCACCATTACTTTGAATTCTACAGATCTGAATTTCTAAAATCAATTACAGCTTTTTATGTAGGCCTATCTGACCTTCATGAAGGTCAGTCACCTGTGGTTAAACAGGTGAAAGGCCTGCATTTGTTGCAACTCAAACAATCAGCTACAACTTTCTATGCAGGCATCTATTGATTTGTTGCATGTTATACCACAGTGTTTGTTTTTTCTCTATGTTTTATGTGTCTACAGATTGCAGTGGACAGGATCAACAGCTCTCTCTTGTTTTCACTGTCACCTCCTTCATGTTCAATTTCCTGCAGCTGCCCTATGGTTTCATCTTTGACCGGTTTGGTACAACAGTGACTCGGCTCATTGGAATGTTAGTTAGTTATTATTAAAGATTTCTTTTACTAGCTATGGGCTTATTTTACAGCTCAATTCCAAATTGTATCAACATTTGTTTTTATTTCTTTTTAAAAGAAATATTGAAACAGAAAAAAAAACAGATGACCATTCACAATCATATTCACACCTAATGGGAAATTTAGAGACAACTGATAATCTGCATGTCTTTGGAGCGTAGGAGGAAACCAGAGAGCCCAGAAAAAAATAACCACACTAACACAGGGAGAACATGCAAACTCCACACAGACGGGCCCCAAGCCGGATTCAAAGCTGCGACCCTCTTGCTGTGAGACGACAGTGCACCACCGTGCCATCCCTAACCTTGTATATAATTAATAATAAGAAGAATAATGAGAATGAAATAATGAAGAAAAATATAGAAAAATACAACCATTAAAACATGTAAAAAATACATATTGAATAAAATGTATATAAATAGTAAACCCACATATCTAGTGCACATACACATTTATAAATCTGAATGCATCCTAGCGATCGATAGTAATAGTAGAAAACAAAACTGCATAAGGAGTACCCTGTTGCCTACTTCTTAATTTGGGTCCTCCCCAACCATTGCCACCATTGTGACAGTTTACTGTGATGTTTTTACATCAGATGTCAGTTTTTCCTTTTATTACTGAAAGTATATTGATTTATTTTAAAGCCAATTTTCTCTTTTCAGGTTCTTTTCAGATTCTGTAAAACTTTGTCTTGAGCCAATAAAATGTCACAATAACACTGGAATTATTTTTTCAAACCAGATTGTTTTACACCATGGGGACCTGGATGGTGGCCTTCTCAACTCCAGGTGAAAAATATCTCCCCGTCTATTTGTTTTGTGCTCTCTCAAGAACCTTATTGTCTAAAAACATATTCATAAGAACTAAGACTAAATCTATAGAGCATCTATATCTAATCTATAACAGCCGTGAATGCTCCTTTCTCGTTTCCCATCAGCTTGGGCCAACCTGCTGTTCCCAGCTTTCTCCCTCCTGGCAGTGGGTGACATCGTGTTTGTAATGACCAACATGCAGGTACTGAAGTATTTGTCCAGATTAGAAAACATTTCAAAGATTATTGTCAGTTTTGATTCATCAGCCTTTTATTTTCTTGATTATCCAATTGATTTCTCTATGATGTGTATTCAAATAGCTTTGAATGAAAGTCAGAAACCCAAGCCAAATATTCAGTTTACCATTAAATAATACATTAATTGTAGAGTTCTAACAAAGCTCATTAAATATGTATCAAAGGAAATCACTCAAGTTAAAAGAAAAATGACTATCTAAGACATAAAATAGTGCTGAAATTAAGTATAACAGTGTATATACAATATAAATTGAAGTAATACAGATTTCAGGTAGTGATTGAGATGCATTAAATTAATATAAACAAGAATGTAGTAATGTACAAGTCAAAGTGTCATTTTGGATGCCCCTATGATTAACAAAACATGATAAACTTCCAGTAGTGAAAATGTGATGAAGTGCCCTATGGTACCCTGTAGATAAAACATGATGAAGTGCCTTCTTGAGGCTCTTCCGGTAGAGAAAATGTGATGAAGTACCCACTAGGCTCGGCCCTAAAACTGAGAAAACATGATGCAGTGCCATATAGGCTACCTTACATGCAAGGAAACTTGCAATGCTTTGGTGCCAGTGATGGCATTGTCTGTAGATTTGTTGATGAAATGGGTCCAGTGAGTCAGGGAGGGAGGAAGTGATGAAGGATTTGACTCACTGCTCAAAGCACTTCATGATGGTGGGTGTGATTGTTTCTCGGAGGATAGTGGTTCAAGCAGTCTTTTTGGGGACAGGGACAATGGTGGTCTTCTTGAAACATGAAGACGACAGACTGGAGCAGAGACAGGTTGAAAATGTCTGTGAAGACATCTGTCAGTCTGCACACGCCTTGAGAGCTCGGCCAGGGATCACACCAGGTCTGGGTGCCTTGCATGAATTAAACCTTTTGAAAAGTTTGCACACATCTGCCCTGGATATTGCTAATGGGCAGGGGTCCTGGGCCTTTTGTGCTTCCTCAGCCGGGGAGTTGGTAGTTGTAGTCTGTACCACCATACAAGCACCACAAGACTGCAGTATAATGAAGCTACGACTCAAGTAAATATGAGAACTGTATATGTCACAAAATTTTCAAAAACATGTTCATGCTACTTTTTCACAATAAAAGCCCTTTTAGAAAATGAAGGGATTCTGTCCACTGAAACATTACAGGGCTTTGCATTAACAGCATAATGCTGTAACAAACATCTCTAATAGGCTGCTTCAAATAAAGCAGGTACCCTCTGCAGTTTAGGTGAATAATGCACCCTAAACATTATTAGAGAATGTATGGTGATATATTTATTTTTTTGTGATAGTAAGTAAGAATGCTTTTTTTTAAATAAACTATATTAGCACACCCACAGCTTAACTGCTCCTATGCAATCATGTTAATTTAGGCTACATTATTCTGTCTAGATATTCTGCACATAAGCAAATAGTTTAACTTATTCAACGCCTGCCTTGTTCACCTGCTTTTCTTTTCTTTGGATAATTTTCTTGGGGGAGTGTCGAGTGTCTTTGTGGATAGAGCAACAACACCCATTGTATTGAATGACAGAAAAGTAGATGCAAAAAAGGAAAGAAAGCCCCACAGAGACACTTAACATGCAACATCTGTTTTGATAAATTTCTCTCCTAAAGGTAGGAAACCTCTTCAGCTCACGTCGCTCCACCATCATCACTCTCTACAACGGGGCCGTAGACTCTTCATCAGCACTCTTCCTTGTGATCAAGGTAGGAAACATTCACACACTGCTCGCATAAACTAAATATATTTGTACCATCTCCTGTCGTAGCAATGACCTCGATGTCCTCTCCTGCAGCTGTTGCACGAGGTTGGCATCAATTTCCGCTCCTCTTTCCTCTTCCTGTCTGCCTGCAGCGTCATTCACCTCCTCAGGACTTTGTTCCTGCTGCCCAGAGACCACATCCCCTACCAGCTGCCTGATGACTACACATACGGGTACAAATACCCAAGAAACCACACACACACATCGGCACTTCATTTGTGCTTCAGGGATTCATCAAGAGTAGATAGGGCAATTAAATAAACCTGATCAACTGCAATATTGCCATTTAAATGCTGCACCCATAAATCAAGCCCTTCCTCAACTAACAGTTAGAGATGTGCCGTCAGTCAGCAGCCAATCAAAGCCGGACGGTTTTTAGCTGCTTCATATTTCTAAATTTTTGCCGAATACACACATGTGCAACTGTCACATGATGGTTTTACATCAGCACACAGCAGTACGATTCATGATGTGTTCAAATGTAATCTTTGAAGGAGAGCAATATAAAATGGGGGCGGCAGTAGCTCAGTCTGTAGGGAGTTGGCTTGGGAACCGGAGGGTCACCGGTTCAAGTCCCGACATGGACCAAAAAACTGAGTGTGAACTGGTAGCTGGAGAGGTGCCAGTTTACCTCTTGGGCACTGCCGAGGTGCCCCTGAGCAAGGCACCAAACCCCCAGCTGCTCGGGGCGCTTGTCAGGAGCAGCCCCCTCACTCTGACACCTCTCCATTAATGCATGTATGTGTGTTTCAGGTCTGCATGTACCATGTATGAGTTTAACAGAGTGTAAAATTGAATTTCCCCATTGTGGGACTAATAAAGGTAAAGAAAGAAAGAAAAAGAAAATAGATAATAGAGAGGGAATTATGACCTGTTTAACTTTGTAACACTAGCTCTAACCAATTCATAATATTTAAATCAGGAGAGACTTATATTGAATGAATGATAATTTATTACAAAGTGCACAAAGTTATGAATAGTGAAAAGTCGATGTGACGAATTAGGGGGAAGCAATGCTATAGTCGGATGAGGAATATTCTCCCCTAGACGCTGGTGATGGTGGTGGATTTCATGAAGATCTGATGAGGGTAGTGGAGCAGGCTTGCTCGATGTGATGAGCTGGTGGTGATGGGTAGGTGGAGAGTTGCATCAGTTTGTGCTGCAATGACAAATGACAGCAGCAGAGAGGAGAACAGGTTTTAACTTTTGGCAGCAATGATGTGATTGGTTCAGGGAGATATGGCAACATCTGATTGGTCGCAAAGAGTGAAGCGCCCACAATCAGCTGACATCTAGGAGCTCATGAGAGAGACCCAGAGTCTTCCTGACTGAACTTCCACATAAGCTTCATACAATTAGAACTACTAATGTCAATTGTTTTTATATCAAATCAAAATTTAAATTAAACTACTACCATTTATGTCCTAATAATTTAAATTGTGTTTTATGCAAATAACCACTATAGATAACAAAAACAAAATTGATTATTATATTTACAGAGTTTTTAGCACAGCATGGAAATTAAGGGCCATAATCGTGCAGCCCTAAGTTAAGGCTCTTCATTATTATATGTTAAATATTATATATATTGTTTCGTGCAAATCAGTGTTCTCTTACGGTAAGAAAACAGTTTGAGGTGAGGATGTAAAGTCTCAGCAAAAACAATTTAAACCAACCTGCCCCTTTTTACAAAATATGCATATTTTACAGTGAAAATATGTAAATGATTATCAAAGAATTCCCACAATGCCCTCAGTCTGTGGCTGACCCACCATGACCTTTGACCTTTGTCAGGCTGACCTGTAAATCAGAGACTCTGAGATTGGAGCACACAAATGTGAATGATAAAGGTCTGAAGACGACAGAGGAAATGCCCCTCAACAAGGACGTCCCTGTGCAACAAGGTTTGTTCACTGTACTGTGGTCGATATACACATAGTAAGATTTAAGAGAATATAATAATCATACATCCTATTTCTCTTCATCTTTGTTCTTTCCTCATCTTCATCCATCTCTGTGGTCTCCCTTCATCTCTCTCAGAGAAGAGTTTCCGTGAGTGTGTGATGTCCAGGTTCTTTATATTCCACCTGCTTTGGTTGTCGGTGATGCTGCTCAGACATTACTTCTTCATCAGCACCCTCAACCCAACGCTGCAACGGCTGACGGCGGGAGAGCCTTCACTAGGTCAACACACACTACTGTTAGAGACATTTACACAATAGCGAAGTAGTTTTAAATCATTTACAAAAGCACAGACCCACATTACTACTGTAGTAATAATAACAGTGGCTCTGTTATATTCAGATGTTCATCATTTATTTCAGTATTTTTACCTGTATACACCTACACTAATTGTGTCAAATCCTATTAAGCCTGAATCCATCGTGCAATTAAGCTGCAGTGGTCGAGTGCACATGAACGTGAAAATACTTGAAAGTCTATGTAGAAAATATTGTAGAGAAAGAGTGAGAAGCTGTCATTTTGAAAAATTAAAGACAGTTTGTGCACATTAAAAACTTGCCATGCCACGGCAGGAAATGGACATTACAGCAGACAGCCAGAAGAGGATGCCAAAGCCCGTGACAAAGTCTGTGGAAGGAAAACTGAAGGCTTGAGTAAGAGAGAAAGGAAAGCTAACTGGGCTCACTAGGAAGCAGACTGAAGCCATCGGTACCTCCTCTTAAAATGTCTTTAATATCACCTGTATTTCAAAACTGAAGTGCAGGAAAAGCCATGTACTGGAAGAGGTATCCTGTCAGTTATAGATTCACCTCATGACCCTATGAGGCTCTTGGCACCTTTGGTCCTCCCTGCCAAGCTCCTTCTCAGAGAACTTAGCAAGACAAGTCCCATGAATACTTAGCAGTGAGCCTGTGCTTCGACTAAAAGGACGTGACTGGACTGAGGTAATATTATAAGAGCAAGAAGCTGCTGAAGAGTAGAGAAAGTACTGTTATCTCATATTACGACAAACTGAGCTGTTGTTGGAGCTGTTTGTCTCTTACCATCTTATCTCTGTTTGTGTCCCTGCAGTGAGCAAGTACACCAATGCCTTTGCTATAGTACAGCTGTGTGGTGTGCTGTGTGCTCCCTGGAACGGCCTCATCATGGACAGACACAAGGGCAAACCTCTGGATTTAGGTAACTATAACTAATACTGATAAGGACTATTAATGAACCCAACAGGCCAGTTGGAGGAACATGAATGTTTTTATTTGTGTGTGTTTGTAGGAGAGAGTGAACAGGAAGCAGACCTGCGGGCCTTGGTCCTTTCACTCTTCCTGACGGCCCTGCAGTGTCTGCTGTTCTCAGTTTGTGCCACCATCCCGTACCTGCCGCTTCAGTATCTCACCTTCATCCTGCAGGTGCTCAACCGCTCCTTCCTCTTCGGCAGCAACGCAGCCTTCATCACTGTGGCGTGAGTATAATACGCACACATACTATATGCACGCAGCACACACTTCTTTGTGGACTACGCTTGCATATAAAATCACGTTTTCAGAAATACAGACTTCACATTCTTGCATGAATAACAGTAAGGTGCAGCAGAAAACATTTTGTTTTCAAGTTCAGTTTATTCATTTACTGTATCGATAATTATTCTGCATAATCCCTTTATCACGTACCATAATATACACAGTTATTTGTTAACCCCCTGGGGTCAACGCTGTAATATTTACCCTTTTTGAAATATCTCCAGAAGGCTGCGGTGTAGAGACAATCTTTAACTTGCAGCTGCATCATCATCACCGTAGCTTTCTAATGATTGGGATCAATCATATTCCTATCAGACGGTTTGCAATCCAGCTTGGAACAACACTGTTTTTTCAGAGATTTCATAAAAGTAAATAAAAAAGAAATAAACAAAATAAATCCAACAATGAAAGTCTTCTGTGAGCTAGCTTTCTGTAGAAAAATGGAGAAAAAATGCCACGACTTCTCTGTAAAAATGTAAATATTTTTTGATGTGTATTGACTAGAATGATAATTTTTAACACTGATTTCCAAGACTTGGGAGAACATTTTTCAAAAGCCCAAAACCTTGTTTATTATTGCTCTCTGTGTGGTTTGAATAAATTTGCTTTGTTTTCTCTCGTCTTTATGGTCATTTTAATTATTTACAAATTTATGTGACATCACTGCAGCCTACATACCCTAATAGCCCAGTTTGTCCTGAAAAATATTGTAATTGTCCTGATTTTGCATTATAGTTCTTACTAAGACGAGAATAATGAAACCATGTGACCATTTGGGAGCAGGAGTGTTAAGAGTAAATTGTTTTTAAGGAATGTTTTTAATGCTCATAGGTTAGGGTTGGGTGTTCTGCTCAAAAAGCTGCTAACTACTTTCATTGGAAAAGAGTTGGCAACACTGGGCTGGCTTTTTTGGTTGGGTAATTTATAAAACCTAGTGTACTCTTGCTAGTTTCTCAGCATTACCGACCCGACCTTTAAAGATTCTGTCGCTTCTTTTCTACACTCACTGTGTTTTTCACCACTTCCTTCTCTTTGACATGTCAACATTGTGTGTGTGTGTGTGTGTGTGTGTGTGTGTGTGTGTGTGTGTGAGTAGTTTCCCATTGTGCCACTTTGGGAAGCTGTGTGGTCTGACCTTGGCTCTAGCTTCAGCATTTTCTCTGCTGCAGTATATCTGCTTTGCCCTGGTCAAGGGACCTCTGGATGGAGACCCTTTATATGTGAGTAGACAACATCACACTATCTCGCCTACTTAGTCCTTCTCCTCCCTTAATCGCCATCTTTATCTATAAACTCTCCTCTCACTGCTTCCTCCTCTTGCCCTTCATGTGTCTGCAGGTTAACATCGGTCTGATGCTTCTCACCCTGCTCACCTTCATCCATCCTCTCTCTGTCTTCCTTCACTGTCGAAGTCTCGCCACCCAGCGAGCCGTCAAAGCCTCCTCTTAAAGTTTGTAAAATGAGACCCGCAATGTCCATCATATCACCGGTGACACCTGTCACCGCTTCGGTTTAATAGTGATCGTCTGGCTGTGTTGTGTTGCCATACATACAGTATGTGTCACCAATGCAGTGAAATTTGGTTTTGGGTTGCGATTTTGTCACAAATTGAACGTACAGTAGTTATGCTAATTAAGTGCTTCTGGTTCTGTGGGTGCATAACATTACCTTTTTTCACAGTGATCTTCTACATAAATCAAACTTTTTTTATACTCTTCTATAGTTGGTATTAAAACTAAAATAATTATTAATTATACGATAGAAAATGTTGAAAACTTTGACTATATTGGACTATACTGGTAACACTTCTACAGGTCCACAAATTTCATGGTAATTAGGTGATAATTAGCAAGTAACCTGTTTGAAATTTTATTAGAATTACTTTGTATTCCTTTCCTGAAAATCTAATAAATAAATTACCAGCTATTGGGAAATAGCAGAATACAATGATTCAATAATGTTTATAATAAAGTAATTTATGATAAATGTTGACCGGGCTGCATGGTGGTGCAGTGGTTAGCACTCTCGCCTCACAGCCAGAGGGTCGCAGGTTCTTCTGTGTGGAGTTTGCATGTTCTGCCTGTGTAAGCTTGGGTTTTCTCTGGGTACTCTGGCTTCCTCCCACAGTCCAAAGAATAATTACTTGATGACACTAAATTGCTCGTAGGTGTGGATGTGAGCGTGAATGGTTGTCTGTCTCTATGTTGTCTGTCTCTATGTGCCCTGCGATGGACTGGTGACCTGTCCAGGGTGAACCCCGCCTTCACACAATGCCAGCTGGGATCGGCTCCAGCCCCCCCACGACCCCCAACGAGATAATCGGTCAACGATGGATGGATGAATGATAAATTTTGAGGTAAATATTGGGGTAATTTGGCTGTAATACCATAGAAATTTCAAATGGGTTATTTGCTAATGATCACCTAAATACCATGAAATTTGCAGACAAAATGAATTGTTACCACTGTATGTAACTATAAAGCAAGTTATATGCATGTCTCAAGAAACACTCCTCCAATCTATTATAACTATAGCTATAATCTACTATATACTATAACTATAACTATAACCATTAACTTTACATTTTGGCATGTAACGTTTGAACTGTAAGTCTCAGGAGCAAAATTATGATTTTGTTGGTCCAGATGGAATTATCCATACATGTCACGCCCATTTACGGCCACACTGATTTTTCAACATTTTTATTTTTGTTCAAAATAGATTTTATGCTCCTCCTCATACAAATTTTGCACCAAGCTGGAAAAAGGTCCTTTTTTAAATTTTCCATTCAGTTTTGCTCTAGCGAGCCCTCAAAGTTTGTAGAAATGCTGTGGGCGGGGCTTATCTTACGAAATATGCCAGATTTCCTGAACGCTTTGTGCTATGGGGACCACATTTGGTGGACATGTGGAGTTACGATTTCTGACTGATTGTGGCAAATATGATGCCATTAAGAGGCACAGTAGCAGCAGCATCTATCTATAAAGGACGTATTCACTGTCTGTGTATGTGTGAATGACTGCTCCTCACATGCTGTATCTCAAGACCTGTTCATCCCATCAGCTGTACAGGGTACAAGCAACCATACTGCGGTTCTCGGGGGGCCAAACAGTTGTCCCATTTTGGATGGGCATGCACTCTTCACAGGCACTAGTTAAAATAAACAAAAAAGTGATATTTAAAGACTGAACACTGAATTCTCCCCTTTTTTCTAATGTTCAGTTTACTGAGTTCACGTTTTCAGTCGAGTACTTTTGATTGACTGGTAGTATTTAATGCAACATCAGCTGCACAATGCCTAAGTGTCATGATGTAAAATTTATTGTTAGAATTTGTTTCACATTGATGGCAAGGAAATTGAATGGATCATATCTCTGGTTCTGCTGCTGCATCTAATTTGTCCATTGTGAGTTCAACAATGTTTCAGGACCGCAATATTCGAAGGTCCCTGCCATCTCCAAGTACTGAGACGCTTGGCAGTCTGAGTAGGAGTTGTCATGTTGTTCCTGATAGCAGTGGAGAGGATTCACACGGGGCAGAATCGTCTCTGGCAGGGTTTAAACCTGAAATAGCAGGGTCACAGCAACCCCCACAACAGCGTCTCTCAAGTCCACTGCACACCTGCTGTGTGACAATGCCACGAGCGCAGAAAAACTTCATGTAACTTTTCAAAGTCTGTTGTATCGTGTGTGTGCGTGTACAGACGTGCATGGTGATAATTTTCTCCCTTACATCTGCGTCATCGATGTTCAAAACCTCAGTATCTATGCAATTTTAAAACAGACAGACATGCATAAACAAATGTGTGACAGAAATAGGAGCGAAGGCTGAAGGAATGGAGGATACAAATAAGCCAGTCTGCTAATGAGGCGATTTGTTATGTGTTGTTTTGCTTTTTATAAACAGTCTGAATCTGCCGCAGGGCCTGACAGTGTCTTTATGACACACAGATTTGACAGGCTTAGTCAAAATGTGTCAACAAACTCATGTCTGTTCCCTTTGATTAGAGCAACAAGGCAGAACTGTAATGGCCTCACTTAATCAGCCTTAATGTGCTGTTTTCCATCTGCTGTGGGGAGCTGGTGGCAAAACTAACCTATCTATCTCTGGTGCTGAATGAATGAACAGGCTGCAACATTTACACTCAGCTTACTGATGCTCAAGACTAATGGACACTGTGACTTTTAGGTTTCTCTTAACGGTTATTCCTCATAAGGTAGAAAAAAGCAGTGACTATTTAATTACAGCATATGGACAAAAGTATGTGGACTCCAATGCTGGGCTGTTTTTATGGTTTCTTCCTGTGGTGGAAAATAGCATTTATCTCTTTGTTTTATACAGGTTTGAGATACGAGATTCAAAGATGTATGTCACTTCAGTTATACAAGTTCAGTTCTGTGTTTTCGCTGGGAGGCTCCATGAAAGATAGAATAGAGAAATATAAAAAGACATACACAATATGATAAAATAAAATAATTAAATATAGGAAGCTATAGATATACAGTATATATATTGAAATGTACAGTGTGAGAGATTTGGTAACATTTAGTGGTGTGGCTACAGATTGCAACTAACCACTCATTCCCTTTTGAAGACTGCAGTAGGCCAGAGGCCATCTTTACCATAATAACACTTCTTTAGGAGCAACATAAGTCAGACTTCATATGATGGTACCACTGTTTTGTACACTGCAGCTCATGTTACAGCAGTTTCACAAGCGTGTCAGCGATGGTGACCTTCAGGTAATGTAAAAACATGAAAGTCTCTTTAGAGTCAATGCTTGGTTTATTCGTTCTGGGCTACTGTAGAAACATGGCCGAGCAATGGCAGAAAACATAGTTATGAATATTATAATCTATTGCTGGTAATAGATCCCCCAAAATCCTACACACTGTCCCCCCTAAAGAAAAACAATATTACATAGGGGTTGGGTGGCACATGAAGCGTGGGTTTTCGCCGGGTTCTCCGGCTTCCTCCAATGACTCTAAATAGCCCATCGGTGTGAAGGTGAGCATGAATGGTTGTCTGTCTCTATGCTGTCTGTCTCTATGTGCCCTGTGATGGACGGGCAATGTGTCAAGGATGTACCCCACCTTCGCCCAATGCCAGCTGGGATCGGCTCCAGCCTCCCGTGACCCCGAAGGGTTGCAGATGGATGGAAGGATGTTCCTGCTGGCTCACTGCCCCACTGTCATGTCTTAATGGACATGAGATGAGATGGTCAGCACTCTCATATGGACGGAATGTGTTGTTGTCCACATACTTTTGGCCATGTAGAGTATCATTAGCTCTTTTTTCTCCCCCTTTATGTGGCTGCTAGTCACCATACAGCACTAACACACCAGTTCTCATTTTGCCTCTCCATGTTCGGAAAACTGAAGTTAAATAGGATTTAATATTTTAAATGTAGCAGGATAAAAAATTTAAAGGCAACATGGCTCAACAATCCTGAATTAATTTCACACATACAAAAAACTATGAAATTCTGACATCCTCCTCACATTTAACTACAACAGGCGTATATTTAAATTGGTTGCAAATTTGAACTTTACACACAGAAGCACACTGCAACTAAATATCAGATGATTCATTATCTCATTAACAAAGTCTTGTCAGACCTTTGCTGTCCCAAATGACACCCACATTTTGTCTGATTCATACCCTTCTACACATATCGGCCTCACGCTGCATTTAAGAGCTCAGATTTGAAGAATGTGGAAAACGATTTATGTTTAACTGATATTGAGATTATTAGACTGTTTGACCATGCAGTCACATTTCAGGTGAAATCAAAGTGTTCTGTATCACATGAAATTATCTCAGTTGGGGGATTTATGATCGACAGGTTCTCTGAGGAGGCATGAAAAATAAATCTAGGTGTTTTTCTATGACCGTGTGTGTGTGTGTGTGTGTGTGTGTGTGTGTGTGTGTGTGTGTGTGTGTGTGTGTGTGTGTGTGTGTGTGTGTGTGTGTGGGGGGGTTATGGACGGAGTCAGCGACACATTTTTTTCAGGATCAGGACAGATCCTTTGAACATGCTGTGTTTACACCAGTTCAAATGCCAATGTGCCTGTGATTCACTTTGACACAGCAGGCTAGTGTGAAGATATAAGAGAGAGGATCTGGGAGTGGAGGTGTGTGTGTGTGTGTGTGTGTTACTATATGTTGTGGGGACATGAATCTGTTTACACAGTCACATTGTGGGGACTCACCTTCCTTTTGTGGACAAAATGCATGTCCTCATAAGGTAAAACATTATATTTTAGGGTGAGTACTTGGTTTAGGATAAGGTTAGGTTTAGATTGTGGTTAGGGTACGGGTTAGGGTTAGGGCAAGTAGCAGTTACAGTTAGGATAAATCTCCAGGAAATTAATGTAAGTCAATGTAATGTCCTCAAACGTCATTGAGACATGACTCTGCGTGTGCGTGTGTTTCACATTTTTTCTGCCTCATATTTGGATGGGCCATGATTTTAGCATCACACACACACATTTAAGTCTCAAATCAGTCAGTCTGGATAGGTCTAAATATCATGGAAGTGGCACCAAGAACCTCCTGTGCACGCACACACACACACACACACACACACACACACACACACACTCCCACAGCAGTTTGGTGAGCTGGCTGCCTCCCCCAGTTCCCCAGGGGCCAAAAAGTGTGAATACATGAAGTGCACCCGCACACACACACACACATACACACACACACACACGTGACCTTCTCTGTCCCAGAGACCCCCATGGAAGCTAATGCCTGACTGGTGAGCTGTCTGCCTCCCCTAATCACTACACTAGAGCCAAGAAACACTGTGACTCCAGACGCGCAACTTATGCCCTGCGCTGCTCACAGCTTGGCGTTACAGATGATCTTCAGTGGAGCAGGTTTTGGGGAGTGTGTGTTCACTCGGGAACAGATGATGTGCATCATGGTGGACCTGGCCTTGACCTGTGTTGTGAAGGGAGGACTCAGTTGTGAGTAAACCTGCCCTGACACACTTTATTCAACATGCAACCTCCACCTCAATCCATGTGCTGCACTGTACCTACAGCATTTACAAGTTTCATTGCTTTAATAGATGAAAAATCATATTCATTGGTGACGCGCATACCTGGATGTACAGTAGACCCATGTGTTGTCACCTCTCCTCCTCACACAAATGTAATCAGTCCATATGCTGCGTTGGATCATTATGCCGGCTTGTTCATCTGTTGTTCTGAATTGTAGGTGGCTCTCGGCTTCTTTCCAAAAACTGGCCTACACTATAAGACAGATGATTTTTTGGCTTTAATGCCAAATGAGTTTTCCCGCCTCCTGTCCTCCTCCAACCCCCCTGTGAGCACATGTGCCAAGGTGGAACCACACAAACACACTAATAGTCATTCAATAAATATTTGTAGCCTACTTTATGCCAGAACTTCTTAGTTAATTGTCACCCAAGACCTCCATCCCACCTCTTCATAATCAGTTGGTCTTCTCCCACATTTTAATCAAACCACTAAAAGTAAAGTCTGGAAATATCTCTGAAAAGAATGGGAAAAGGTACAGTAGGACGCTCTGCTCATGTTCCGAAATGTAGACTAAAAGACTATGGTGCCTCTTCCTCATCATAATGAGTAAAGCCTAACAATCTTTCTTTTGACAAGCAAGGATGAGTTATTTTATTACAATGAAGACCGTTACTGCCTTTCTTGTCGCTTCCTCTGGTGACTCTCACTCCTCCTCCCGGGCTGACGTAGAGAGGATCCTCTGCTGCCCACGGCTGTGGGCGACGACCCGGCTGCGGGTATAAACAGCTTCGCGGGACTCCAGCACGTCACTGCGTGAAGCCGCAGCAACTCGTTCACCAGAGCTGAACCTCAGCAGAGATAGCAGCAAGCAGGCACTCCCTCGCCGCGCAGGCTAACTCGCTTTCGGCTTTGGTTCGAGATGCAGACACGTTGGACCATGAGGCGCTCCAGCGCCCGCAACTTCAAGGGTGAGTTAATTCTCTTCATCGTGCACCTGCAGTTTGAATGCACAAGAAGTTTTTGATTTTGCAAATGCATTTCTGTAATTTAGTTAACTTCTTGCAGCTCGTCACTCACTGGTGTATACTTTTTAAAGTGTAAACAGTGACCAAAGGACCAACCAAATTTAACATTTTAAAGTCACTGTAAAATGTCCATGTTATTCTGGGTATCAGCAGCTTTGTGTGTCTGTGGAAAACTGAATTTATAAACTTTACGATGCTTTCACGCATGGTCATTTTGTATGTAGGTCTATTTTAAGTTGTTTACCAAGGTGTACATATTGTTCAGTACATATTTTAATTTAAATCATGTTTGTCAACTATGAATGTTAGAAACGTAGAGGAGTTTTAACATATAGAGGGAGCCAGATTGCGTACTTTGGGGCCACAGGATTTTGTCACTAAAACCTCTAAATGGAATCTGTGTGAACTTGTGTGATACTGTCCTATAAAGGAAACGTGATTTATGATCAAAGTTAGTTTATATGTTTTGGTCCTCCTATAAATGATATCTCTCCGTGTCTCTTTTACGCACGGAGATGTGCTGATATGATTAAGGCGCGCACGATTCCGAACTTAACTCCTCATCTCTTGTCGACTTTGAAGTAAATAAGATGTATGAACACTCTAGAAAGGTGTCTTATTCCACTTAAAAGCCCTATCTCCAGTTCTCCCTCAGCGTCCAATGCAGCTAATAGTCCAACTTGTTAAGAGGTCAAGAGGTGAGCCGCTGGAAAATCTTGCGCACAACAGATGAATGGGAACTTCATCAATATTTCATGTGTGTGCTTTTCCCGCGGTGGACGCTTTTGTGCGCCGTTATCCGAGCTGTGCCAACAAACTGTTGCAACATTGATAATAGCCGAAACTGATCCGGGTCAGGTTGCCGTTTTACGCGTGCCCTGTGCGTGATAAACCTCTCAACGGAAATGTCCCTTTGTTAACCCGAGAACTCGGAAACCGGGTTAATTTAATGCAGTGAGATGCACGTGTGATTAACATTTCTTGTCTCTTAAGTGTCTTTAAGGTAGATTTGGAAATGTTCCTCTTCTAATCAGCTGAATTCCAGAGTTATATAACGGTGTCACAATAGCCATGGTGACCAATGCAAAGTGATGTGGTGGATATGAATGGGTGAATGATTTCTGTAACGTAATCTGGTGAATTATATATGAACCCCAAAGTTCTGGGAACCATCAACAAGTAACGGATGAGAGCACAGCCGTGCTAAAAAGAATCACTGTCAACAGCAACAGGTTTGACAGACAGACAGCAAAGAAAGACTGGTGTCAAAAGCTGAAATCAAGCTCCCTTTCTTTGTCTGTCTCTCTCTCCAGGACTAACTAGTGCAACAATGGTCCTTTGCTGCTAACCTGACCTTCAGTTGTGTTCCTTTCATGAGAATGATCTCCTCTGTCTCTCTGCAGGTGGACTCACTCTGTGGCTGATTCTGTGGCTGGTGGTGGTGAAGCCGGGTGGGGTGTCGGCATGCCCCAGGCTGTGCGTGTGTTACCCAACGCCCATGACGGTCAGCTGCCAGTCCCAGAACCTCACCATAGTGCCGGCTGGTGTGCCGTATGACTCACAGCGTGTTTTCCTGCAGAATAACCGCATCACAGAGCTGCGCGCAGACTCTTTTGGCTTCGAGACACAGGTAAAAATGGCAGTGTGTGTCCATCTGTTGAATTTCCCTGCAATATGTGCAGACCTTAAAATTCTTTTTTTTTCTCCTCTCTCATCCAATTATGCAGGTGCTTTGGTTGTACGGCAACAACATCACATGGATTGAGGCCGGGGCCTTCAGTAACCTCAGGGTGCTGGAGGAGCTGGATCTCGGCGATAACCCACTACAACGCCTGGAAGGTGGTGCCTTCAGGGGCTTGGAGAAGCTGCAGAGCCTGCACATGCATCGCTGCAAGCTGGCTGCTCTCCCCCATGACCTCTTCCACAAGCTGTACAGCCTGCAGTTCCTCTACCTGCAGGTAAAACCAGCACACACACTCACCGAAAACACACATATGCAGATACATATTTGCAAGTCATGCAAGAATATGTACACGTGATGCAGAATTGATTTATGGGCACTTCAGTTGCCAACATGTAGGCTGAACACCCACACACAGAGAGACACTCTGCACATTGAAGGGTTGTTTTAAGTTAGGTGAGTTGCACATGGCTCACAGTCACAAAAATGCAAACTGAGAAAGTAATTATTAAATTATCATGAGATCTAGAACAAAAGCAACACATCTAAGCTCAAACTAGCACAATTAAACAGTCAAAAATCTTTATTATTTAAACTTTCTAAAATGTATGTACCCATCTTATGAATCCATCAGAACAGATTGCTTTCAGATTGATTGCATGGAATTAATGACAGATTAATCGCAAAGTGAGTGGCTGCCCAATTCTCCATGCACACACACAACATACTGTACATATAATACACTCTCCACTGCAGTTCTAGCCGCAAGTCATATGAAACAAATTGATCAAATATAACATAACATTTAAAATTCAACACACCATAACCAAATAGTTTTGAATTGTAAAGAGTTAAAAAAATATAGTTTCAAGCATTCATTTCATTGTAAATTAACTAGCAGAGGTTTTTACAAGACATCACGTGTATTTTCTTTGCCAGTGTTGTTCTCAGCTTTTTGGCAGCTGACAGTGAGATCTCAGCTGTCAAACTCTTTGAATCCACCATATTAAGCTCTGTTCCAATTAGACAATAAGTCCCTGCCAAGAAAAAAATCTCTCCCACGTTCAGTTTTGTTCCAGTTGGTAGAGGTCACTTCTAATAATTGTTAAGCTACGTTCATATAGGAAATCCCCCAAATGTGCATATATGGTAACTGCAGAGGAAGTGAAGTTTTTTTTTTTCTCCTTTCACAGCACGATTTCACAATTGCTGTCAAATTGTGCCAACTAGAACAACCCAACAGTCTGCCTTTGCTTTCCACAGCACTAAATCGTCTTGTGTTTTGACTTTGCTCCAGGAGAATCAGCTCCACTTTCTGCAGGATGACCTCTTCTCAGATCTTGTCAACCTCACCCACCTCTTCCTGCATGGCAACCGCATCCGTGCCCTCTCTGAGAATGTGTTCAGAGGCCTGGTCAACCTGGACCGCCTTCTTCTCCATGACAACCGCATCAGGCAGGTAAACCGCCGGGCTTTCCGTGACCTGGGTCGCCTGACCATCCTTTACCTGTTCAACAACTCCCTGGCCGAGCTGCCAGGCCAGGCCATGAAAGACACCCAAGGCATCCAGTTCCTCCGCCTCAATGGGAACCCCTGGTCCTGCGGCTGCGAGGCTCGTCCCCTCTGGGAGTGGTTCCGCAAGGCCCACATCTCCTCCTCTGAGCTCATGTGCACCTCCCCATCCCAGCGTCGAGGCCAGGACCTCAGGTTCCTCCGGGAGCTGGACTTCGCCCTCTGCCCTCTGCCTGACCCCGGCTCCCTGGCAGGAACCACCACAACCACCTTCAGCACCAAGACCCGCTGGTGGTTCTCCAAGCACAAGCCTGCATCTTCATCCAAGACTGCATACCAGAAGAGCACCGAGACTGTGAAGGCCTTCCCCTTCTCCGCTGGGAAGCCTCAGTACTTCCCCAAAACCCCCTCTGAAACCTTCTCCACCAAGTATGAACTGTCGGAGGATGAGGCGGCGCTCCCCAAGCTGGACCAAGAAGAATACTGGGCCAACTATGGCAACGAAGATGCCTCCATCCGCTGCTTTGAGCTGGAATGCCCCCCAGGTTACGACAACCCAGCCTTCCCCTCGTCCTCTTCCTTACCCAGCACCTCATCCCTCCTCCACCTCCTCTCCCTCTCCATAGTCACATTGTCCCTCCATTTCCTTTTTGGCTGAACTCTTCTCTCTTCCACTCCTTCTTTTCCCCTCTGATCTCTCCCCCCTGCTCTTTCCAACTCTTACAAAAACCTGGATCTTGATTCCTTTCAGTTACCTCCTCAACTCCAAGGAGGTGCTACACTGACACAGGAGACAGGCGAGGCAACAGGGAGCTGTTTAAAAGATCAGTTGAGTTGATGTAGAGCAGGACAGGATTTCACTGTTGAAGTAGCTGCTGCTTATTAGTACAGGCTTTAAAAAAAGCAGGGATCAAATCACGGAAAGTGACTCTGATAGCAACGGTACAAAGGCAGAAACCTACAACAACACGATAAAATGATAGAGACACAGCTCGCATCTGGTGTCTCCAGATGTTTTTTGATAGCACAGCTGTAAACAACGCAGGCGTTGTGACTATTTTACTACTACCACTACTATTACTACAACTACTTTCTATATCGAGTGCACACCATCCACTCACCGCTTACATTGTCCCTCATTAATTTTTTTTTTTTTTATCTTGAATAAAAGTGGTTGTTAATGATACAAGAAGTAGGAGATAATGAGTCTTGGGAGGAAAGGAAAGGAAAGAATTGCAGGGAGAAGTAGAAAGAAAAATCAATACAACGTGAGCAGCGTGAGCTTAAGATATTCATCCAAAGGCAGAGAAGGACGAGAGGATCTTTAGAACTGCAGCCAAGAGCAGTTCTCCTCTCTCCTTCAGATTCAAACTCATGTGTTATCCCAGAGATGCCAGCGAACTACCACCACCCACACATGTACATACCACTCATCATCACTGTACATACACACATCCTAAACTGCTCTGTATTTTGAACTAGCTGGATTTTTACCTTTACTTTTTACTGTAGTACCATTTGGTAAACGACAGCTTGTTGTGATAAAAGACACACTTGCTGTAGATTGTAAATGGGAGGCAAACAAATGAAGTGTGTAAACTCCTTTTTTGTCCCTCATGTTTTCTAGTCTTTTCTCTTTCTCTCTCAGACAACCTAAAACTGTTGTGCTCCAGATTCAGATTTTTTTTGTGTGTGTGTGATTCTGTTTTGTTGTCATGCAAAGACCAGTTTGATCAGTCTCTTCTTAATATGAGTGCCTGTGTGTATGTGCCTGATTTTACTTGTCTGTCTGACTGGCCAAACTGACACAGAACAAGGCAAAACAACACCAAAGGTGAATCCTTTATGGTGCTCTGTGTTGTTTTTAGCTTGGCTTGAAAGTTGGAAAAAGTCCTTTATGCACAAATAAACTAACTAGCACCCATGTCTGTTTAAAAACTGTATAATTTCAGAAATGCATGGGAATCTGGGTCTGTTTTCACATTGGTAAATCCAAGAATTTCATCCGATTTCAGTGATATCTGTGTTGTATGGTACCACTACTTGTATGGTACTACTACAGACCAAAAAATCCTCCATCATCCCTCAAACCAGTTGTACTTTATAAGAGAACCTGTCTGACTCCACTGTGTGTTTTTGGGTACTGGGATTGGTTCTGTATTATCCATGGAGGTCCATGTCAACCCTAAATGTTAGTGAGTCCATACCAATGTAGGAGTTTTTGCATAGAACATGAAGGAAACTGTGATGCTGGTAGAGTCTGTATTTTTCAATGGAAAAACTTATTAGAAAGTGTTTTGCTTCATTAAAAAATAAACAATCAAAGAGAAGTGTGTGGAGTTTCACTGTTGTCGTCTTTGTTCCCTACGGATGCCACAAAACAGGCAAAAGTTAGTGAGCTGGCACATAAGCAAAAACCCAACGTATACAGATAATAACAGAGAGTAGAAACCTTGACGTAGTGATGGAACACTTTCATTCATCTAGTCTTGAATCATCAACCTCCTGCTGGCCATAGTTTACACTTTCACACTAAAAGCCCAAGAAAATAAGAGAATCAAACGCATGAACATGGTCCGTTCCATCATAGCAGTATTTAATTTTGATATCTGATAACTCTAGCAGTCTGAGCTTCGTTTTTTTTTCAGGAGAGTCACGTCATAGTGCTCCCGTCAAACCTCTCAGAAAAAGGAGGCAGCATTTGATGTGTGTGTGTGTGTGTGTGTGTGTGTGTGTGTGTGTGTGTGTGTGTGTGTGTGTGTGTGTGTGTGTGTGTGTGTGCAAGTGTGCAAGTGTGTGAAGCGTAAGAAATGTTTGACAGTGTGTCAGTGTGTTTGGTGAAGGTCACCAGTCTCAACTGTATTCACTCCTCGCCTCAATCTCTTTTCTCACCATGTGCAGAAGGCAGCTATATTGGGCTATATTACACAGAGAGATGGATGAATGAGCTGTCGAAGTGTGGTGTGTGTGTGTGTGTGTGTGTGTGTGTGTGTGTGTGTGTGTGTGTGTGTGTGATTCAGGGAAGGGGCTGAATGGGGAACAAGCCAAGATGAAAATGTGACGATGTGTCCCGGAATCAGCACACCCCCTCAACAGATTAACTCTCACCATGATAATCAGGGTGATGCATACACTCATGTGTTGCATATATATTTACATGTGCAAATACACACTGACACACACATACACAAAGTTCAGAAAAGTTTGGTCGAGCAGCCCTCTAATCTTTTTATCTTCCAGCTCACAAATTATGCATTACTTTCACACTTAGCAACAGAGGCTAATGATTTAGTGAGTGGGTAACATCATGCAGTAAATGCAAAGGCATAATGACAAAGGAGAAAGATGAGGTCGTTGGGAATGTCAACATTTTCCTCAGACTCATAAAATTACAAAGAAAAACAATATACGACTAAAAATACAATATATTAACTCACTGTGCAACAAAAAAATTCAGAAAATTTCATCTTGCGAGGTTGTGAATTCAGCATGAGGGGGCGTTCATATGGACTCTTCTAACACGGTTAACACAACCCCATTTGAAGGCACCAAATCTGTCTGCAATGTTTTCCAGGTACCTGTTGACCGGCGTCGTTAGGCCCAAGTGGGAACACCTGATCCCAGTGCTCCCGATCTATAAAGCCTGGCTGTTACTGCCAGTCTGGCTTCTCTCTGCGCCTGTTGTGCTGCTGCAGGTCATGCACTTCCCTTGTTTTGTTTGTTTCAGGCATTTTCACACATCCACACATGCTTACATTAGTGATTACTGACTGCCCACATTTGTTCTGTTCTCTTGGGTTACTTTGTGAATAGATCCCTTTTTAGGACTTTCATACTCATGTGGTCACCCATGTATGTTGCAGCCTGTAACAAACACTTTAGTCTGATAAAAAAGTTTGTTGACTGTGCAGCTAATTAGCTGATTTGGTCCAGCGGGTGTTTGGCTGTGTGCTTTGATACCAGAGCTGCTTTGGTCTTTGTTTGTGCTCCAGTTTCTGCTTTTGGGGAGATTTACCATGGCTACTTTTCCAAATTGCATACCTTTTCTATGTAGTACATACTACAGCTGCCCTTACAAAATATGTACTGTTGCATGCAGTATGCACACAATTGGGACATACTACTTCCTCTTACCACTATGCCTTGAACTTGGACCTAGAGCTTTGGCGAGAAGGAAACCAGCTAACTGGGGAATCTCTCGTAAGATAAAGGTTAGAATAGGCTGTCAGGCAGTGAGCCTCGTGAGAGATTTTGCACAATTTTGCAGATCTCAGATCAGACTTTGCGCTTTGACATGACACGACTTACAGTATATCTGCTGTGCAGAGAATCGCGGGTCTGAGTAACAAAAAAAGCATGCTGGCTTGCATACTGTAAAATGTGACCAGATGTATTGGCATTTTTGGCAAACTGCATATCACATATGTATTGGGACATACTAAATCTTTTTCTGCCACATCAAATTCAGCAGTATTGTAGTATGGGTATTGAGTGTTTTTTCAGCAGGAAGTGTTGGTTTCTCCAGTCTGCTCATAACACTATTAAACTAATTAATGAAAACGTTATGAACCAGTGTCATGGAGGTTTGGCTCGGTTAGTGTCCTGTGACTACCTGCAGAATCAACAATGTTTAAAAATTCTTGTCTCCAAATCTAGCAGTGTTAAATGCATGACTAAAAGAGTCTACAAACGGGTCTGTGAGGCTGCATTACATACACCTGTGCTTTGTTGGGATGCAAACTAGGTACCATGCAGTTGTAATCGATGTTGCAATCACAAAAATCCATCCATCCATCTTCAACTGCTTATCCCATTAGCAGTCATGGGGGGAGCGGAGCCTATCCCATCTGGCATTGGGCAAAGGCGGGGTACACCCTGGACAGGTCATCAATCCATCGCAGGACACGTAGAGACAACAGACAACCATTCATACTCACATTCACACGGGGAATTTACAGTCATCAGTTAACCTAAACTGCGTGTCTTTGGACTGTTGGAGGAAGCCAGAGAACCCGCAGAAAACCCACGCTAACACGGGGAGGGTCCCAAGCCAGATTTGAACCTGCAACACTCTTACTGTGAGGCGACACCACCGTGCAGCACAAAAACCACAAAAAAATTGTAGCTAAAGCATCACCAGAGGAGGCAAATGATCGGACAACCAAATTTCCATCAAGAGATGACATGTAGCACCGTCAGAAACCCTGCTGTGTTTTGAGAAAGGAGTGCAGCTTGTTTTTCTCAACAGTCTTTGTTCCCAACATGCTACTGCTACTATTCACAGTCATCTCAGTCTGTAACACATTTACACTTGCTCTCTGGTACGTGGCAACCACTATTATAATGTAAGGCAATCCAAGGGTGGAGTTTTTCTTTGACATCAGTGTGTTGTGTGCTTTAAAGAAAAAGTTAAACATTTTGGGAAAGCCGCTTCTGGCAGATAGTGAGATAAGATGGTATCAATCATCTCATCTAACTCTCAGCTAGAAAATCCATCCATCCATCGTCAACCGCCTATCCCATTAGGGGTCGCGGGGGGGCTTGAGCCGATCCCAGCTGGCATTGGGCGAAGGCAGGGTTCACCCTGGACAGGTCGCCAGTCCATCGCAGGGCACATAGAGACAGACAACATATAGACAGACAACCATTCACACCTACGGGCAATTTAGAGTCATCAATTAACCTAAACAGCATGTCTTTGGACGGTGGGAGGAAGCCGGAGTACCCGGAGAGAACCCACACTCACACGGGGAGAACATGCAAACTCCACACAGAAGAGGAATCGAACCTGCGACCCTCTTGCTGTGAGGCGACAGCGCTAACCACTACACCACCGTGCAGCCCCAGCTAGAAAATAGATAAGCATATTTCCTAAAATGTCCAACTCCTGTTTAAAGTATTTGATTAAACAAAAGCATAATTTGTGGCTGTCAAGGCTTCAAACATCTGTAGGTTTAAACTTTTCATGGATGTTTTTAGTGATAGGAAACTAGAGAAATATGACTGCTGTTGTCCAAAATTGTCAAAGGACATTTGCCTATAGCCTACTATTCAAGCTTTTGCAGATGGTGACAAAGTTCAACTCAAAGAATTATAAATATTTCACATTATGACCCATGGCATGGTAAAAAAAAAAAAAAAAGTAAAACAGCTTTGGTAGCAGCTTTGAAGTTAAGTAAAAGAACATTAACTATGGGTCATAATTTCACAGAAATTTGCAGATGGCAGTATTGGATGACTCTGGACATTTTAGACTTCCAGGGTTAACCACCTCGAGAAATGCACATCAAAAACTTGAATCATGACCAATGTACTTTACTCTTCCTACATTTCCATATTGCTCTTCTATGGTGGAAGTGTAGGCGTTGCTTAGCCTGAAAGCAGCTGCCTGGGTGGTCATGGGACGTGTATTTCCGGTGCAGGAACACAACCAGGCCATTAGCAGAGAGAATTTCTCTGAAGTCGTCAGACTTTGATGATGTGCGCTTATCACACACTGTGCCCACTCACTCTCCCCCAACTCTCTTTCCAATTTTCTTGCCTCTGCCTTTATTCCTCTCTTTTGTGTGTTTGCCTGCTTTTCATATGCTGTCACTTAGTCTTTGTCTGAACCCCTATCACTCACTCTCTCTCTGCCTGTCACACAGTCTCCCCCACATGGTTATGTTTGTCTTGGCCAAGCCTTCTGTCTTGGCTCGTGTGAGTTGGCGTGTTTGGTTGCGTGTCATTGGCGTGTTCACTGACGTTCACCCTCACACATGTTCTTATTTGCAGAGGATGAACCCAGACTCACGCCCTGACGTCAGAGAGCCCAGGAAGGAAACAAAGAGATTGAGGGACACTTTTGGGATTTACTCACCACCACTGAGTGTTTACGGTGAAACAACATAATACAATTGTTGTTTCTTGACATTATACAGGAGAAAAAGTTCAAACTGCACTGTGACATTGCAGCGTTGCAGTCAACGTGGCATCCATAATTGATGGACATAATTTGCAGCACTGTTGCACTCCCTGTTGTCCAGCACGTGGAAACATGAGCCTCCAGAGCAGCGAACCTC
This sequence comes from Pterois miles, assembly GCA_947000775.1. Classification (NCBI taxonomy): domain Eukaryota; kingdom Metazoa; phylum Chordata; class Actinopteri; order Perciformes; family Scorpaenidae; genus Pterois; species Pterois miles. The sequence goes on along the minus strand of CAMQGK010000277.1, from coordinate 2,719,659 downwards.
TGTTCCTGACCCACCAAACGGAAGAGGAAGGAAACAACTGAAAACAGAGTGGGAGGAGATCCTCTGACTGATCTGAATAAATCATGGAAACACTGACTATTTTCACTAAACAGAGACTTTGCCATGAGCTCACCCACCGAGCAATAATGAACCCATTGTTTGTGTGTTACTGGATAAAATGCTACCAAAAAGGGCATCAGTGGGAAAAGAGGTTGCTTTTAATTCATACAGTTTCATTTCATGCAACAGGTTTTGAAATGGTTTTCATAAACCCAAAAGCTGAAGAGCTTCATGTAATTCTTCACCAAAAACATAAAAAAATAAACAAAATTAGAGTTGCATTCACACACAAAGACCTGATTATAGTGAAAACTAATACTTTACAGCAGTTTTCAAAATACACTATAAAAGCTCCAGTGATACTCTGACCTTTTACTGAATTAAAGGTACCTATACAATAATGTAAAAATACTTCTTTACATGTAAAAGGTCTGCATTCAGAAATAAATGTTTCATTATCAGACTGTTAATACTGATGTATCATTGTTTAAGCAGCATTTTACTATTGTAGCTGGTCGAAGTGGAGCTAGTTTATAATGTATATTTTATAAAAGGTTATGTAGTTTAGTCCAGGGGTTCTCAAACTTTTTGAGGCCAGGGATCCCTAAAAGGGGAGAACATTTTCCAAGGACCTCTTCATAATCCTAACACTGATTAAGCATAATGCTCACTACCATCTGTACTCTCAGGCACCATTGGAACAAACTGTAGTCTAAATACCTCAGACCTGTTTCATTGTAAATTATGTTAATACCACTGTTAAACTGCACTTGGACTCAACAGCATTTACATTTCCAGTAATTGATCGTAAAAGCTTTCAGAAAATGAACAATAGCAAGACATAGTCATAATAAATCCAGATGTTTAAATTTACCAGTCTAAAGCAGACCTTTAGTAAGTGCTTCAACTTAAAATTAATAAACTTACTGCTGTGTGTCACAGTCATAACAGAGTGGACGCAATATGCTAGTTTTATTGGTGCAAATGGTCCCCATCTATAGATAGGCACTTTTTATTCAAAAAGCACAATTTTATAATTTATGGCAAATTATTTCATGGACCCCCTGACAGAGTGCCACAGATCTCTGGGGGTTTATGAATCACTGGGTTAATCCAGTGGGGTCAGGGTTCCTCCAAAGCATCTCAAAAGAGATCTGAGAGAATGATTTATGAGAGAGGAAACAAAAATACATGTTAATCTTTTGGACGAAAAATCTTTGTTCCCTGTGAAATGCTGCAGAATTTGAATCTTATTTAAATTATGTGAGAAATATAGAGGGGAAATGTCTCTTTGGTTGAACTCCCAACAAGTCATCGACACCTGAAACATAAGAGGCCATAAAAGTTGGGAACCACTGATTTAACCTTTATTTATGCATTGCATTTTAAAAGTTAGATATATGTTTTTTACATTAAATTTAAATCAGAAAAGTAACTAGTGGGCTAATTCTTTCTTGCTGTCAGATAAATTAGACCTTCCAGCATATATGGCTTGAGATTTAAAACTCTTATATATATTCTTCTATCTTGTTTGAAAAAGACAAGACATGATGGAAACTGGCTGTTTCTTTTAATACAAACGAGATGTGAGCAGCATCACATATTGTCTTTGTACAAAGGAACAGCATATTGTAAGGCCTGTGTGAACAGACTCTTCGAACCGAGGGAATCAGAGCAAATCTGCATCAGTGTGACTAAACAGACTTAACTTAATATATTATTGAACTTGTACAATAACTCAAAATTATTTACGTTTAGTTCTGTTAACTCACATTTTTATAGCAGCATGTCTCTAAATTGAATCAACTTGCAATGTTTCACACTATAAAGTGCTTAATGGCTTTACTTCAGAGCCATTTAAAGAGGAAGAAGCATAAGAGGATTATCAAACAAAAAACATGAGAATATCTATTTACCAGCTGGAGAGTCCTAAAGAATCAGGAGATTTGATGCTGCAGCTGAGCGCAGCAAAACTACAAAAAAGATCTGAATTTATAAATGAAATTTTTGCCTTCAATTATTGCTTGCTTGTGTGTACATACAGAAATATCTGCGTGCATGCACGAGTGTTTGTGAGTGTATAGAGTTGATCACAGGACAACACATTATGCAGTGTGGAGGCAACCAGGAGCTCCTTGCATCAGGTCTTGAGTCAGTCAGAAGTAAAAGAGGAGAGCGGGGTGAAGACGGGACACATCTGTTCGACAGTCTGTCCACTCTGAAGCTTTACGCACGCAGCTATAAATACACTGCAACAGACTGCAAAACAGATTGGGATCCAAAGACACAGCAGAGATTTGATGTGTCTTTGTGTCTGGTCTGCTTCATAGAGAGTGACACGCTGAGTGAAAGATTTAATAATATGGTGAAGGCAACAAGGATAAAAAGGGAGCACGGCCAAGATGAAGTGTGGGTCTTGAGTTGGTTGTGAACAAAAGAACAGTTATATGAGCGCTCGTGAGTCAGTCACACCGCCTCGCTTTGGGAGTCTGTAGCCCATGTTTGTTGGCACAGAAGCAGCTTGTGACGTCCTTCAGACAATTTGCCCAAATATGTGACTGTTACATCCACTGTGTAAGACACGTGGATTCTGTATTGCTATTCCGGTAACACCATATTTGCTTTTGACTTTGGAGTACTCAAACACATCCGTCTGCTGCTCTGCAGGGTGTTCTCTCACTTTCTCCTTGTTTGTTTTGGATGTCGTCTCTCAGAAGTCTACAATAGGGAATTTTGCCAACTATTAGAGGACATGGGGACACAACCCTTAGGACCTGCATTCATCTGTCCCACTGTTTGCAGAGGATCTTCAGTTGGAACAGCCAGAGGGGGGAATTGATCTCAAAGTGTATCCAGGTTTTAGCTGAATGGGATGATGCAAATGTGAGGCCATGTCGGAGATCCCAGCACACCATCTGTGTATCAGAAGTGGTTTCTTTATTGTGGAAACCTGTTTGAAATATGTTACATTAATGATTATATGCTGCATTTTCTGTCATTGTCAAAGCAATTGTGATATAACTGCTGGAAACAAAAAGAAAAACCAGAAACAAGTCCACTGGTGGTCTCGATCTTGACTGGTGGATGTAGCATCAGCTGATTATTTTGGCATCATGTTGGAACAGCAGCTGGGATGATTATCCATGAAAGACACTGGTAATTTAACAGATCATAAACCTATCCTGGCTCTAGGTTGGAGTTGTTCACATTAAAACAAACGTAAAGTTTTGTACAGAATAAGGACATCAGTGATCCTCGCAATGAAACCAAGGAAACAAGAACACAAAAAACAGTAAATGTAAATTATCTAACAGCTTTTATTTTCAGATAATAATGTTTCATCCTCTTCCTGTCCAGTGAAAACAACAAATGTCCAGATGTGTTCATTTTTTTTTTACTTCCTGTATGTGTTGAGAAAATTCTTAAGCTCAATAAATTACTTAAAATCCCTCTTGGATCAGCTGGAAAATGCAATGTCACAAAACTGAAAATGGCTGTTTTTCTGTGTTCAGGGAAAGTTTTTAAAGGTACTGTATGTGGTTCTCACACAGCAGCGACGCTACAAACATATGATGATGATATAGAATATGATACATTGCTGTAGATTAAACAGTATATAAAAGGAGATCAAATCAGCTCAACTTTAAACTTACATAGCAGTGAAATGCAACATATACATTAATGCACCAGTAAAATTAATCCAAACCAACAAGGAACATTTTACTACAAAAACAATTGCAATGCAATGGAATAAAAAAAAAAAAAAAAAACATGAGTAAAGGATCTGAAAACTTCCTTCGTTACCGCTGACAACATAAAACATTAGACCCTGTCCATGTAGCAATACACAGTCTTACAGATATGTGTGTACGCCATCTCTGCACAGCAGCCAACTCTGCCAAAGAACTGCAGTTACCGCATGTGTTTTTTCAGAAGCCTGAGGGGCTCTGCAGCCTCTGAGCGCTTCCTCTTAACTGCGGGTGTAAACAGAACAACAGGGCCATCATGCGGAGTATGGTGTCTGACATCCTCCAGTAGGTCCTCTAGTTTCTCTATGACCATGTCCATGTAGCTTTCATCTTGGAGGTGGGAGACCTTATCTGCAAGGTCTTTTAACAGACTACCACACTGCTGGCGCTTCCGTGCGCATGTGGAGCTGGATGATGATTCTGCAGAGTGACCGCCTGTATGGGTTTGTTGCTCGGAGGCTTTGGTCACTGTAGATGATGGTGTGAAGGTACCTGAGCCGTCAGCAGAGTGCTTCAGGCACACCTCATCGATCACAAACAGAGGGTTCTCTCTGTATGCGAGGCAAAGTCTGTCCCAACTCCAGTCAGGTACCAGGTTGAACACTGCACAAAAGTGGATGCATGGGAGCAGGTTTTCCTGCCAGTCTTTACATGTACATGATGGCATCTGACTTTCCGATCCAAAGAACACACTGCACTGTGGTACTATTGTGTCTCTCTGAATGTTGACTTTGAAGCTGGCCTCCCCTGCAGACGCTATTTGGCCCCGTGTGAACATTAGTGACTCCTGGTGTCTTGACATGATGTGCTCAGCTACTGCTCTTGGCTTGTCTCTGAGGAACTGTGGCAGATATTGGCTGTTTACCCGGTGGCCACTTGAACTTTTGACGTTCAACTCAATGTATCTGTGAGCAGATTAAGACTGAATTACTTCATATCACAACATACTGTATAATAAATGGTTAGGTCCATTTGGACAATGACAGTTATTTTGTCTCTGTCCTCCAGTACATTTGATTTTAAATTAAATATTTATTCTTAAAGTACATACAAATACTGCCATGTCATATGAGTACATAATATAACCGCTTAAAGTTTCAATGAATTCATGCAGACTATTTATTTAATTTTGGTTTGTTGGCCATTTCTTGTCTTCTTACCTCTGATAAGACCTTGGCAGGATATCCTTCACAATAAATGTGATGGTGTCACTGAGACTGCGGTCCTTGTAGTCCTTCAGGTACGAGTGTCTGAGTGTTTCATTTTGTCTCTCAACTCCATTGTTAGCGTAGGCAGCCACCCTCAGGTCTTCCTTCTTGAGTGCCTTAACCCATCTCTAGTTCAGGACATACAACGTCACAAAATAATATTAAAATCATATTCATGAGGAATTCAAGTTGCATGTATGCACTACAGTGCTAAAATAGGTTTTATTTTTAACCTTTAAAAAAGTGCACTGGCCTAAAGCCTTTAGTTGTACGGGAACAAAAAGGTCAACTCTGAAGTAGAAGTGTACACAGACCTCTGCTTGGGAAAGCCATTTAGTGGAGAACCATCTTCTCAGACTCTCGTTTGTCTGCCAGGCAGAGTGTTGTTTGAGGAGGAGGGTGCTGCTTTCAAATTCTTCAGCTGTTTCAGAGTCTGCGATGGCTCGAAGCATTTTCAAAACTTCCTCCTTACACGTCACTCCGTGACCCTTTTTTCTGGTCCATTCTATCCACGCTTTTTCACGGTGAAAATCGCAGAGGATCACTTTGGAATCTAAGAACATAAATGACACAGAGTTAAACAGTATTTCCCACTATACTTTAGTTTGGTTAAATATAATCATTGATTGTGCCATATTATACTACTTAACTGTGAATAAGGAAATGTATTGCATGAATCTGATATCTTGATATCTTGTATGTATATGTAAATGGTTTGTAATAAAAAGTGATGTACGGGTAACCCAAAGTAATGGACATAACAAGTGACAGCAATAAAATTATTTGAATTGCTATCTCCTGATTGGCTTCGTAAAAGTTCATCTTTCTTAAAAAAGATTGAATAAAGAAATAAATCAATTTAAATATTTACCCTTGAACACATCTTCCAGAGCCCCAATTTCTGTGTTACAGAAATTGACCATGAAGTGGGACGGCTTCCAGTCTGCGTTCCACTTTTTGAACACCTCCAACGCCTCTCTGATGTCCTCCTTCTTCTCAGACTGTGTGACGAAGACTCCAACCACCATGTAGTTTACATTAGTCCTCACACAGATGAAGAAGACGGGTACTGAATACCTAAGAGGCAAATTAAGTAGATTGGTATTATTATTATTGGTATTATTATTCTCCAGTGCATCACTAACATGCCCAGGATGGATTCAATGATCACGAAAATAAACAAGACATTTTAATTTCAGCACAATAGTATGCAGTTTTGAAGAAAAAATACAAAACAATCTGTGCAGGTATGAATGACCAAATAAAGTTACAATCATTACACTACCTGCTTGCTCGATACGTTGCATCGAGCAAACACAATTGTTGCCCATACAACACCATAAGCCTCCTCTGCCACTGGGTCTGCAAACAGAGGAGCAACTTCTCAACGGCACCGTCATCCATTTCTTGAGAAGGTCTGTACTCAATAGCACATCCCTCTTGCTTCCATGTCTCCACCAGGTCCTAGAACACGTGAAGGCCAAACATAATGTACTTATTTTCAGAAGTTTCTGTCCTGCAACTCCAAAGAAGACTGTCTTGTTAAACAGCTTAAAACTAACTTTTCATTGGTGGTCAGATATTTATGCACAACTCTGTGCATGATCTCTGCATTACCACTTCTTGATTGTCTGTAAGAACAGCACCTACAACCGAATCTTTACCTGTAAATTCAGCTGGTCTGCACTGCTCTTCATTGACCCCGTATTTACTTTTTGCATGATGTTTCGGATGTCCTTATCTAGAGGATAGAGCCTTCTCCGAGTAGGGGAAGAGGATTCGGAGCCTTGAAGCACCTCCCTTGACCCTGCTGCCTACGAGTTGACGTAGATCAAATGGACATCACCGGCAACATCTTCCACAAACAACTGCATTTACAGTACTTACGAGAAGAACAGAAATCTTATGGAATTTGTAAGGTCAAACCCAGCACAAGGCACAAACCTTTCCAACAATGGGGTGATTTTTATGCACTGTCACATGTGGGAAATAAGCAGTGAACATCTGCTCTGTTACGACAGGTGACGGGTTTTCTTTTAGCGCTTTCCTCACAGCTGTCGACTGTTCTCGCCTCTGATATGGGGTGTCCTCGCTTACCTAAAAACACAAAACTCAGAACTAGAACTCAATTCTATTCAACCTTTTGTCATTTTAGTGTGAACGAACATTGCAAATATGGACTTCAAAGATAGGAACAGAAAAATAGCAGTGTTGCAGTAAACAAAAAACTTACGCATATGAATAGTGGAAACATAGTCTTTCCCAAGACAACATAGAGTTATGCTGAACATTAGGTTGTATCTCACCTTATAATCAGGAAATTTGCATATATGCACTGCATATATGGCTGCAGGACAACCTGTTTTTTTGGATTTCCGCATAGTCTCCACAAACACATCATCTTCTTTGAGATTCTTTGCCTTAAAGAAATCATCGTTAGCATTTATAGTCAGTGATATTCAGTCTAAATTTTAAATGCTACATTGACCATCTTGCAAAGAACTTAAAATTCAATGACATCAACGGACTACCATGCTATAGTGAGGACTCCTTACCAATTTTTCTTGTCGCTTTCTTTTCTCTGCTGCATGTTTATCTCGCCCCTGGTGGCATACATACGTTTTAGTGCCAAGCACAGCAAAGGGCGTGCCATCAAATGGGACCGTCTTTAGCTGCCAGTGGACGCCTTTACCTGTTAAACTGACTTCTGTGAAGAGAAATGACCTCAGATTTGTTTCTAGATAGAACGAGCGATGCCCAAGTAACTTTAGGCTACAGACTGACAGCTGACATTGGTAGCAAAATAGCTAACGTTAGTTAGCCGACCTTAACTTTAGCTCACAAACTCACCGTTTTTTCCGAACGATTTGTGGCTCTTTGAAACGACAAATTTAATATTGGTGGTTTTTTGGTACAACTTAAGATGCGCTTCGAAATCTGCGAGACAAGAAAATTTAGAAACGGCTCCCAAAGGTGTCTTTGCGGATCCCAGAGGTGTTTTAGCAGTTCCCGGTGTTTGTGTGTCCGCCATTGTTGTTGTCACCGTAGTGAATCCAGTGCGCATGCGCAAGATTTCCAACTTGTAGACGGTCTCGTCCGCTATACTGAAAACCCCCTCAGACTGACGTGTTGGTACAGTCCACCAGTCCCGCGAAAGTTTTGTAGCAACAATGGCGGCGAAAGCAGGTATGTTGTTTAAATATGTACTGTCAATAAATGTAACTCCCTAAGTTAGCAGCATTATAGAGATGTAGTGCATATTGTTTGCAGTTGGTACACGGGCGGTTGTTACAGTGGTAGTCATGTTTCGGGAGGAGCATCATTAACCCTCCAACACGGAGGGTATAACATTAATTATATAACATTAGTTAGTTTCTGATTTCAGACACATTAGTGTTTATGAGTTGAACACTGTGGACTCGCTCCCCTATCTACCGTTATCCTGAGTCTACTACATTCCCCCCATTAACGTCACGTGTGTTTGAGGTCGTCGAGGGACGAAGCGAAAAGCGGAGGTTCAGACAGAGGAGGAGGAACCATCCGTGGAGGAGAAGAAGGACAGTAGAGGAGAGGAGGATACTGGCCAGGACGGTCAAAGGGTGATCATTGAACACTGGTGAGAAACTAGGTGATATCACATTATAGCCTGCATTGGAAAAGGCACTGAGATACTCAAATAAATGACGTTAGTTCAAATTTTTGAAGGAGTTTATTTATGTGGAAAAGTGAAGCCAATGGTGCCTTAAACTAGCACTCCTCTGGTTACAAAAACTGCTTCAGACTAACTTCAGTTGCACTGGCATGTCTAACTTTTTGATTTCTGCTGATTTTTCACCAGCTCATAATTTAAGTGCACCCAAAATGTTTAACTTCACTTCTTGGCGCCACATTAATGGGTTACATACAAACACACATACACGTTTTGCCAATGTCACATGACCTGTTTACTGATTGGATATGGGTCCTCTCTAAAAGTTAAACTTTTCCCAACTGAGTTTGGCCGCACTTTGCCACATAATCAGACAGCTGCCACTTGCTGAGCTTGGGAGTGGATGCTGCAGCTTTTCATAGTCATTGCCTGGCAGATCGCTGCAGGCCGCACTTCACTGCAGTTCTGGTGCGAATTTGACATCGCTCATCTTTCCGGGGACGGGGAGACAGGTGTTGCATGTGTGACCAAAAATGGTCACACTGTAAAAAAAGAAATCTGATTATGTAGAAGTCTATGAGAAAATGAGCCTACTTCTCACTTGATTTATTACCTCAGTAAACATTGTGAATATGAGTTTACGGTCTCAATCAATAGTATCAAGTCTTATTCAACACAACATGATTTTAATTTAGTAAATTATGGTCCCATTTAGAGTTCAATAGACCATAAAGCAGGGTATGTTTTAGGATATGGCTACCTTGTGATTGCCCGGTCTTTACTAGGTGTTGTCCACGTTTTGCTTTTACAGTTGACAATCTGTTTTCGGTTCATGAAAGTTATTATAACGTTTTTGGTTTGCAAAATTCTTAGTCAGCATTCGGTTGTACTTAGCTCCATCCTGTTGTGTCACATCTGGTTGGGAAAAAAACAAGATGACGATGGCCAAAATGCAGTCCACAAACCAATAGGTGATGTCATGATGACTACGTCCACTCCTTATAGCCTGCATGAGACCGCCTGACAGGGCTGGTGGACAAAAACAATTGAGAACCATTGTTCATCGGCACAAGACATCCTGATGTACATTGGGCAACAAACAAGCTTAATGCATTGTAGAATTAATTGCAATGTAACTCCTTCAAATTATCAAGCTTGTGCATTAAAGTGTACCCAGCATGTGCTCCTGCTTCTTTTACAAATTATTGTATTTATTTTGCTGCCTGCAGTTATCAACAAAGACAATATTTCCCCCTTAAATGTGGTTGAATATGAGTATAACATGATAGTACTCAAGTAAAGGACCTTAATGTTGTACTTAAGGACAATACTTAGGTGTTTTATTATATGCAGTCACATTCCTCATTAATAACTTAGGTAGACTGCACAAATGTCCAGCTGATGGTTGATCTGTTATTTCTCACAGTAAGAGCTGACGAGTGTATGGGCGTAATGCTGAGGAGGTGAAATCTGCCCTCCTGGCTGCCCACCCTGAACTGACTGTGGACCTCAACCCTGAGAAACCCCGCAGGAACAGCTTCGAGATCACTCTGCTGGATGGAGGCAAAGGTAAGGAGGACGAGAAGAGGAAATCCAAGAATGACTCTGCCATTTTACATCCTCAGTGGATGAGCAAGTGTCATTATCTCAGTTTTTGGACTTACTCATTTGTAGGGGCTCTTAAAGGTCCAGTTCACCATAATAACAAACAGCAAAAACAGTATTTCTGTTTGCCGTGCACCTACTTTGGTTTTATTTATAAGGATTTATTCACCTCTTAGATGGATTTTGGTGGTGGTGAACGGAATTTCATTTGGTCTTCATAGCAATAAAAATATCACTAAGCAAGGTCTATTCCCAGAAACAGTGGTCCAGTTTCTCAGGATGAGAGTTGAAGCCTCGCTTTGACAATTGTCATGTTTTGTTTTTGTTTTTTTTGTTTTTTTTGTCTTCATATTAAAGCAGTTCTCATTGAAACAGTTTATAGCAACACCTGTGGTACCTCCAGAGTAAACTGGGACATCATTTGTAGAAAGACCAAAAAAAAGCATGGGGTACTTCCGCAGGTATATATATACAGTACACGCATGTGATGTGAATGCAGAAATAACCAGAATTTTATTAAACATATTTGTTCCAACCATTCATTAAAGCCACATCACGAAATTTAATTTCATTAAGTTTAGTAGATTTCACATCAGGTGTAAATATGAGGTGTTGACTGAGGAAGTGAAGAAAGTAAAATCTCTTACTATTAAAGTCTTCTTCATTAAACCCTGCTCAAACATTCAGCAGGAGGCTGTGTTTACCAGGCGTGCACAAAAGCCACCAGAGAGAATAACGTGCAGAAAGAATGACACATGTTAACCCACGATAGCCCCTCTCTGATTCTGCATAATGTGTTTACTGTGTTAATGTGTGATTATTTTACTTCAGAGTTAAGATGTTTACCAGTCGCTCTTCACTTTTTGAATACTGTCTTAAGAGCATTTCATTTTATTGCTATCCTAGAGAGGCTTTTGTACTACATTGATAATATTGTACATTTTCTATATTGTTCCTACAAATGACGGGTGCCATATTCTGATGTCTGATCCCTAAAGAAACATCTCTGTGGACTGGAATAAAGAAGGGTCCACCTCGTAAGCTGAAGTTTCCTCAACCTGATGTTGTAGTTGCTGCTCTGCAGGAGGCTCTGAAGGCTGAGTAGACACCCAGTGAAGGTTTGTCTTTTCAAATCTCTATCAGACAGAATATTCAATTGAAAAATGACTCAAGGATTGTGCTGTCAAGCTAAATTCTAAGATTTGTTCAGCTGTAATAAATAGAGATGCAAAGTATTGTATTGGAGGTAAATGTCGATAAATCAAGTTTCACATGAGGGAACCAAACATGGTTTTAACACATTATTTTTCAAAAAACAGACTATTCAGAGCTCATGTTTGAAACGTTACTGCCCCGAAAATTATTTAGATTGTTTCTTTTTTTATTTCAGTATAATTTTAAAATTGGATGCATTACAACAGAAAATGTTAAAACAGTTAAAAGGAATATTAATAATTAATTATTAAAGCTGAGAAAAACTTAGAGGAGCGGCCTGTCGCTTTTAGAAGAAAAGCTGGTCCACCGTAAGAGAGAGCCGGCACAGATACAGGAAGTTGGCTCTGGACTTCCAGCTGAGGAGTTGTAGCTTGTAGCCTCGTAGCATTTATTCACTGACAAATAAACACACACTGTTTGCTAAAGCTACATTCACAGCTATAACGCCACCAACACACACACGCGCACACACACACACACACACACACACACACACAGTCTGTCGGAAAACGGAAAACTCGCTGACATAACGCTACAGCTGGCACAAAGCCACCGGCAAATACGCGCACTTTTTATCAGGCACACAGCTGACAACTTGCTAAACGAAACTAAATGTGTGGTGGAGACTTTTACTGGGAAAGTTGCTGAATGTCCGACACTACACGCAGCACCATGGTTGCTAACACTCTCGGACAGTGAACTGGGGACACAAAACGCAGCACTGACAGCTACAGTAGCTCTCCTGTCCATTAACTGTTACCTCAGTTGTCTGTTGTGCTCATATACTGCAGCTGGCGCACCGCTGCATGCGAGGCACAAATGTCTGTTAACGGTTAATAATCGGTTAACAAGGGTAGATTATCGGTGGAGAACATTTTTCAAAATTACCATACCTAGTTAGGCTCAAAACGTGTTTACTTGTTGCTCAATAGTTGTTTTTACCAGCATCTCTAAAGATACTTTTAAGCAGTTGATGCTGTTGAACATTTCAGACCATTCACTCTATATTCCTACTTTTTTCCCCACAGCCATGTGTCATAGCCTAAACTTGGATTTCCTTTTATATTTTCACACTTTGTGAGTCACCACCCTAAAGAAGACGTTAACATCTTGTTAGTTGAGCTTATGACACAAACGTCAGTCGTTATCATAAACAGACATATTATTTTCAGTGGCAGGGCTACTTTCACACTGATGATATGGTGACCCAAATCAGACTTTTTTGTGACTCATCTGTTTTTTTCATAACATAGTGAACAGCACAAATGACTTGGAGTCTGATCTATTCACCTCTGATTTCAGCTACTTTCATATGTGGTCTTAAATCGGATATAGTTGTGGTTTTTATTTTTCATTCTTTTGCAATGCAACCTCAGTCTGAATGATCATATCGTAGTTAATGTGACCTTAACGTCACTGTAGATCGACACAATTCTGACCTGTGAGGCCGTTCAGCCCACACACCTCCATACAGAGAAAGCAGCCATTGCTCCACAAAACGCCAGAATTAAAAGTTTGGCTGTCTTTCTCCTCATCCCCGTTATCATCTACTCAAATTCTGTGGCTACCGCTATGGCTATCCGCAGCGGATAAATGAAACTGTAAATGCTGACTTCAGTGGCCTTAATATTTATATCTGTATGACAGCATGCTGCGTGTGACATCTTTGTTATTGTTCTTTTGCACTTGCAGGTCAGTTCATAACTGTGGCTAGTTCACACTGGAATCCGGTATATAGCGTGCGTGCGTGCGTGCGTGCGTGCGTGCGTGCGTGCGTGCGTGCGTGCGTGCGTATATACACACACACATTTTTAAAATAATATGAACAATAAGATTAAAAATCTTACCGAGCAATAAACCCAAATTGGGCACTAAGGCTTGCACTGTGAACGTGGCCTAATTGGTGTGGACCCCTCTATAAAATTAAATTAGCAGGTCTGAAAAATGAAATACAGCCCACAGTTTGCTTACATAGTTGAATGCTAATTTCTGCACGTGGAGTCAGGTTTTAATAAAACACATCCAGTTGATTTTATTCAATTCAGTCAAAACTACTTTACCCCCATCTTTTGTACTGCTGCTGGTTGAGACTGGTGGCCTTAAAGGTAAGTAATACACAACAGTGGTGTGTTAGGATTGTTTATGTTTCAGAGTTTGACTAAAGAAAAATTCTTGTCTTTTTTTCAGCCAAGAGTTGAGGAGATGTGGCCTGTGGATGCAGAATGATGAGGAGTGACCAACGGGATGTTCTCAGTCCCTCCTCTGATGATCCAAGCTCCAACAGCTCACATCTCCTGGATGCATGGTGACACCTAGTGGAGCCTCTCTGAGCCAATACATTTCTCTGCTGCACACAGTGCTGCTGTATTTTTTATGTTTTTTTCACCCTTATTTCTCAACAGTTTATTGTGCTTTTTAAAATGTATTTTTGGTAAATAAAGTGTGCCTTGTTTCTAAATTATTATGAGTGCAGATTTGTGTTTGAGTCATTTGCATGTGGCAAGGTTTTTATTTTACAACATCCCAGACAGATTGTTTCTGTGCTGCAGTCAGAAAATAACATAAGCATATTTACATACGTACTGTACTTAATTTTTGAGGTACTTTATACTGTTGGTTGAACAAAACCAACTGTGAAGTTATCACTTTGGGCTCTGGGTAATAAAGAGTTTTTACACAACAATTAATTGTGGAAAACAACCACCACGTTAATCATAATGAAAATAACCATTATTTAATCTTTAAAAATGAGCTCCACCTCAACCAACTGTGACAGTAAAAATAAGTAGCATTAATGTTAAAGTAATAAAAATCTGATGATATATAATGTGTAATAGTACATTTTTTCTGCATTGCATGCTTTTACTAATATACCTTTAAATACAATTTTCTGATCATACTTTATACATTTTCAGTGCAGGACTTGTAACAGAGTATTTATCCAGTGTGATGGTACTTTTACTTAAGTAAAGGACCTCAATAGAACTGTGTTCTTCCTCCAGAGCTGGTACTGGACTGGATTGATATACAACCATGAATGTATTATGATATAAGATAACACATGTATATCTTAACAAATGTGTCTCTTTGTCGATTAGAACGATTTTAACTTTCAAAGATTTTGTTTTAAACGGTAAACAACAGCAAAAAAAATCTTATTTTTAACCTAAGGTTAAGGTTAAAGAAATATAAAAGGTTTATTTCCAAATATTTTGTTCGAACCTGAAACTTTTTTTAAACGAACCTCGAACATGATTGTTTGCAAAGGACGTGACGTCATCACCACGCGACTAACCACAGCGTTGTCTCCCCTGGAGCTACAGTTGGGAATCTACTTTTCATTCTTCATTAAGGGTCGAAATTTGTCCGTAAGTATAATACCGTAACACAGTTAACCCGTAGGCATACACCTGACAATAATGGAGTAGTTTATTGAAAATTGGAGCGTTTGTAGTCTCCTTACTACTGAAATAGATACGGCTACGGCTTGCTAACTACTAACGTTAGCTAGCTGGTCTTGGCCATCAAACGACCGATGAGCTAACTTGTTTTGTCACAGTGCGCTCATTGATAAGTGCACGTGTTATAAAATATTCCAGATAATTATTACTATATTAGCCCAAGACTGGACTGTCTCCGGTACGAAGGAGGAGAGATCTCTTGTGGAGTTCCCATCGATGACATTAGTTGTCACACTTTGGCTGTGTGCGTATGATAAGTAAACCGTCAAATGCCGCATTTAAACAATTTTTTTAACTACACTATGCTGCCTTTTTGCTTGGTGTCTTGTCTATACCTGTAAAGTAGCTTTGTAACTCAGCTTTTGACAAGCGTTTGTCAATATTGTTTATTTTAAGACTATTTTAGTCTTTAAAATTACTGCAGTGTTAGATAGTGTGACAACTTGTACTGTATATGAATGTAAGTTCTCTTTTTAATATGCCCTTACTGACATGTATTTGTAACATAGACATTCCCTTGTCAGTCATGGCAACAGAGGGTGTGGAAACGACAAGTGAAGATGTTCCAGTACCTGGGAAGGTCAGCACCAGGTTTGACCTGGAGAAGGAGACTGAACTGAGATTTGAGGTGGAGGCAGGGGAGGCAGCAGATCAAGTTGAGCTGGAGCTCCTCACAGGAATGGCTGAGGTGTTTGGCTCAGAGCTGAACCGCAACAAGAAGTACACATTTGGACCAGGCTCTAAGATCGCAGTTTTCACCTGGCAAGGCTGCAGTGTGAATCTTTATGGAAAACCAGAGGTGAGCACCTGGAGGAGGGTCCATGCAAATGTGTAAACATTTTAATGTGGCTACTGTTTTGGCTTATGTGGTGATTCAACTCACCAGTTAGATATAGTATCACAATGAACCCTGTGTGGCTTTGTGAGTTTGACATTTGATGAATGAGAGGCTCAAATAACCAGCGTCTCTCCCTCATCACCACAGGTGGCTTATGTGTCCAAGGATACACCCATGCTCCTCTACCTGAACACACATGCTGCCCTTGAACAGATGAGAAAACAAGCAGAAAGGGACAATGAGAGAGGGCCGAGGGTAGGTTTGAATAAACTATATGCAAGCTTGCCAGATCCATGTAAATGTATTTTGGAGTGACCTTGAATCACTAATCATTCCTCAGGTGATGGTGGTGGGACCTACAGATGTGGGGAAGTCAACAGTGTGTCGGCTGCTATTAAGCTATGCCGTAAGGGTGGGCCGGAGGCCAACACTGGTGGAACTGGATGTTGGACAGAGTGGGGTAAGATGAATTGGGAATTATTATAAACATCTACTACAGATTACAGGAACAACACCGGCTGATATTTTAATTATTGTGCATCTTATCACACAGACTTATCATCTTGGATTCAAACAATGTGGAACTACAGCATGCACAGCATCTGTGTTAAAGAATAGTTTAGATGCCCCTGTTTTAACAGCAGTAGAGGGGTGTAGTATTTCTAGCACTTCTATCTAGTATTTCTTTCTTCTAATTTGATAACAGTGACCCTTTGCTTGTGATGTTTGTTATCATTTATTGTATTAGGTACTGCTGAAAAATGTCACTTTGAATGCTATGAGTCCATGTAAGAGACAGTGTGTAGGATTTAGTGACATCTAGTGGTGTGGTTGTAGATTGCAAACAACTGAAAACCCCTCCACACACTCTTCCCTTTCCAAGACTGGTAACATGAGCTGCCGAGTTCAAAACCATGGTAATGCCGTTCACCTTGCTTAGAGGCCATCCTCTCCATAATAACACTACTTTAGAAGCAACGGAAGTCAGCCAGTCAGCCAGTAACTGGTGGTTACAGCTCACGTTACCGCAGTTTCTTAAGCGTGTCGGAGAACTACAGTGGCCTTCAGGTAACATAAGATCGTGAAAGGCTCTCACTAGAGCCAGTGCTTGGTTGTTTGTTCTCTGCTAGCTTAGAAACAGCAAAACACAACTATTCTTTGTTTCAGGTGATTATTCACTAATAACTAATATTATATTACATTTTTGCTAATAGATCCCCTAAATCCTACACACTGTCCCTTTAAGTGGCCATATGGCAGTGTAATTATTCATGCCACAGTTTGTAATATACTATCAGTGTTTACAGTTTACTTTATTCATCCATAAAATCATGGAAATTACAGTGCTCTCACCCTAATTAGCCAGTGCTATCAGGGTTGTTTTTTAAAAGTGCCAGAGCCCTCTCATATTTTAGCATGTAAACTACATTTACTCCTCAGGTGTCTGTGCCTGGGACCGTGTCAGCACTGTGCATTGAGCGTCCAGCAGACGTGGAGGAGGGTTTCTCAGTCCAGGCTCCTTTGGTCTACCACTTTGGCTCTACTACCCCAGGGACCAACATCAAACTTTACAATAAGGTGAGAAAACAAAGATTCTGGCTGTTGCGTAACATGACAGAATGAAGCCCACTCCAAACTACAAATTTACTCTACTTTGTCATCAGTTTTTTTTTTTTTCTCTGCCCTGTTTAATATGTTCTTTTCACATAATGTGTAGCTAACATCATGCCTGGCGGAGGTGTTTTCCCAGCGCTGTGAGGTGAACAGGAAGGCTAGCGTGGGAGGCTGTATCATCAACACCTGTGGTTGGGTGAAGGGCTCCGGATATCAGGCTCTTGTCCACTGTGCCTCCGCCTTTGAGGTGGATGTCGTTCTGGTGCTGGACCATGAGAGGCTCTACAATGAGCTCAAACGAGACCTCCCCCACTTTGTACGGGTTGTGCTCCTACCCAAGTCCGGAGGGGTGGTGGAGCGCTCGAAGGAGTGCAGGCGTGAGACTCGGGATGAGAAGATCCGTGAGTATTTCTACGGCTTCCGTGGAGTGACCTTCTACCCCTTTTCCTATGAAGTGCGTTTCTCAGATGTCCGCATCTACAAAATCGGTGCACCATCCATCCCGGACTCGTGCTTGCCACTGGGAATGTCTCAAGATGACACACAGCTAAAGCTGGTGCCTGTGACACCAGGGAGAGACCTCACGTATCACGTGCTAAGTGTGAGCAGCGCCGAGGATGGAGAGGAAGGTGCTAGAAAGGGTATAGTAGAGAGCCCCGTGTGTGGCTTTATTGTGGTGACTAGTGTGGACACACAAGCACAGGTGATGAAAGTGCTGTCCCCAGCGCCCAGACCACTGCCCAGACACACTCTACTCATCATGGACATCCGCTTCATGGACATGAAATGAAGCATTACACTCTGTTGCAAAAGAAGTGGGGGTCATGTTGGGGAGAAGTTCTGTTGAGTCTGTTGAATAGTCTCTTCGTGCTTTGTAGGGACTATAGAGGGCAAAAGAGAAAAAGAAGTATGGCAATTGGTAGCTGCTGTGAATAATACTTCATTTTATCGATCACATTCTACACGTTTGGACAGTTTGTGGCAAGGGATATTTTTATCAGTACAGGAATTATTTTCTTGATAACCTATTTTATGAACATTGTTTTCTCTTTGAGTAATAAATATTTTAAATGTAAAATGCTATGTGTCATTTATACTAAGTTCCATGGTCACATATTTTCCTATCCTATGGGCTATGTACAGTATGTTCACGTTTATTTGCATATGTCCAGTACCTAATGCACTGGTTCACAACCTGGGGGTCCTGACCCCCACTAGGGGTCACCAAAGCTCCACAGGGTGTCACAAGGCCTTCTTGATTTTATGGGGTGTAAGACAACTTTTTAAAAGTATTTCATATTTATTTAGTATATTAAACAGTTAGCCTGTATCTCAGCATTTCATTGATTTCTGTGAAGAAAACTAAATTGAATTGTTTTAATTTTAGATTATCATTGTTTAAGATATAAACAGGATCGGGGCAATAACGGTGAAGACCTGAGCACAAGTTATATTCACAGAGCCTTCCCTCTCTGCTAAACAGCCTCATCCTGCATTTGAAAAGTTAAAGAGCTGACTTAACTATAGTCAAGCATCAGGAAGAACAAAACACTGAATCTGTCCAAAAAAAGAAGCCTATTAAATATGAGTAACCGTTAATAAATAAAAATAATAAATATAACAGAAAAACTCATTTCTAATACAATATTCACAGGAAATAATTGCTTAAAATGAATCTAAATTGCATTTTACATTTTACACAACTACTTGCAGTTATTGTTCACTGATTAGGTTAATTGTATGGCTTTATCAGTTGTTCTGTACTATTGTAACTCATTGAATGTGTCAGTCAGGGGTCATCAGTTTATTCATTTATAGAAAAAAAGGATCCCTTAATGACTGGACTAATTGACTGCTTATGAAAGTGTTTGCGTCTTTACTTAATTACAACCTAATCAAACATGGTAAAAGTCTTTTCGGTTCGCTTCATAGAAATTTTTGCAAAATATTCTTATAGCTTCATCCAGCATTGCAAACTTATGAACGTCTGTGAAGTGGGAGACATGTCCTGTCTTGTCTTTTGTATGTATACATCCTGTAGTGTTCTTGTCTGGACATAAGTGGGGCAAAGGTCACTAAACTGTAGGCTATATCCTAACTGACATACAGTACCAGAATGGCAGCACTGCAATATGAGCTCATTAGCTGTTTATAATGTAAACACCTGCCAGCTCACTGGAGCTCATCACATGCTGTACAGTTCTATATTCTGTAAGTTGGACATGTACAGTAACAATATCTCAGATTAAAACAACATATACTGCTTGATTCCCAGACATATATTGCATAATTAATTTGTATCCTCGTTTTTTATATATAGCATGTTGTCTTTACCCTTTATTTGCGGCGCTATTGCGCTTAAGTTTGGCCTCAATCAACAGGATGTGGCTTCGTCGTAGGTGGGTCTGTTGTGAAGGATTTGAGTTGACCATCTGGGATCTGTGGTGAAAACTTTACAAAGAACTTAACCTAACTATTGTACTATAACTGTTTCCCAATTCACACTACGCATTTATTTTTTGTTATTCATAAGAAATGATAAATAATGCTAAGTTAATGACATGCACACTGTTGCATTGTCAAATATCAAAATGTTTAAAGCATCTCTGTGCAGGCCTGTAGAAAAAGTACACACTGGAGCCAGAATTTGGTTTGACGTCAACTTTCAGTCTGAGTACGTAAATTTCATATTAGGGGTCGTGGGGAGGCTGGAGCCCATCCCAAGTGGCATTAGGGTACACCCTGGACAGGTCGCCAATCCATGGCATGGCTGACGCATACAGACAGATAACCATTCACACTCATATTCATACCTAAGGGCAATTTAGAGTCATCAGTTAATCTGCGTGAAGGTGGAGAACCAAAGCAAGCTGTTATCATGAAAGTGTTCCATATGTTCAAATGAAAAACTGAGAAACTTTTCTTTTCCAGGGTTAGCAGTTCACATTCACTGGAGTAAGAAATGTACATTCATCCATCTTCAACTGCTTATCCTGTTAGGGGTCGAGGGGGAGCTGGAGCCAGTCCCAGCTGGCATTGGGCAAAGGCGGGTTACACCCTGGGCAGGTCGCCAGTCCATTGCAGATGAGAAATGTACAATAAAAGTCAATTTGTGAAATTGAATGTAGGCTATATTTAACATGTTGCAACCATCCCAGGATTGTGTTCCAACCATCCTCAGGGTTGGGGTCAGCTGCAATATCTGACTTCTTCCATTCAAATAAATATTATGAACCATATGTTATGTGTAAGCCCCCCCGTGACCCCTAATGGGATAAGCAGTTGATGATGGATGGATGGATGGATGTTATATGTAATCATCTTTAAATAGCATGGGTCATCAGCAGACAGGTGTAAGTTTAATATATAAAATTTTGGTTGGTCTCTTCCAAATAGTCTCTGGGTAACTGGGAGAAATGCAAAAAGTGTTACCACCATCCTCAGTCTCCCCTATCTATCAATCTATATATCTGATGAAAACTGTTAAAAAATAACCATGTTTCAGATTAAAATCTTAGCTATTATGTGTAATTTTGTGTACTTGTTTATATGTAATGATTAAAAATGTTTTTTTTTTTTTTTTTTTTATTTGGGAGAATCAAAAGTGACTTTAGTGCAGAAAACCCACCAGGGACGTTTATGAAGTAAGTCTTCTTCCTTGTGGTTGCAAAATGAGCAGGAAATGTTGCCTTTAAATGTGTTGCAAGGCCAATACTGATTTATTACTTTCACATGTATGCTTGGCCTTTAACTTTATATGGTAAAAAAAAATGTATGAGGGGCGACAACAATCATTTCCCCTGATAGCAAATCAATACTATGATACGGGGTCGTTTGAGATGTTTCCTGAGACCACACCTGCTCGGTCTCTGATTGGCTGCTCATCCCACCTGAGGGACGACGGGCTAGTTCCGGGATTCCGACGTCGGCCTAGCAAGCGAGCTAACTAGTTTGCTAGCGGCTAACTCAAGGAGGACCGTAACGACCCACACCCCACAGGCAAGACAGCTCGCATGTTCCGTATTAGGTATGTCCTGTTTGGTTTACCCGCTCTGTGTGGCGGCTGTTCAGCTGAACGTAGCTACATTTCTCTCACCAGCCGTCAATGAATGCTACTTCGCGACTGTACGTGCTAGCCGAGCCAGGTAATGTTAGCTAACTCTTTCAGCTGTGGTAAAGGACTGAGCAGTGTCGCAAAAAAACTTTCGAGGCTAGGTAAGAGCGAACTGAAGTATGGGTAGCGATTAAAACTGGCATTATTTAATTGAACGTTATCACATCGAGCTAAAAAATCGCAGCGTATATTACTCTGTTTAAAAAAGTGAAGTGAAACGTTATTTTAATGAGGTTCATTGAGGCAACGTTAGCTAGTTGTCGTAGCACTGCCCTGGCCTGTTTAACGCTTGGTGTATTTCAACGTATGATCCAAAGATGAAGTCAGTCAAATGGGAAATAGATTGAAACAACATATCAGCTAGCCACTGTTGGTGTGTCACTGTTTCTGGGAAAATGGATTGAACTCATTGCTCGACCGGCCACTTGGCGATGTAGCTAGCTAGCTTGCGAGCTGCAGATTGTTGCGGTGGCATGACAGGCTCGACACGGAGATTTTAGGATTAACATCCATTATAGGAGGGGTGGGGGGCAGGTGAGATGATTAACAACAGCCACACTGACACTGTGCATCGGTTCTGTGTTTGTTAGTATAACTGGTGATTGTTGAAAAGAGGGGTGTGTCCAAACTATCAGGTTACACTTTAACTCCGGATCCGTTTCCAGTGTCAGCACACCTCACGCACTACTTCTTCACCTGGAGATGAGGGGATTAGTCTGATGTGTTTGTGTGTCAAAGGCGTCCAAGTTCATCACAGATCGTTGTCTCCATGTTGTTTTTGATTTCCAGAAGTGGGAGGTGTGTCATTGGACATCTTGAGGGCATTTAGGTGACATCTGTGTGTTTAACAACAGCATGCTGTTGAGCAACTCTGCCTATGAGCAATGGTGAGAAATGCACAGGCACACAGTGTAAGTTTTTTAGGACCGTGAAGAGTTGGTTAGTCACCCTGATTGTTGTGAAATCAGAGTGAAACCTCTGCTTCTACCTCTGTCCTGTAACCTAACAAGAACACTTACTATTGACAGTGAAGCTGAAACCTCCAAAAGGAAACAGATTTCATAAACAGTGTTATTGTTAGGATTGTGTATTGACATGAACTTGGTGATTTGATATATTGTGTTTATTTTTTCTAAACCAAATTTTAGGAAAACTGTCAACATAAGGAACACACCACCATATGCATAAAATCTGAATTAAAAAAAATTTAAATGCAATCAGAACAGTGGGATCTGCATTTGCATCTATCAGTCTCTTAACATCCAACATAATAGCACTACTTTGAGACAACACATGTACACTGAGATGGTGCATCTCTTTGCCAATGAAATAAAGTGTTGAGCGAGGGTTAATATTTGCACATAAACTACCTATCATGTATCATGATATTATGTTTTTCGATTTTTGATAGTTATATACATAAGTAATATATATATATATATATATATATATATATATATATATATATATATATATATATATATATATATATATATTCAATATTTTCTTACACCTCTAATTATTGTAGGTACTGTCCATTCTGTTATTATGTGTAAGGCCACAACTAGGACTATTTATATTATCTATTTAATCTGGTAATTTTAGTATTTTCTTGATGAATTGTTTAGTCTATAAAACATCAGAAAATAATGAAAAATAAAATGCCCCTCTCCGTTGCCCAAAGCCCAATGTGCTTTTATTATATTGGGAATTATTGAATACTTGTAATTTTTGTTTGAAAATTGCATTGTATGATGGCATATTAGGAACATTGTAGGTAAAAATAAATAATAATAATTATGGAGCAGGGGGTGGCAGTAATATTCTCAGAAAAAAGTAATACATTACATTATGAGAAAAAGGTCTTTGAGAATAAAGCCCGTTGTTAAACACACAGATGTCACCTAAATTTCCTTAGGATGTCAAATGAACTGCACTGTCGCTTCACAGCAAGAGGGGTTTGAATCTGGCTTGGGGCCCTTCTGTTTGCATGTTCTCCCTGTGTTAGCGTAGGTTGTCTGCGAGTTCTCCAGCTTCCTCCCACAGTCCAAAGACATTCAGGTTAATTATTGACTCTAAATTGCCCCTAGGTGTGAATGTGAGTGTGAATGGTTGTCTGTTCCTATGTGTCAGCCCTGTGTACCCCGCCTTTGCCCAATGTCAGCTGGGATTGGCCCCAGCCCCCCTCAACCTACAACCTCGAATGAGATACGCAGTTGCAGATGATGGATAATGATGGATATATGTACTAATATTATAGAATTTACAGGAAACAAGAGACAAACAACATCCATCTTTGAATACAGTGCACAAAGATGACATCTCTGTTACTGCAGCACAGCTAACACTAAAATCCAACCATTGAGAAGACGTTACTCTGAACATACTGTGTTACCATAGTTACACACTGATGCTTTTGTCACTGTGTCCATGTGAAAAGAAGACTACACAGAAAAGGCTCATAACATAACTGCTTGTGTTGAAACACAGATTAGGTTGATTTATGTTCGTAGAGTTTGCTGGGAGACCTAGCATATCCATGCTTACTGTAAACAGATGAGGATGGATGAATGGAGAGTCCACTACATTTCATATGACTATTATAAGCATAATAGTGTATTTTGCACCCTGCAGCTCACATTAGTGAAATGTTTAATGGTGGCATAATTTTTGTACTCCACCATTTTCTGAGTTTATTTCTCGTAAACTTTATAATCGCAGAAATTTGTGAGTTTTTTTTCTCATAAATTTACCACTTTAATCGCAAAGAATATCCAAGTCATTTTTTCTTGTAATCTTGGAAATTCTGCCTTTTTTCTAGAAATTTTACCCCCCTTCCCAGCCTCATAAATTTCTTTTCCCTACAGTGACCTTGATACACTGTCGTACTGCCAATTAATCAAATCAAGTACTTTTTTTGGCTGTAATTTTTGGCAACATTAGTTTTTGCATCACGAAACAACTTCATTGCTGGCACAAGCGGCCGAAATGGGTTTTCTCAGGAAGGTGGCTGGTGTCTCCCTTAGAGATAGGGTGGGAAGCTCAGCCATCCGCGAGGGACTCACAGTAGAGTCGCTGCTTCTTTGTGTTGAAAAGAGCCAGCTGAGGTGTTTCGGGCATCTGAAAGGATGCCCCCTGAGCGCCTCCCTAGGGAGGTGTTCCAGACATGACCAGCTGGGAGGAGGCCCCGGGGAAGACCCAGGACTAGGTGGAGAGATTATATCCCCACACTGGCCTGGGAACACCTTGAGAACTCCCAGTCAGAGCTGGTTAATGTGGCCTGGGAAAGGGAAGTTTGGGGTCACCTGCTGGAGCTGTTGACCCCGCAACCTGACCCGGATAAGTGGTTGACAATCAATGAGTGATTAGTTTTGCCCACTGACTGTAATTTTTATTTCTTTTTTTTTTTAACAGGGGCATCCAACAGCTGACCCACAGAGCCTGTGGGTAAAAGAAGACGGGGACAAAAAGAGGACTAAAATGCATCAGACTACATAACATCACTGTTGCCCATGGCTTTGTTTAAGAAATGCAAAATGGGAAAGGAGGTCTATCTGCAGAGAATTTGGAGGTGGGAGAGGTCTCTACACCCAGACCTGGCCAAGTGCGGTGACACCTTGATGACATACACAGGGCTTCTTTTTGAATTGAGTTGATTTTGTCCCCATATTGACACAAAGACTGAAGGCAGGGGTCTCACAAGATCCAGGGGACTCTGCTTGGCTGTTTGAGCTATTTTACTTGTAAAGGCAAGGCTACACATCATTTTAATTTTTTTTTTTTTTAATCATCTTTTTGAAATTCTAGCTGGACTTTTGTTTGACACAGCTTCCTGCAAGTGGTTTAAAAGTGAATTTGTTTGTTTAGTTGTTTTCCCCTGCTGACTTAGTTTGAAACGCTGGAACTGTTCCTTCTGCCACCATCCTCAGTTTCTTCCACCCACCCAGTGCCTAAATAAGCCCTCTCGGGACAATCACAGAAGTCATCAGCAGCTGCTGCACTCAGTCCTCTGCCTGTTCTCCTCTATGTGCTTCTGCTCTCAGCCTGCTGGCTATCCACCCACTACCTCTTTAATTTTCTGCTCTTTTGTTATTATATTCATTTTCTCTGAGAGGCATAATCAGAACTCAAGCACGGTGGCGAGCATTAAATGTAAACACTGAGCTTCAGGAGTGGAGAGAAACCTAAATTGCTCCAGTTTTAGTCACGTCTGTGCTTTTGCGTTCAAGCACAGAAGAGTCACGGTTGCACTGGTGCCAGGGAGCAGTCAGATTAGATTTATTTATATTATTGCACCAAATACAGTTACATTAAAGCCATACAAAAATATTTATGAATTACGTACACATATTTTTGTATCACATTGCTCTTGTATAGTTTTGCATTTATAAACCTCTATTGAGATTATGCACACAAATTAAATATTTACAAGCTGCACACATGCAAGTAAAGCTGTATATTGCTATATAAAAAAAATATCCTCTGATTTTGAGTGATTATATTAGTGCCAGTCGACGTTTAGTGTCTGGACACACAGAATCCCTCATGTACCCATTCAGTTGCTGCTTTGCATAGTGTTTTCTTTTCCAGTGTGTAGTCATGGCCCCTCCTCCCAAACAAGCCCCATATTCGCCATTTTGACCAGTAAAGCACCCTTTACAGTAGGTAGACAGTAGATATCTACCTCTCTCTGTCTGTCTGTCTTCCTCCCCTTTCTCTCTGTCTCTGATGCCGGGCTTCAGTGGTGGGGGGGTTGGGGGAGGAGTAGGTGTCCCTGCTTCTGCTCCTCCCCGTCCATTTCGTCCCAGCCGATATGTCCCAGTGTCTGCAGCCACCACGTTCCTTGTGGGATCCACCACCCTCTTCTTCTGCTTCACGTAAGTATCTGTTTCTTGCTCAAATACGCAAAACACGGTGCAAAGGGCCTACATGTATACACGCACACTGCGCAACTAATAATGTTTGTACATATTTGTGTGTGCTTAAAGGCATGTGTCAATATCTCTGTGCATTGTTTTATGTGAAGACGTGCTGTTGTTTGTTTAACATGTATTTATTCAGAGATTTACTGAAGTGTACTGAGCAAACCTGCCCTCTATTCAACAACACTTCCTCACAGTTACACTTGTGAGCTCCCCATTTACTGAGCAGCTTCAGTGGAGCCGTTTGGGTTGTTACTTGCCTTCCACAAAGGCTTGTCAGTAGCAGTTGTTGATTGAGTGTGTGGAGTGCTACTTGCTCATTTTCCCCATCTGTTTAATGCCAGCAAGTGCAGGGGATTGAGTTCTGTGGCAGACCAGAAGTTATGACAATAATATGTCAAACTGTAATTTTATTTTCATGCTGTCCAGATGCCCATGGTTGTCAGAGTATTTCTCCTCTGCCATTCCCATCTACATTGCCGTGATCTTCCTCTTCACACTTGCCAATTTCTGTATGGCCACTTTCATGGACCCTGGAGTCTTCCCCAGAGGTAAATATATGTCGACCATGTTGGTATACAAGTCTAGAAAGTTAATTATCACATAATAACTTATGCAATGCCTTTGAGTACATGATCGATAAACCAGGACTGAAAAGAATCATCAGTAATGACCATGATCTATTAGAAAATGTCTGAAATAGTGTAACACAGTACATGGAGAAACATATGATCGGGTACTATGATGTTTGTACCGTCTCAGTGTTTCTGTTGTCTGTTGTCTTTAGCGGAGGAGGATGAGGACAAAGAGGATGATTTCCGCGCTCCGCTCTACAAGACGGTGGAGATCAAAGGGATCCAGGTGCGCATGAAGTGGTGCTCGACCTGCCGCTTCTACCGCCCGCCGCGCTGCTCGCACTGCTCAGTCTGTGACAACTGTGTGGAGGTACACACACACTCACACACATTATCACAGGCGCTTGTATTGTCAGTCTTTTGATTTTGAAATTGATTTATTTCGTAGTATTATACATATATGAGTGACAGTTATACAGGGAATTTGGGTGGAACAGGGTTTGTGATTAATAGGCTCAGTTTGCATTTTTAAATATGTTTTCCTCTTATTGTGTAATTTACCGTAATTTTTCACGTCTTGATTGAATGTCAGTGAAACTTCTGCAATACATCCTTTCCTTTGTAGTTATTAATATATATTAGGTCTGTCTAAGTTAACACCATAATAAGTCATTGACAAAAATAATTTTAATGCCTCTGATTTCTTTAACACATTAATGCAACTTGCAATTTTTAATTAACCCCTTAAAAATCCGACAGGCCGCTGTCGGGCTGGCAGCCATTTCGGAGGTTGCAGCGGGCTCAGTTTTAAAGCCTGTCGTGAAGGAGGTTAAATAACGCTCCAAACTTACACTAAATTTTGGTGAAGAAAAAGTGTCATGGCCATTTTCAAAGCTGTCCTTTGACTTCTGACTTCAAGATAAGTGAATGAAAATGGGTTCTAGGGGTAGCCACTAGTCTCCCCTTGACAGACATGCCCACTTTATGATAATCACATGCAGTTTGGGGCAAGTCATAGTCAAGTCAGCACACTGACAGCTGTTGTTGCCTGTTAGGCAAGCATATTTTTTGTTCTGCAATATTTGTCATTGTTTTGTGTTACTGATTTCCAATAAAAAAATAAAATTAAATAATAAATAAAAATGTGAATTTCTCCACTGTGGGACCAATAATGGAATATCTTATCTTATCTAAATAAATGAATGAGTAAATAAATAAATAAATAAAAAAGACTGAATAAATCTCCCTTTAAGGTACATGTGCGATTAATTTGTGATTAATTAATGCTGACATGTAGTATAAAGCGCTGTGAATGGCCAGAAGACGGGAAATGGTGCTTTATAAATGCAAGTCCATTTATCATAATTGATTGACAGTCCTAATATACTGTATGTATTTGAAAATAAATTTATCCAAGTATCAACAGTAAGTTAAGTCTAAAAATGCTATTTCTATTTGCATTACATATTCTACATGTGTTTGTGTGTCTTGTAGTTTAAATAAGAAGTCCAAATTTCACAGTGAACTTTCATAAACTCGACTTTGACTTGACAGCTCAACCTACTGTAGATCTGTCCTATTCTTAGTTTTCCATGTCTGAGCAAGGTAAATTTTGTTTGATTTTGATGTGTTGTAGTTGTTCTCTGTTATCATTATTTTCCTCTCTGTCATATCCTTACTGGTGCTCGCACACTCATGTCTTTTGACCCTGTGCTATTTCAGGATTTTGACCACCACTGTCCTTGGGTGAACAACTGCATCGGTCGGAGGAATTACCGCTATTTCTTCCTCTTCCTGCTATCACTCACCACCCACATCATGAACGTATTTGGCTTTGGCTTGGTTTATGTCCTGCACCACCGCCAGCAGCTGGACACGCCGCACGCTGCTGTTACGTATCCTTCATGTGGCACATTGCGGCCATAAAGATGCAGAACAAATTATGGGTCTTTCTTTTCACATTGTATTTGCGTTGTGATTTGTAGCCTGGTATTTGCTGGGTTTGTTGTAACCTCCTTGACCATCTCCTCCCAGAATGGCTGTAATGTGTGTGGCTGGTCTGTTTTTTGTCCCAGTCGCTGGCCTGACTGGGTTCCACATAGTGTTGGTGGCCCGTGGTAGGACCACAAATGAACAGGTACGTGCAACAGCATCAAATCCTGCATCATTGAATTTATCCAGACTGTTATTTTATCATTATTATTGGTGTCCCTGTGAGCTGGAACGTTTTCCTCTCCTCCTCCCTCTCACTGTAGGTGACAGGGAAGTTTCGGGGCGGCGTTAACCCTTTCACCAACGGCTGCATGAGGAATATTTCTCATGTGCTCTGCCGCTCCCAGGCCCCCAGGTCAGCCTTTCTTTCTCCTCTGCACTCTACTTTTTACTCCCCTCCTTTAACGCTCCACAATTATTTTATTTCCACTGCCTCTTTCTTTCCATTGCTCTCTCTTCCCCTGCTTTTTTCAAACCTCCTCTTTTATTGTTCTAACTTGTCTGTTTAGTTAATGGAATATATGAG
Organism: Pterois miles; assembly: GCA_947000775.1. NCBI lineage: Eukaryota > Metazoa > Chordata > Actinopteri > Perciformes > Scorpaenidae > Pterois > Pterois miles. Next base: position 2,690,131 of record CAMQGK010000277.1, on the reverse strand, counting down.
AGCAAGCATTCAGTATATGTAGCTGCTGGATTATGTTTGTCAATAGAGCAACATACTGCTAAGCCTGTTGTTTAATGCTTGTTTCATAATAATTAGGATTCACATGCATGTCCCTCTCGCAGATACATGGGCCGGTGGCGGAGCCCTCAAGCAGTGGACGTACAGCCACCATTTCTTAGACCGCCCCTCACTGAGGCTCAGCTAGAAGCAAAGGTCCTGGACAACGGCATCCAGAATGACCGACACAGCAACAGGGTGAGTGATTCCAAATTTAACAAATGCACAAAAACAATGTGGAATTTAGATATAGGAACTCCAGAGATTCTCAATGATTTTCATGATATGAAAAATGGGTTGTTCTTACCCATAAGACATCAGTCACATTGTGGGGGTTTATTAGTTTTTGTTTATCTATACTGTAAAATTGGGGCTGTAAAAATGGGCTGCACAGTGGTGCAGGGGTTAGCACTATTGCCTTAGCAAGGGGTTCACAAGCTTAAATAGGCTTATGGCCCGTCTGTGTGGACTTTGTTCTTCCTGTGTTAATGTGGGTTTTCTCTGGGTTCTCCGGCTGTCCCCAGAGTCCAAAGACATGCAAGTTAATTGTTGACACTAAATTGCCCGGAAGTGTGAATGTGAGTGTTTCTTAAGGTGTGCAACAATACAGAAAATGACTGTAAAGTAGCTGATGTGTTTATGTTGCAGCTGGTGGCCTGGATACCAGCTGTAATCCTGCAAATTTTAATATAAACAAAATAACATTTTCTGAACTCGGGATTAAACTGTCTTTAAGTCTTGAAACAAAATAATAAAACATGCAGTCTGGAGGTTTGTCAGTGTGCTGCTATTCAACAAATGGTCTGTATAAACTGTTTTCAGAACACAGAAAAAAAGCACTCAAGGTCAGGAAATAGTTAAATCCTGATGCCATTTTGCATAGTTTTGGAGAGGTGTTAGAGCAATTGATTTGGAGATAATTTGCAGGTAACAGGTCAGTTCCAGTGTTAAGCTTTGCAGGTGTGTGACAGGTTTGCAAAACTGGGAATGTAGACCGAAGATGAAAAATGACTCCCTACTTTGCTAATTTGTTTAAACATGTCTCTTTTTTTCTCCACTGAGTATGCACACTGTATTTCACACACTGAATAAGAGTATATAATACAAGAAAACCCTACCTCATCTTGGTAATGAAGTACATGTGTTAACAGCTGCTTAGGAGGGCGTTCAGACTAAAAATAGTTGCAGTACAGTGAGTTTATCAAATGCCAAAACGTTGAACAATGGTCCATGAAACGGGACTTCATAACTCCACGAAGTTGTTATGGCAACACCTCTTCCATCATCAGTTGAAACAACTACAAGGTAAACAATAGAGTTGCAAAGTAATATCCCTGCAGTGTGTGCATTGGCAGATGATGTTGTTTTGTGTTGCAGGAAACACCGAGTTAACTTTTTTGCTGAACAACTCTGAGTTCTCATCATTCATTTCAATGAATGGGTTTTTGATTCGGTTGCATTTGTCAATCTGAGCGTGGCCTTATACTTTGTGTCTGCTGCTTACATGACTCCTGTGTGTCTCCTCCAGTCCAAGAGCAGTCTAGATCAGATGGAGAGCCAGTCAGCTGATGCAGAGCCTCCACCTCCTCCAAAGCCAGAGCTTCGTTACCCCGGTTTGCCCCGAGCAGACACGGAGGGTGAGACACACACACACACACACACACACACACACACACACACACACACACACGCATACATATATATACACATACACACATAATACATAAGTGAACCTATACATGCAGATGCAGGATTATCACCTGACTATCAAGTAGTCAAAGGGGGTTTTCATGTGAAGAGATGAATGTTTTGTAATCACAAACATGCCTCTTTCAAATGTCACATTTGGTTTCTTGCCTCACAGAAAGCAGCTTGTTGACTGAAGCTCCACCTACACCGTCGATGTACAAATACCGACCCGCCTACAACAGCCCAGGAAGGAACCACACTGCCCTCACACACCCCAACAAGGTACAAGTCAATATACGCTTGCACAGACCTCAAGGTACCGAGTATAAACTATTCACATAACATGATGTACATGCTGTATATCACGGCTGTGTCCAAAATCACTCACAACTCACTATATAGTATAGTGGATTATATAATGAGTTCACCATTTTATATTGCAGTCCAAATGTATGGTGAGAATTATTATACCCTATATAGTAGACTCAAAGTATCCCACGATTCATTGTGAAAAGTGTACAACGATGGTCTATGAAGCTGTGTTTATACTCGTGCATAACACCATGGCGTGTTCCTCCATAGATGGCATGGACGCTATGAGCCTGCTCAGAGGCTTTTATGCTCATCATGCTGTTTGTATGCTCCAAAATGCCAGAGGGCTTAGAAACAAAACATTGTGTGGATAGAGGAAGCCAACGAGCGATACCGGAAAGGAAAGTAGGCTGCCTGGCATCATTAGTAAACTGCCGTACCGCCAAACATTGCCATTTGTGTATTGTAATTACTACGGTCACTTACCTCCAAGTCAAAATTATTAGAATTATATGATTATAATTATTTTCCATCTCTCTGTGCTTTCTCTCGGTTCAACACACTTTCCATGAGACCTTTTATGAGCTCTTGCAAAACAGCCTTTGCGCACCACGCAAAAGCCATGATGACGTAATTTTCTGGTGCATGTACGTGGCACGGGCTTCACTACGGCGTCCATAAACCAGCTTAACTGAGCACTATGTACTATCGTGCCTTGCGCTGAAGAAAAAAATGGCAGATGGGTGAGAGGAAAGAGAGCAGCATGACTGAGATAAATCCATCAGTTGTGATGTGAAAATAATGTATTCAATGTGAGCAGAGCAGCAACACAACACAAACTGCCGCAAATTCCTTTGGATTTATTCATTTGGGAAAATACGCTTTCACAACGGCCATTAAGTTTTACTGTTTACAATAAAAGCCCTGGACATACACACAGCATCACTAATAAGTACCAAGGGGAACTTAAATTCACTCCGAGCATTTTGCTAAGAGGCAATTCAAGAAAGTAGCTTATGTGCTTTTGTGCTTTGGTATTTATCACACACAATATTGCATGTCAGTATTTATGATGGATGGTCGACAGGCAGACACTGATCTAGCACATTTTAATTGTGCGACAGTAATGATGTAATGTGATAGTGAGTAGTGAATGAGTGAATGATTTTGCACACAACCTAAGAGTATTAAAGGAACAATCAGCTCAGAGAGAAGTTAACCACGTCTTTGACTGTTTGGAAACAGACATGTATATCTAAATATATTCTTTTAAATACACACAACTTTGTTGATTGTAGCTACATAGCAAGCTTGTTCCAGCAAAAACGATGTGGTTAGACTTACTGCACAAAAGATGTGACGAGAACAGAACAACAAATATCCCATGGATTACTGTAACAGATGATCTGGTGGCCCTTCTAATAACCTTTGTGGTTAATATTATGCCCCTCTTTTTTGTTTTTACTTTGAATTGATCATTCAGTGGCCATCGGTCGATCAGTAAGTCTCAGCTAGTGTCATCTGTGTGTATCCCTTTTGCTGTCTCTGTGTTTGAGTGGATCTATCCTTTCCCCCGAGACTGCATTGACTGGAATGTGTAGTTCATGTACATTATGTATTTGTATTTCCATTTATGTGTTGATACACAGTCTTTGACATGCAGTGTCAGTCCTTGTTCCAGCCAGTCAATGTTTCCAGTCCAGTAGTGTGATGATGGAGTAGAGCACCGGTCAAGCATCCAATTTCTCCCTACCACTCTTTATTTCTGTTAGAATCTGTAGAAAATGTGTTTTGTGCAATGTTATCTGTTCCTTAGGTAACATGGTGATTTTCATCTTTCTCCCCCCCCTTCACTCCTGCCTTCATCTTCATCACACCTCCTCCCCCTCTCTACCTTTTGTCTGTTTCTCCTCTTTTCAGATGATCCGTGGGGAGAGTCTTGACTCTCCGTCTCCCTCCATCCTCCAGTCCAGCCGTCAGCCTAGCTACCGCTCGGAGCCGAGCAGCCTGGACGGGACCACAGTGGTGGGGGGAGGTGTAGGGGCGCGCAGAGGGGGAGGGGAGAGGGGTGAGGGCCCCGGAGGTCCTGGCGGGACTGCTGGGGTGATGCCAGGGGGCATGTCAGGTTACTCCCTGACTGGGCGCTCCTACACCTCCTACCCATCCTCTCTGGTTCTGTCCACTGGCGGCTCTCGCTCCTCCAGCCTGCGCTCAGCGCACACGGCACATAACCCGCTGGCCACGCTCCAATCGGAGGGCACCACAGACACCAGCTACAAAAGCCTAGCCAATCAAACGCCTCGGAATGGCAGCCTGTCCTATGACAGCCTTCTGACACCATCCGAGAGCCCAGAGTTCGAGTCGGCCGCTCATGAGTTGTCACCACAAAAGCCTCGTGCTCCGTTTCCCTCAGCGACTATAACAGGCCAGCCTGAGGTGGTGTCACCCAGTAGCCCGCTGCAGGGCTACACGTCGCCCTTCCTCTCGGCTCAGATCGCCCAGCAGAGGGAGGGGCAGCTGCTCCAGGGCTCTGCCACTTTCTCCTCCCCCCACAGGGCCTACCTGCGTGCTGTCAGCCCGCCCCCTCTCTCCCCTTCTGGGCCTCCTGAGATCCAGCACCTGCTCCAGCACAACCAGGACTCTTCCCGAGCCCCTCGTAACCTTTCCTCCTCATCCTCTTCCCCTGGGGCTCGCTCACTAGAGCCCCCAGTCTCCCCGCCACCTCGCGGCCTCTCCCTCGGCAAGTCCCAGTCTTACATTGGGGAGCACAAGCCTCGAGCCGCAGGAGGAGGCATTGTGCTGGGAGCGGGAGGAGCTGGAGGAGGGCAACAGGCTCCACAGTGAGTAGTGATCCATCGCCAGATCCGTCAGCCTGCTACTCTTCTTCCTCCTTCTCCTTTTCCTCCTAATTCTCTTCTTCCTCCCTGGTTTGTGTCAGCCTTCCTCTTCCTCCATGATCTGTGTGAGTCTTCCTTTTCCTCCTCCATGGTTTGGTCTTGACTTGTTTAGTGTGTATGTACGTTTTTGTGGTTCAGTTGGTGGATTAGAGTTAAAAGCATGTCATTGTTTTTAGCTCTGTGAAAGCATGCCTAACCAAGCTGCTGTCTACTTCCGTCCTGTAGCTGTTTCTGTCCTCGTCCTTTTCTTACTCACATAGTTACCAAATGCCTTACGAGATCCATGGAAGAGAAACATTTTGCTCTTTGTGGTTGTTTGTTATTTTTGACGTAGAACCACTCACCTCCCCATCCATTTATCCTCTTGTCCTCACCCCTAATCTGCCTCCCCTCCCCTCCCCTCCCCTTCCCTTCCTTTCCTGATGGCTATCCAATCAGATCCACTTCTCGTCCTGTCTTGGCCAATCACACCACATCCAAACCAGGGGGCGGAGTGAAGAAGGTGACAGGCGTCGGAGGGACCACTTACGAGATATCGGTTTGAGTGACAGACATCCTTCCCGATCTACCGCGAGGAGGGGGGGGGGGACTGGACTACTTCCACTTGTCTCTTACCTGAGCTGGACATTATTCACGACTGCAGGCTCCTGAAAAATGACTGTTTTCCGCTGCAGGACTCAAGGAGCAGGCCCGTCTGGTACTCACTTTGTTATATTTGTAACGCCACTGGCCACTCTTCTCTGCTAGCCTTTCAGATTTGAACAAAGAGTATAAGGGGATGCTTAATTTTTTCACAGGATCAAGTCGTCTCCATTTAGCCACTTGGTGAGCCATAGGCTGATGTCACTGTATCATGACGGCTGGGTACAGATATGTCTATAGAACACGCATAGCTATTCAGTGATTTGCTGTTTTATTTGGTACATTAGCACACAGTATTGACCACCGTGTCCGACACTTAAGGAAAGGATGGCCTTTATCCAGTGAAGGTAGATTTTAAAGGAGGATTTAGGATTTCTGTTGACCAATAGAAAGTCTTCTCCGCAGTCTGGACCAGACCACACAACCTGTTTAAGAGTCCAACCTATAAACACAATATCATTTTAGTTTTATAAATCCTTTTTTTAAATATTGTTTTATATAAAATGTATAAACAGATTATTATTGGGTCAACTTGTCAGGTATTGAAGATGACTAAAGGGTGGCAGATGTACTGTGTAATTATTCATGAAAGCGATTTCAAATCAGTTGCCTGTTTTTATTTAATGGCTGCATCAGCCACTCATGAGCTCTTGCTGGAGTTTTCATCGTCCAAAGAGAATGATGATCGTTTGGCGGACAGCTTAAAGTGGCAAATATAATTGAGCTTAATTTTTCTGAAAGCCACAAAGAAATTCTGAATCAAGATTGCAGCACAAGCATCTTTGTGGAATGTACGCTTGTAATGTTTATGCTAGAGGCATTATGCAAAATCTGTTAGTAGCTTTAAGATCATTGTATGTCTTTTTGTTGGTGTTTTTAATTTTCTTCTTTCTTTTTTGTAATGTTTCGTCTGTCAAGATGCTAGCAGAACCTTAAACCTTTAACAGATGGCCAGCCAAATAGGGGCAGCGAGGGAAGGGCTTATTTATTTCACCAGACAAGACAACCTTGTAGTTTTGGGCACAATTTCAAACCAGTCTCTGCCAGTTTGTTTGTTTTTTCAAGAAAAGAAGAGCAAGTATGAATATTTTTTATGAAAAAGACTTTATAAATGAAATTGTAAATGCGATATGCCACTGAATAGAATTTCAAGGAGGGACTGGTTTGCAGTTGGAGACTGTGTTGATTGTTTTTTTTGTTTTTTGTTTTTTGTTTTTTTTTTTTTGCCTTGAGACCATTCATAGTGAAGCATGCACATTATTTTTTTTCTATTGGTTTGTATTTTTTACACTTTTCTGAGGAAAAAATGTAAGGCAGATTAGATTTTTTTTGATTGACTTTTAAAACTATCAATGTATAGTTAATTTTTTCACCTACGACCATGTCAGGAAAGGAATAATTAGAGGGAGGGAGATGTGTATGGGATTGGGCATTGCAGTTAAGGTTTTATTTATTTCATTATTTTCTATCAGCGGTGTTAGCAGTAGAATGTCAAAGCTGGCTGAATGTAACACGTCTTTGGGGAAAAAGTACATGCTTGAAGCACACAAGTATCAACCCAAATGACCGTGTTACAAGTTTTCAACCCTCCCAGTCTTCAGTGTGCATGTGACTTTTGTTTGTCGTGCTGAATGCTTCACTGGCGTGCGTACTTGTGAGAATATTGTCAAAAACCCACCAGGTTGATGTGTGGGTGGCAACAAGAAAAGAAGCATCTTGTAATGGCACAGGCAGTCGTCGTACAGAGATAAAGACAACCTGTGTTACGTTTCTTCCTGCTCTGGCCACGGACGGTGGCCACTGAACAATTTGAAACTATGTGAGTACATTAAGTATACTTCTATGTGAGATAAAATATCGCTATTGTGGGCTGTGATGAATGGAACGAGTTTCACAAATATCTGTAATGAGTACATTAAAAGACATTTCCAAAATGGCCTTATAAAGAATTTTTAAAAAGATGTCTTCTCAGAATAAAAAGGTCAAACTGATAAAATGAATGCGTCGTGAATCTTTTTTTAAATTTCAGTTTCA